>VDFB02000003.1:712882163-712894809 GCA_007258455.2 Sequoia sempervirens | reverse complement strand
CATCGGACAAATCAACTTCTTCGAAATTGTTATTTGTGACAAAATACAATGTTCACTGATGAGGAGAAGGCATTTAACTTTTAAACACACAAAATCTGGGCTACTGGTTAACTTATTTCTAAGTCTAGTTTTTTTTCTTTTTCCTTGTACAAGCTTGATCGATATTAGTGAAGATAATACATACTTGAGTTATTCACTTCCTTTTGGTATAGCTAGCCTATGAATGAGGAATAACCAAACTGTAAAACATGATGGTCTTTTAATCTATGATCATTTGCGTGCCTTCAGACCACTTACTAAATGTTCCCAACATAGTTATCAGGACATGAAGGGGTTCTTGTACCAGTACAAGGATGGGGATGCTAATCAAATCAGGGTACATGAGTAAATGAATAAGGAGACAATTGTATTATATACAAGCTGTAACAGTAATAGTAACACTAACAGTTTCTTCATTTCATAGTAAAATAGATTTATGCCATCGGTGATAGCTGAAAGTGACCTGGAAGAAGAGATATCTAGAAGAATTTTGATGAAAGAATCGATATACAAAGCTCTTATGTTTCCCAATTAGAGATCAAAATAACCTAATAATAGCTTTCAATACACAAAAGACTCATCTACACATTCGACTGAAGAATGACAAGCAGGACTGCACAAACTAACTCGTAAGTGCAAGAAAGGAACCTGGGAAGTTGTAGATATCTCAGCCTGAATTTGAAGAGGACGCCCAGCAATGCAAGAGCCAACGGATCCCAAAATGACCCGTCTAGTCAGAAGCAACACAAAAAATGGCGCTCTCCAGATCTCGCAAGCCACAACAAAATATGGGAATTTGACAACACAAAGAATGGCGCTCTCCAGATCTCAGAAGTCATTCTCTTAACCCCTTTTTCCCAGCCTGCATTTATTATCTAACAACTATTCGGTGACTTTGTAAATGCCAGGCAACAGACGCAGACCAGGGGAGTGGTGCAGAATGGAGCGAATGGATCCAACCCATACCTGGTGATGCCAAAAAAGGATGAATGGCCATGCCTCAGTGAAATACGGGAATTTGCTGACGGCGAGGACAGTGGATACGGCAATTTGCTGACGGCGAGCACAATCAAACTTTAATGACCTTCTGCAGGAAAAAAATCTCGTCGGCCTGTCTCAGGTGAGAATCCAACCGGAATATCAGACATGAGACTTTCCCGGTCGATTTCTCACCTATAATAGCCTATCAAGCACTAATTTTATGTTTTAGCTATTATTTTGTTAATATTTCTTGGTCATTAATTTGGCATACATAATTGTTGATGTGAATTATTGATAACTTAATTAAAATTGAATTGTTGAGACTCAAATTTATTCTTTTGGTCTTCATAGTTATGAATTATTGGAATATAGTAATCAATGTGATATTGTTTTAATAATTTTAGATCAAGAATTTTTCTTATGGATTTCATTAGGAAAGCAAGGACCCTTGAGTACTTGATGGTTGGTAAAAGCCATGTAGAACAATATTCAACTATAAAATTTATTTGTGTATGAGAAAATACCACCAAGTACCATTATTATTCCCTTGGATTCCCCTGACAACCTTACTCCTTCCTTGAAAACTAGAAAGAAGTACATATTTGGTGTGCTATCTAGTATTATAAATAATTTGTTCATCATTTAGATGAATAAGTGTTTAACATGTGAATATAGAGTTTGATCATTACTTGAGGAACTTATGGTTATAATTATTTTGAAGCACTTTAGTTATTGCATCAATTTGTTGTTATCATTGTAACATTTGGTTAAATCTTAGTTATCTTTAGTTTTTTTTAATCAATTATAATAATTATTTGATAATCTATTTATATCAGTATAGTTAATGTTTGAAGGCCGTATTCATTATTATCTTAAAAATTAAAGTTACTAATAATCAATGAGTCATGAACATTTATAGTTAAGGTTTTAGGCATTAAAAGTGTTAGTCTTTAGTATTAGCTAATGACTTGTTATTCATCTAGATGCACTAGTTAACATTGTGATATCCATAACCATAGAATGGTGATCAATTAAGGATTCACTAGTCATTGACTTGATATATTCAATTATAGATTGGATTAGTATAATATATGCAAAGGTTAATCAATTGCATTAATTAATAATTGATATTCATTAAAATTGATATGTTAACAAGCTATCATCGTTTCTCCTAGTTATTAAGTTATTACAATTTTAATGATCTTATTTGTTATTTTTGTAATGATATCAAGATGTTATCACCAAGGTCATCACATTGTATATCTTACATTATATTGGGGTTAAATTTTTTAATTTCTTGTTAATTGGATTATTATCTATCATATACCCTCAACTTTTTTTTTGTTTTTAGTTACTGCTGTGGGTGTTCGCCTAACAACCCCACTCTGCACTGAGGTGAGCTAGATGAGACTAACTCCCCTATGGGTGAGATCCACCTACCAAGCAAGAAGTCCCACCTCTTTAAACCCACAGCATAGTCGAACCCAAGACCAATGGGGAGTAAACCCACTTCAAGCTAACTCTACTACCCGCTCGGGCCAAACCATATACACCCTTCCAACTTGACTGGGCATTACGAGGGCCAAGAATAAACCCTCACCTCCCCATTTGTTTAACCACTCCAACTTGTCTGTGTATAAGTCGAACAAAGTGGAGACAACACAAAGCCATATTTGACATCAACGCCACTTCCAAAACACTGAAATAGATTATCGACTATCTTTTGTTCTGATTTTGGCTTGAATCTAATCATAAAGTCTTGGACAACAGCCCTATACTTGTTCAAAATTCCAAGCTCTTCCATTTTATTTCAAAGTTTGTTTGTAGACATAGTGTCAAATGTCTTTTTGAAGTCAACAAAACAGCGAAAAAAAAAACTTCACTCCCTTGTTTATTCCAAACTTTTTCAACCTTATGCTAAAAGTAGTGTAAAGATCAATTATTAAACGCTATGATCTAAAACCAGCTTGCCATTTCACCCTCTTATCCTCCTCATATAAAAGGAAGTCCCAGCGTGTAAATGACGTCCCTTGTTTTGAGCTCTGTGGGCGATAAGAATACGCAAAAGAGTCGAGTCAAGACAGACATACTATCACTTACGCAGGGCACATGAAAGCACGGATTTGAAATAGAGTTAAAAGTAAACAAAAGAAAATACGGCGTTAACATAAATCGGCAATCTTGCTGACTCCGATACATTCGCACTATAGTGGAGTCATATCAAGAGAGATCCATTCTCAGTACTTGCCTTTGTTATGGAAAAATATTGTTTTGACAATAATGAGAAGGCAAAATTTATAATTATAAATATTTTTGAAATAAATTTTCAGATGATTGGCTGAACATTTTTGGTTCTAAGGGCGATTATTACGGAATAGTGGACGATTAAACCATTTAAATCTTTTTTTATGGCATTTTTTTAGCCATGAGTGAATATCAGAATGGGTATTACGGGCGTCTGTTTCAATTAGTCTTAAGTTGCGATCTTGAGGGTTACAGGAGTTTTTAGTTTTTTTTCATTTTAATCTGCAATTACTTTTAAGAATGTGAAAAGGAGAAATAAATTAGTATGTTTTATGTGGGATATTCCTTAGCGACATGCCACTTCTATCATATTAAAGTCTATTTAATTTAAGTATTGGTAGCAATGGAATTAGTAATCCATTTCTTTCAAAAAGAGTGTAAAAAGTATATAATATAAAAGATTATAGTGTAAATTATAGCATAGGCAATGAATTTATTTGAATGCATATAATAAAATAGAACTTGAAGAATTTAGTGCATATTTAATCATTTATTTGATATTGTATTTTTAAACATTAGGTCATGACGATAGTTAAAATATCTACTATACAAGATGGTGTACACAGTTTGATACAAGATCAATCTTTTAGGAATTTAAAGTATATTTTAACAAAAAAATATGATTAATGAATTTTCCAAGAATAATTTCTTCACTATAAATAAAATTTCCTTTTTAATATTGATTATATAAAATTCTAAATATAAAATTCTAAATATAAAAGATATAATATAAAATTTCAAATATTAATTTCATCACAATTATTTGTATATTATCTTTGACATAATAACAAAATATAAAAGAGTATAGTTTAAACTACAACATAGACAATGAATTTATTTGAATGCATATTAGTCCATTTTTAAAAATCCTACCAATGTGTTTGAGAAATTTATCCTACTTGACTAGACTTATAGTTACTCATTGCCCTAGGTTGAAGTATCTACCTAACTATTTGGGACACAAAGGTAATTTATAATATTTAAAACTAAGGTTGTTTTTGAAAGAGAAAATAGGTTTTGTTGTGGACTAAACCACAAAGTTTACAAACTAAAGATAAGATCGTTAAAAACACTAAAAGCAGAAAGGTTGTAAAAACAACAACAAGAAAAGTCAACAGCTACCAAAAAGGCCAGTGAAGGCCACATAACCAAAAAACTAGACAAAACGCCAGCAACAACTAAATTTGGGTCTTTAATAAATCTTCCATCTTAGCTTTTTAGCTCGCTCTCATATCCCTAACCCCTTTAAGATCCTGAACCATCCGGCAGTAGGGAGGCTTTCCTTTAAGGTTGGCACCTGTCCTTTGAAATACCCTGGTCCCCTGCTCTTGCTTCCTTTGTTCTCTTCCAACCAACCACCCTCAAATCCAACCCCTGCATTTCTTCCGGGCTTTCTGCATATTAGCATTGATGATGATAGTATCATTTAGCTATTTTATGGTTTTGTTCCACAAACTAGTTTTCATGTTGTTTTAATTTCCAATTCATTTAGCTTCCAGAGACTTCATTTATCCTCAATGTTTCTTCTCCATACCAATACTCTTCTTTTTTCCTTTACTGAGAGGACTCAACTTCAATTCCAGTAAATTCTCCTCGACTTTCCTACTATATAGAGCCCTATTTATTTGATTAAGATCATTAATTTCTTGATAGGCCCATTTCAAAACCCTGAAAATATCACTAATGCCACTTCTAGCAGAAGCAAGAATGTCACCATGGTGAACCCGGTCTAATATGAGGTTAACATCATTCAGGTTGGGGGAGCTAGGGAGTTTGGTACCAACAACTCTGAAAGAAGCAGGAGGGGAGGGCACATAAGTTCTGCTAGCTTCAGGGTTCTCAGCTTTGTCTTCCAAGGAGTTAGTAGAGTAGGAAACCAACTTATTGGTAGGGGAGCCCTTGAGAATAGGGTTCTTTAAGGGGACAGGGCAGTCGGGGTAGGTCTCAGGGTTAGCTTTAGCAAGCTGGGGTTTTTTAGGCTAGGTTTTTTTACCAAACATCTCAGAGGATGGGTGGGCTTCAAAAATTCTCTCCTAGTAAGGCTGATTCTCCAAACACCCACTATCTGTATCATAGTCCTTAAACGTCGCGGAGGCAATAGGTTTGGATAAAGTCGACATACTTTGATAGTGTTCATATATTAACCTAATAAGACTAGGATAAAGAATAGGGTATCTCCTGGGATTTTTCTTGTGGTCCTCAAGGCTATTACTCAATGAACATATTAGGTAGTGAGGTAGAGAAACTGTGACTAAGTGGCGTAAGTGGTTAAGAAATGGAAAAATGATGACTCACACTCGTAAATCTCTGCCCATAAAGCACCTAAGACCTTTCTCCATGCTGCCTTTGATGGTGTCAATTTCTAAATAGGGCTATTGAGATTTTAACCAGCCTAATTTCTCCTCTTATCCTTCTTAGGAAATCTAATGACCACCTTTATTTAAAACCTTCTCACAATACTTATAAACCTTCACACCCTCAAGGAAATTCCAAGAACCTAAACTAAGGTTGTTAGGTGTGAAGTATATTTTCTTGTCGCTTGTGGGATTCAAATCATTTTCATATCACACATTTGAAGGCAAGTGGCTATAGTGAAATATACATTTACAATAATAGTGTTGTGTCTATAATAACTCCTTGCAAGAACTCTCACATTCTCTTGCTCATTAAAAAATGGGAGCACCTTATATTCTTAGCATCTTTGACTCTATCTACCTGCAACATGTTTTTAAACTAGATTGCGACACCATGGAAAATGTAGCTCAAGTGATTACTAGATTTAAAATCTTTCAAACTCTTTTGTTTTTATATTATGAAGTTGCTTCCTAATTCCTCTCTAATGCAATTGACCTTGTTTAGAATATGACTCTCTTGATGATGTTGACCCTAAATAATGTCCAAGATTACATTATCCTTGAGCAAAAGCTTATGATAGCAATAGAAGGTTATGAATTTTTCCAAGGTACTACTCTCATTGGGTGCCTCTTCACACTCAAGGAACTCAAGAGGGACTTTGCAATCATATGTATTTTTAATACTATACAAGATTCTCTATAAAATGATAAACTAATCTTCATGGAAGAGGTGGTAAAAAATCATCTACTTAAGTTTGGTCCTATTTTCATGATGCTCCCTCCTACACCACATTGTACAATAACAATCACCTTCTTCAAATATTAGTGAATTATTTTTTTATTATTATAATTGTATGTAATTTTTCTATATCAATAAATTTTGATCATATTCTATGATATTTTATGATCATATTTCTTACCCATTTTGAGGAATGATCCTTTGCACCACTCTACTCTTGCTTTCCCTTTAAGTCATATATTAGAAGTTCATCATTGATTTTATTTACTAGTTGTTTGACTCTTCTATTTTGAGATTTTTTTTTTTTTATTGGAATTATATAAAAAAAAAAAATTATTAGGTTTTTAGATAAAAGTAAGATATGACTTATTTTTATATTTTTCTAGTTTTTTTTTGTTTAGTTTAACACTTTATAACATGATATTTTTTATTTTCTATTATATTTTTTTCAATTGCTTGAATCAATTTCATTCTTTCAAGAAAATTAATTTATCATTGTCTTATTTTATATGCATCATCATTATAATTTTAATTTGGAAGAAACTAGTTTTAATCTTCTAGATTACACAATCAATTAAATTGTAAATATTTTTATGATGAAATATGCATATCCATATCAATTTTTGTTTAATTTTGTGTCTATTTTGAAAGAATATCTTAGTAATATGGACAAATGGCATTGCCTTTTCAAAATTTCATTTAGAATTTGGTCAACAATAATTAATTTTTTCCACGCCACTATTTATATTTTTAATAAATTAAAAGTCTTGGCCTTGATCAAGAAATGTGATTTTGGAGGCATTGTTTAAGGCATTTCTTGATTTTTTAAAATTACACTAATATTTTATACTCTCATCTTTGAGATGAAATAGATTGTATTTTTTTTATTTTAATACATAAAACCTATTTTTTTCTATTATAAAAATAGTGGCTCCTTAACACACCTTTTTATTATTACATGTAAAGATAATCAAATTTTCAATGGTTAAGATTAATTAAATGACACTTGCTATATTATAGTGTTTGAAAGATAAAAAGTACCTATTTTATATTATATTATATTATATTATTAATATTATTTTATTAAGGTGAGAACTATAATTAAAATTATGTAAATATAATTCTAATAATATAATTTAAAATAATAATAATTAAGAATTTGGTTTAAGATTGTGTTTATTATTATAATTATGATCACATAGATTAATTTACAATTATAATTATATAAAATTTTCAATTAAATTAAGATTAGGGTTATAATTAATTAAAATACATTTAATTAATTTAAGTAAGGTTCATTTTTTAATTAGAATTAAAACTAAAATTATATAGATTATTTTAATTACAAATTTATTTAATTTTATGGTTAAAACATATATACAATATAATTCTAACTTTTTTTTTGATTTGTAAGACGCAATCGAAGCTACATAGATTATATTGATATTGTCAAAAAAATTACATCGATTTTGCCCCCATGAAGTAGTAGGGTGAAGGAGGATCTGTGGGCTTACAGTCCCAAACATTTCTCATGAAACTAGACCTTCATATTACAATACAAAAAACTAATGCTATAAAAAAACAAAAACATCCCTGTTTGGGTGCTGACCTTGGGTTTAGTCAAAATGACCACCACCACCACCCACCTTCACAATCCTCTTCATCATAGAAGTGACACGATTCCACCAGATCTACAAAATCATGAAACCACTGGATACCTTCAGCTTCATTTAACACCAGCCTTTGACACAGGAAATTGTATCCCACGGTAGCCCAGTGCCTATGGCGGGTTCGGCCAACTTCATTGAGATTGAGTATGAAGGGGGGTGATCCCACAATAGTAGTTTACAATTTTTGGCCAAACTGGACCCTGGAATTATTATTTTAACTAAATCTTCACATTCAGGCACCTACAGCGGCTAAATCGTGAGGAATTTGAAGATGATGCAAACTAGAGTCTTGTCACATTTTGTCTGTAGATTCTAAAAATATTTTTTTCAAAATTTTTGGAATCAGATTACACTTCTTTTTGCATCTCCCATGAAAAATTATTTTTTTCAAAAAATAACATTTTAAAAAAGTGACACACACCATATAACGTATAAATTTTTTTCCATGAAGGATAAAATTCTAGTTCTTTTGAAGTTATATTTGTAACTCCAATATCTAGTACTTCCACTTGGTTAGATAGTTTTTAATTGAATGTTTTTTCTTTAATCAAGTTTCAAAGTCAAACCAATTATAATTCAGACATAGCATGACCATATAATGCGTAACTTTTTTCGTATATATATCATTCAATTCAATTTTTTTTGTTGGATCAAGGACTTCAATATCTGGTGCACTCATATTTTTTAATTTTTTTTTGATAATTTGCTATTTTTCCACATGTGTAGAACATAGACCTTCATTTTCGATGAAAAACCTATGTTTAATAAAACTAAGAAAAAAAAGACATAATAAAACTAAAACATATTAAAATTATATTCGTTGGATAGCTTCTTCCGAGGACTACTTGATTCTAGTTGGGTTTGTGAAGATTCCTCCATTTTAATCCTCAACTTGAGCTTCGAAGCATAAAAAATTAGGTTTCTTTTGTGTTTCAGGGGGAGAATGAGGAATAAGGGGGGTTTGCCTAAACCCTGGTTTGAACGAACCACCCTCAATATGCATTTCATTTTGTTATTTTGGGCAGGAAATGTGGGCCCAGTAATTAATGGGTTCGCTCGAACCCTAGTTCAGGCAAACCCCTTTTGGGTTTGGTCAAACTTGTAGGTTCATTCGAACCCCTAAAACTAATTTTTTTGCCATGGGGTCATTTTTTCTCAATTTTCTTTTCTCCATCAAATTGTAAACCACTATTGTGGCTTCACCTAGGTGTGCCATTCTATTTCAACCCCTAGTAAGAACATCTTGTCGATGTCATTTGGCCACGAGATGCCAACCCCCAGCTGGGCTACTGCAACTACGTCTACATCGTCCACTAAGATCACAACCTTGAACACCATTCTGAGCAGTAGTAGACACCACACCTTTGGAAAATTCAAGTCCAAGAGAGAGGCAAGGAATTGTGATGATATATTAAAATTTTCTTTGGGTCAGTTGCTCGAGAAGTAGTAGCTCTTCCCAAGCGCCATCCTGATTGCCTCAAGGCATAAAATGTCTTTGTTTAGACATATTTTCTTCAGCCTATGATTTGTTATAAAACCTAGGAATGACGACTGTTTCTTAGAACTCCTCAGTCTTATTGGGGTATCCATTTTGTGAGCAGCGATGTCATCTCTACCGATAGATATAGGGAGTCTGCCATTAATTCCCATACACTGCTAGCTTGGAAATAATAGAAAATTTGCACAACTACTCCACTCCCAATCCATTTCATATGATTTACAGGAGGTGGCATCAACTTTTTCAACCTTTGATTTGTTATAAAACCTAGGAATGCCGACTGTTTCTTGGAACTCCTCAGTCTTATTGGGGTATCCATATTGTGAGCAGTGATGTCATCTCTACTGATAGATATAGGGAGTCTGCCATTAATTCCCACACACTGCCAGCTTGGAAATAATAGAAAATTTGCACAACTACTCCACTCCCGATCCATTTCATATGATTTACAGGAGGTGGCATCAACTTCTTCAGCCTATGATTTGTTATAAAACCTAGGTGTTGATGTGTTTTTTATGCACTTCTCAATATAGGTAATGCATAGATGCACTACCTCTCTTGAAAGACAATCTTCCACAATCAGATTGCAGAACACTATCCCAAGGTCTCTAATGTCAGTCTTGATAGTGCTTGGAATATCTTAGTTGTTTTATGTGATTTGCTGGAATCACAAGGCAGTCTTATAGATGAGTTACAAAGCATGGAAGTTGGGTTTGCAAATGCAGTTTCAAAGTGCTGAAAGTGAATGAACAGTGGTTTTCCACTCAAAATAGCAAGCTAAAACTCATCAAGTTCATCTGATTTGGCTTCATGGTGATGCTTTGGATCCTACTCTAACCAAAGATTAAAAGAAACAGCAAAAGGAGAAGGGTTAAGAAAGCTATTCTAATCCTAAGCTACGAATGAACAGTAACAATGGTGGCTGCTAAAGTAGACAGACTTCCTAAACTGGGTTTTGCTTGGCCAAGATAAACCTACAGTTGCACAAAACCAGTGCATACATTTGCACAAAACCAGTGCAATCTTCTAAGGACTGTAGATTTTCACATCACATACACACATCATGTACATGCAATCAAACTAAGTTGTAGCAATAAAGGAAAGAGGCTCAGACTAGCTTTGCAAAGTGATTCATCATTAATGAACCACAAAAAACATGAGTTGGAAATTCATCAAATACTAAAACAACAAACACCATCACCACTCCCATTCAAGAAACTAACACTAAAACTAACATGGAAGGTGAACCATGCATACATAAAGAGCAAACTCAAAAGGAACACCCATAAATCATGCAATGTTGCTTTCTATTGTTGTAGAATGTCTTTACATCAATTCTCCAACCCTTACAAATAAGGGGCAAGCCCCTATTTATAGTTTTCCAAAGCCCAAATGAATGGATAGGATTCAATTACATCGAGTGGCCCAGATTCAATTACATTAGGGTTTCACCTACCCCACAATTTTCAACAATTAAAAATACATTCCTTGTCTTTTCCCTGTTTTGTCATCTAGTGCAAGTTACTGTAGCAATTTTGTCATTTAGCTGATTTCCCCTTTTCATTGTAGCTAAAATTGCCTAAAAGTTGTCTTTTGCTTGATGTGCTTGCAGTGTTCTTCCTTTGATCAAACAAGTCCGTCGACGATTGGCATCAGTGGATTGGTGGCCCCTGATTCGGGCAGAAAGCTCCTTAGAAATCATCATCATCTAGAAAAAGGTAGGACAACTCCCTCAATGGGCCTCTTCGATAGACCTATGAAAGGCTTCTTGACTCCTGCAAACACAAAATGTCGTAAGTGCATTTATACATGAGTTAAAGAAAATGTCAGTCAAACCTACAAATTCCCTGTTAGATCTATCCATGCATCATCAAAATATCCTGATATTCATATTTGGAGCTCATTTGGGCCATAAACATTAATGCGTGCTTCAAGGGTGCGAGCGCTAGAGGGCAGAAAGATGGAGGAAGAAAGCCAAAATGCAGACAGTAGACAAAAACCAAAACAGCTGGGAAGAAGGTGGGCTCCTGGATGTTCAAAACCACCGGGAAGAAGGAAGGCTCCCAGATGTTAAGAACAGCCAGGAAGAAGAGAGGCTCCTGGATGTTCAAAACATCCAGGAAGGAGGCTGGCTCCCGGATGTTCAAAACAGCTAGGAAGGAGACAGGCTCCCGGAAATGGCCACGAAGGGCCTGGGTTCCGGAGGGCGGGAAGGAGATGGCCGCCAGATTTTCCAAACGACCAAAGAGGGATGGACTTCCATAAATGGCCACAGAGGACCTGGGCTCTGGAGGCCGGAAGGAAGGTGGCTACTGGAAGTTTCAAAATGGCCACGGAGAGGCAGAGCCCCAGAAATGGCCACAGAGGGGCCGGGCTCCGGAGGCCGGAAGGGAGGTGGCTGCCAGAAGTTCCAAAATGGCCACGGAGAGGTGGAGCCCCAGAAACGACCACGGAGGGGCCAGGCTCTGGAGGCTGGAAGGGAGGTGGCCGCCAAAAGTTCCAAAATAGCCACGAAGAGGCGGAGCCCCAGAAACGGCCACGGAGCGGCCGGGCTCCGGAGGCTGAAAGGGAGCTGGTTCATGAAAGTTCCAAAATGACCATGGAGAGGCGGAGCCCCAGAAATGGCCACGGAGGGGCCAGGCTCCGGAGGCCGGAAGCGAGGTGGCCGCTAGAAGTTCCAAAATAGCCACAGAGAGGTGGAGCCCTGGAAATAGCCACGGAGGGGCCGGGCTCCGGAGGCCAGAAGGGAGGTGGCTGTTGGAAGTTCCAAAACAACAAAAGGGGGATGAAGCTCTGAAACCACCGAAACTTAACCAAACTTTGAAAAAACTTTGGTAGTTCATTTAAGCACATCAAACACATCCCAGATCCAAAAAAGGGTGACCCCAAAGTCAAAAAAGAGGAAACGGGAGCGATGGGAGTCCACGGATGTTTCCAAACAGCCAAGAAGGGAATTCTGGAGGAAAAGTTCCAAAACCATCAAAACTTAATGGAACATTAACGAAACATTGGCAGTTCATTTACGCACTTCAAACACATCTCAAATCCAAAAAAGGTTTCC
>VDFB02000003.1:712791092-712882063 GCA_007258455.2 Sequoia sempervirens | reverse complement strand
GAAGAAATATGGTCTCGTGGAATGCTATGCCTGCAGGATATGCACAAAATGCATTTGTTGAAAAGGATTTAAAAACTTTCAATCAAATGTAATTAGCAGGTGTAATGCTAGACTTCGCTATCTTTGCCAGCACCCTCCTTGCGTGTGCTAAAATGGGAGCTTTGGAACGGGGTATGGACATTCATTAAAGGGTAAAGGAAGGAGATGTTGCTGCAACTGCCCTGATAGACATGTATGCAAAATGTGGAAGCACAGACAAGGCATGTGAACTGTTTGACGGAATGGCTCAAAAAAATGTGGTCTCATTAAATACGATGATAGCAGGATATACGCAAAAGGGATTTGTTGAAAAGGCTTCAGAAGCTCTCGATTAAATGCAATTGGCAGGTGTAAAGCCAGACTCTGCAACCTTTGCCAGCATCCTTCCTCTGCAAAAATGGGAGCTTTCAAACAAGGTATGGACATCCATTAAAGCATGAAGGATAGATCAATTTTGTCAGATGTGATGTGGTGGATGAGTGGATCTGTTTTCTTGCTGCCTGTAGATCACATATGAAAGTAGGCCTAGGAGTATTTACAGCAATGTTTTTTTTTTAAATTTTAATTTGAATCTTAAAAAAAGTGAGCAAATGTTAAGGAGATTGATCAAATATGAGGAATTAAAAAGTTCCCCAAATGTAGTTGGATTGTAGGCCACAAAAGGGTATGTGCTTTTTGTGTAGAAAATTTATGACATTCACAAATATAGTAAATTTATGTAAAGTTGGAGAAATTGGCTTGGGAGATGAAGACAATAGGGTATTTTTACTTAGTGGTGCTGAAAAGGAGGGAAATAATTATTTTTCTATCACCATATTGAAATGTTGTCAAATTCTTTTGGTTTTCTAGACATGTTCACTAAAACAATTATTAGACTTGTTAAGAACCTTCGAGTATGTGTTAATTGTCATACTGTAATGAAATTTATCTCCAAGATTGTTACAATTCCTACTTCTAATGATTAGTTTAGCTGATTTCATGAAGAAGAGATGAACTCACTTGCACACACATTTTGCCATGGATCAGTCAAAGACCTTGTTAATTCATGATGATTAATTTCATGTATGAAGTTATTTTGAAAAGATTTAAAATTGTAATATATGGGTTCCTAAGTTGGTTTGCTTATCCTCGAAGGGTAAGGAACATTCTCTAATAAATTTTCCACTTATTTATTCCTTGCAACACCATTTCTAATTTAAGATAAAATCAAGGAACTCCTGTGTTGGTGTTTGTCCTTTTGAGCATTTACCTTACATATCATTCTTAGTGAAATGACTCTATTGCTCTTCTAATTATTTTTTATTTTGATTTTGTTGCCTGTAAAGTCCCTCATTAATATTTGATCAAAGACTTATATTTTTGTCTTATAGTTTTTATGTGATGTCTTTGCCTTGCCCCATTCTAGGTGATGGTGGGGCCTATATTACTGAGAGCAAATTTATCTAAGTTGAGTGCTTCCTTTCTTAATAGAACCATATTTTGGCCAACATCTATAACCAATCTAAGAATTCGTTTAATAGACCCCCTTATTCAAAAAATGTTCTTGTTGTAGTGTTTTGTCATTCATTATACTTGTCACATGCCTAAACATCTCAAACTATATGAATTTTTAAGTGTTGGGGGTGATTGTGTCTATTTGTAGCCTTTATTAGGTTTATAGCAATATACTTTCCCTCCATTCCTTGAAACCCAACATTTCCATTTTTTTGGGGTCCTTTGACTATTTTAGTCTTTTAGACTTCTCATTACTTAGGTAAATTATCATGGCTTTAACCACACTTACACTCCCTACTTTATGTTTGTCTTTGCCCTAGGATTTTAGGTCTCCATGTAATCATGTTCTTCTTAAGCTATAAGACTAACCCATGAACCTCAATTATTCTCCACTTACATTTTTCCATGATTTCTTTTCTTTAGCATTGAGTATTCACCATCCTTAATTCCTAGAATTTGAGGATTCTTTTTTCCTTTAAGTCTCAAAATCTTAGGCTTTTATCATTTTCCCTACTCATTTCCCTCACCCAACTTCTCATCTCCCTTCCTCCTTGTGGAACCCATACTTGTAGGATTACTCATGCCATCATACCTGAAAGGCATAAGGTATGTGATAAAACCAATATCTAAACGTTAAAAATATTCCATCTTATTTCCTTTGTTTTTCTTCTTCTAGCATTTGACACAACACATTAGTGACCCCTAACTCATTTCTCTTGAGTCATAGAATTTTTGGACTCCTATATTTTTCTTTACCAAAAAGTACATTTGCAAAATGTGGAAACATAGACAAGGGGTGTGAATTGCTTTGAGACCACATTTCTTACTTATTTACAATGAATTTTATATCTTTATTCTATTCTACGTTTCTCCAAACTTTTAGCATTCTTTTGTTTTTTGTTATCTATTCTATCTTTTTCTGAAAAATGACATGTAATAAAGACATGGTTACACTCTACAAGTGTGTCAACATGTCCTTATATCAAAATTGGACTTTGTTCCTCCTATTAGCAACCTGAGTTTTTTCAAAAAGGACCTATTATTTTCCATCAACTAGCTTATGCAGTTTCCATATTTCATTCTTACTATCTTTTAAATGTCTGTAAACAATCTTGTTACTCATAAATGTAATTGCTAGTGAATCAACTAATTTCTTATTTTGTTATCATTTCCCAAATGAGTCCCATTTAGATTAAGAATTTAGTATAACTAAGACATGTTAAACAACCTAACTAGAAAGAAAAATATATATTTTTAGTTGGTATAGAATTTTTGTGTTTTTATTAACTAAACCCATTTATGATAAGTTGCTCGTTGAATCTTATGATATAAACTGAAAAGACTTTCCTACATTTAAATTTTGTAGACTATCTATATTTGTATTTAACTTGATATGAATCCTAACCTTCATTTTTTATTCCTTTATTCATCTTCAAAATAATATTTCTCTCTAAACAACAAAATCTCATTCTAATATCCAACAATTAGTTAATTGTACATTTAATTTTTTTCATCATTCAACAAAACTTTATTTTTGAGTAAACATAATCATAGTTATAGACATTATCAAAATTAGGAACTAGTGCCAATTTACTACACTATTATCTTTGCCTATTATTTTCATTGAAAATAAACACTTTACATTTTTCTACTCAAACCTTGTATAGTATACAAGAATGAATCATTTTTGTTCTTCTTTGATAGAGATTATTATCCTTCTTTGACCATCCCTTTCTCATGTACATTATCTCTTATAGGAATGCTCATCTAAACCTATCCATGTATTGTCCTTCCTCTTCCCTCTTTCATTACCCTTCTTCCATTGTCATCTATCCCACATGATGTCACATTCTACATGTCTCATAATGATGACCACTTTGATAATGAACCCCTATTAGATGATGTTAAGTTTGTCACTCACAAAAATTGACCACCGCTTGTGTCTCCTCCAAAGTAGCCTACTGGATGATGTCACTAATCCTAAATCTCTTCACTTGCATACTCCTAAACAAATATCATCATTGCCCATCTTAAGGGGCTAGAGTTATCACAAGGTATCTAGGATATATTATCCATATTCATATCCCTTTATAGTCTAATTCTTGTACCTTCATCCCTCTCTTCTAGCCAAACTTTTTTATTTTTCCTACCACTCAATATTCCTTTACCTAAATTTCCACACCTATTCCTCATCCAACCCACATTCCTACTATTTATGTCCCTCTCTCTCCATTCCTCTTTTTAACTATGATCATGTCCCTTTAAGCAACTAATTTACCTCCTACATGAGCCACCCTTTCAAACCTCACCCTTCACTTATTTTTCCTAATCCCCTCTTACTAATTTTTCATTCCCTCTCCTATCCTACCCTTAACCTCACAACCTTGCCACAAACTTATCATAACATGAAATTTTTTGTGTCTCCTACCCTCAACATCCCAACCTATGCTCCTAACCTTATCATTTACCATGCAATACTCTATCTATTATCTCATCATATTATACCAAGTAGGGGATGGAACCTTAAACTTCCTCGACAACATAATATGTTTTGCTATAATAAATCATGCACGCGAACCATATCTCATCATGCTAAACATAGACATACATGTATAATTGGATAAGATATCCTAAGATAAAGTTCAATCCTTTATAGATTAATACGCATTGACTATTAGTTTGATAATCAATGCTTAGCTAAGATTTTTCTCTATTCATTAAGGAAAAAACCTTATAATGTTTCTACTCTTTATCTACCTATTCTATGGATTCCTTCCTCTATCTCACTTATCTTTTCATGGAATAAATTCAATTCAACATGGGATTGCATGTCAATTTCATCAATGTTACACATTACAATCATGGAACAAATGAGAAGGTGATGGATTTTATATTCTATTATTAATTTGTTCTTTCAACTAGATCTTTTATCTTCTTCTCGACTCTAATCTTGAGAGGGTATTATTAAGAATATTGTCCCACAGCTTTGCAATCAAAATATCTTGCATAAATATCCAACTTTTATAACACTTTGTACCACCTTGTATGATTATGCATAGTTGATAGATCGGTTTAAAGTTATCTCCTCTTTAACCTTGATGCATCTATTTCTTTAAACCTATCATCTTCTCAAGAAACCAATAATTCTACAAATAATAGCACTAATAACTTATAATCTTTGAGGACCCTTAATCCAACCCTAATAATTAACTAAACTAATTGAATATGCCTTACTCTTCTTCATCATCTAAACTTACTATCACCCTTCATTCACAAGCTAACTCTAATTGGATGAAGCTATTAAAAATACCAATTCCATCTTTCACATTATCTATCTTCATCCTATTAAAACCTTGAATCCCAACCTCTTCTTATTCTACCAAACTTTTCAATTATTTTTAGTTTATAGACTTATTTTGTGATGAAACCTACCCTACTATTATCCTCTCCTTTTTATTTTTCTTAATTATCTCTTTGGACTTCCTTATCACCAAATCATGTTCCCCTTTACCTAGATATTATTTTTCATATTCACTCTCTTAATATTATCCTAGGTTATCCTTCTATTAATCCAACACTAGTAATTAGTGAAGTTCTTTTTCCCTTTTCTTAAGTTTCTACATGGCCTTTTCTCTTGATTTTTTCCATTTTTTCCCCTGTCTTAGTTTTCAAATTTCTATTTTGTCAATGAGGATCCTCCTATTCTATTTTTTTTTCTATATTTGATTTCGTACATTGTCGAACATTTGCTCCTCTACTTTAGTTATTCATTAATTTAGCATTATAGGTTAAATTTGGACTAGACAATCATTCACCTTTTAATCATGATGCCAACACATTCTTATAGAACTATTAAATTTGGAAGAACTATAAATATAATGTGATTTATCACCACAAAAATCACATGTGGATTTTCCTCTTATTTTCTTCTACACTAATCAAAATAATGTCCTAGCTTATCATAGTTATAATATGTTGGGATTTTGGTACTTCCTCTTTCTCTAGTACCTCTATTATTATTGTGGTAGCCTCCCCTACCACCTCATTCTCAATAGCTATCACGATAACTCATCCAGATTGTCCTATATCTTGAAATTGTAGTACCATATAATGTATATTGTTAGGTGGTCTTATACTTTTCTCAATTGAAGTTCCCACTAGCCATGTACCAAATAAAAATTGAATGCTCATATAGCTAAACCCTATGCTCTCTCCACACCCATATCAAAAAATGCTTCCCTAGTAAATCCATAAACCATTGGTTCATATTCATCTTCTTCATGAAGTAACATTGGACACCTATTTGTGTCATTTTTGTCCCACTTTATATTTTACAATATATTTTTACTATATTTCTAGGGGATTTCTCAATTTCTAGTGTGGTAGCCCTCTTCATGCCTTTGACTATCAAACATTCAATCCTTAGATGATCTTCCCTATTGTTATTTTAAAACAAAAATTTACTTATTGTAGGTGCGGGAGAAGTCTCAACTTTCTCACCTTTCATCATAATTTCTTACTTCAACATTATGTTTTACAATTCAAATTTGAAATTATCAATTTCATAATTTCCCACTAAATCATTATCTCATGTAATTTGGAATAGGATTATATTATGCTGATAAATTCTACATCCTTGTATGAAGAGGAAAAAATTCCATCTACTTCTTCTATAATGTGAGAGCTTAACCTAAAATAAAACACTCAATTCATTTATTTTATGTTAAGGTTTCTTCTAGCTTTCTAAACACACTTTTAAATCATTGTTCATAATATTTTGCCGATCTTTGTCCTTGGTTTTTGTTATCTTCCATATTTTTTTGTTTTTTGTTCATACTTAAGGTGAGTGGAAATTTTTCAAAAATAAGTCACTCAGTTATTTCTATGTGTTTATCATGCTTAGGGCATTCTTTAATGCACCATCTCAGTGCCTCATCATTGAGGACCCTCCATCTTAGTGCCTCATCATGCTTAGGGAATTCTTTGATACACCATCCCAGTGCCTCATCATTGATGATTCTTGTTTGAACACATCTATTGGATGCCATGCTGGAAAGATACAAGCCTTCGCCATGCATAATGGAAACCTATTTTTGTATGTTAGAGTTCACCTTGACAACATATTTCATATTTTCATACCTCCATTGCAACACCATGTTCATTCCTCATCTAGCATTTCTTAAGCATCTCCCTCCATTTTCCCCAAATGCCTCCATTTGAAATCACAGTATTTAACACCTCTTTTGACCATGGATCAATATTTGATTAAAAATAATATAGTGGTCATATAGCTTATTCAATAGTATAGAATTAGATTTGTTTGCTCTTTTGTTCAATAGTCGCCATATTTGATTACTAGATGTTTATTGACAGTTTTCTTGAAGGGGATGAGAAGCTCAAGAGGTTCCAGAATGGTTACAATGGAGAATGGATCTCAACCCCTTATGGGGTTACCTATGTGCATATCATGAAATATTTTACCCTAGAGGGTAGGTACACAACAATTCACGAGTACGGCTTTCCCTTCTTTGCCATATTCATAGAAATGAAAAGATTAATATACCTTTCTTTCAATTATTTTCTCTCAAACAATGCAAGCCTAAGCAAGTTTCACCTCCCCTTCACTAGGGATTGATTCAGTGCCTCTATAATTACACCTCGACCATCACCCCCATGTCAGGCCCTTCTACTGGTAATAGCCCCAATGTTAATGTCACCCTTGAGAATCAACAAGAACCCCTCCCCTATCCTTAGGTGAATATTCTTGGTGAGGGCACCTCTATAAGACCTCCCAAAAAGCCCCCTGTTGTCCCCTCTATTATGAAACAATCCTCTATTAAATGTCTCCTTATCAAAGGGGACCTTGTTGTTTAGAATGTGAAAGGTAAGAAGAGTAGCTCTAACCCTTCGGGTAACCCCTCAAGAGCTAAGAGAAAGGGTTTTGATAGTGTTAAACCCAAAAATGATAAAAAAAAATATTGAGATTAGAGATGAGGATGAACAAGGAAAAATAGACAAATCTAGCAGTGGTAAGGGTGAAAGAAGGTCAATAAGGCTCGTGGACCAATTAGCCAAGGGTAAAAAACTTAGCTTTGAAGAACCTAGTGATGACCCAGAAGAAGAGGCTTTGGTCATCATTAATGTGAGCAAAAAGGAATTGTTGGTGGTTCTGGGTGAAGACATCTTAGATGACTCTACTAGCAATGAGGAGGATGAAGATATGGAGGGTGATGACCAACATGTGTTCAAAGACTCGGAGGACGATGAAGATGAAGGGGTTAAGATAATTGAAAAAGAAATTGATGATGTGGTTATGAAAGTTATGAAAGATATGGAAGAGAAGGCTATGGAGGAAATGGAAGAGGATGTGCAAGATAAAGATAGGCCCTTTTATTTCTATCTCACTCAATTCTAGGAGTTGTAGGATAAAGTGGACAAAATGGACAAGGCTTTTAATAAACTTACGTCTATTACTCTAGGCATCATGCAGAGGGCTATATCCAGTACTATGAATGGCGCAACCAAGGTAAGGAAAGGTTGTAGAAAGATGAACTCCTCTAAGGCTAAGGAGGTGCCGCTAGATGAGAGAACAATTGGTATGAGGGAAAATCTTTTATGGATCCTATTTATTCTCAGGCTGGTGGAAAATGTTTGGTGCAACTCAATCTTTAGCTTGTGCATCAATTCTATTGATTTTTGTAGTATTTTTTAAATTCAAGATGAAATTATTGATTTTCCTCACCAAGAAGTGGCTGAATTTGATTTATTTTTGTGTCATTTGTGCACTATCAGGAAATCTGAATTGTTCTTATAGAGGGCTATTAAGGAAATACCTAAAATTTTAAATGTTTTGTTTCCTATGAAAGAAGGCTTGATGGTTTTTTTAATACTATGATGAAAATAAGGTCCTTATTATGGAGCAAGATAAGAGGGAGGAGGTGCCAATAGCATCACTAGATGGTGTCAATTTTTTTGGTTGTGGTAGCTATGAAAATTGTAAGTCTATGTGTGGGGCAGATATGAGGTCTATGTGATTTGACTTGACCCTGTAAGTATGGTGTTATGGTTGATGTTGGACTCGTAATGGTTTTTTGGTGTCTGTGTGCATAAAAATATGATATATGTAGATTATAAATAGTAAGTAGTATATGTGATCCTACAACTCATCAAGTTTGTGATGTATGGTATATGAACAATGTATTAATTTTTATGATTCCTAGATTCTAAAAATAGATTTTAATATTAAAACCAAAAAAAAAAAATTATCTTTACAACAAAATATCTATAAACCTTGATATATTTATTGTATAAAATTGTTATTTTACTTTTTGATATATCTATAAATTAAAATAACAAATCAAAACTCATAAATAAAAATAGATCAAGATTCATGATCAATGTTAATAATATGAATTTGTTTGATAAATGTAATATGATTTAATTGAACAAACTCTTAGGGATTTTGTCTTCATTCAATGAATGATCAAGTGGATAAACAATTATATTTGATTTTCTATATAATATTTCTCTATGTTGTATCATTTCCATAATATGGAGTGTATATTGACAAATTTTAAAATATTTATTTATTTCTATTTTTTAAAAAGTATCATATTATTTATATAAGTATATAGTTTTTAAATCACAAATATCTTATATTTTTTTAATTTTAGGAAAAAATGCACAACATTTTTTTAGGAAATAAATAAATATTGCTTAATATAAATATGAATATTATTGAAATTTTAATTTAAACTAATGTAGAATATTTTATTTATTTATTTTTATTAAAATTTATGCAATATTATTCTTTACAATCTGAAATATAAATGATATCTCATTAAATTTTGTTTCATAACAATGAATTGCTTAAATATAAATTTTGAAAAAAAGAAAAGAAAAGAAAATCAATATAATAATAACCTCATTATTTCTATTATTCAAATTAATAATAAACAATTTAATACAAATCTAAAAATTAATAAAAATATATTCTTCAATATCTACATACAATATTTTTATAAATATAATTTTGTTTCAATTAAAAATCATTTAAGCATAACTTTTAAGTTTTATTTTATTATTTTGTTTAATAATCAATTATTATTTTTAATTTATTAAAAAATTATAAAAACAATTTAATCAAAATATTAAATATTGAATTTATAACAATCAAATATAATCTTTCACTTTTATTTTTATTTAATTGTAAATAATCTTTAAAATTTTAATTTATTTACAATTCTTATGACAAATTCAAACAAATATATTAAATATTCAAGAAATAACAATTAAATATAATAAAAATATAAAAACACATTAAAGAAAAATTAAAAATCTTTATCAATTTCAATACGTCAAATGACAAAATAGTACATGGGATTTTGAGGCAGTAATCAGGTGCAGTTTAAAACCATTGAGGTGGGAAACGGGAGCAGTTAAACCCTGCGGTGGAGACAGCAAATACAAACGACGACGGAACGAAATGGAAAATGTGAAAATGGAAAGGTCCGACTTAAGGGGGTTGTGGGCCCGGCCACCTAAGCAGTCAACGCTTAGAGTGTGTCAGTTAAGCCTGGCCGGCCTGAACAGGTAGTAGAGTTGGCTTGGGCAGTGGGTTTGCTCCCCATTGGTCTTGGGTTTGACTCTGCTCCCAGGTTTAAGAGGTGGGACTTCTTGGAGGCGGTGGATCTCACCCGCAGGGTACTAGTCTCATCCTAGCTCGCCTCAAGTACCCAAGGTAAGGGCTGCTGGGCCGAACACCCCTATAGTAACAAAAAAAAAAAAAAGTTGGTATATGATAGATAATAATCTAATTAACAAGATATTAAAAAATTTAACCACAATATAATGTAAGATACACAATGTGATGACCTTGGTGATAACATCTTGATATCATTACAAAAATAACAAATAAGATCATTAAAATTGTAATAACTTAATAACTAGGAGAAACGATGATAGCTTGTTAACATATCAATTAAATAATGAATATCAATTATTAATTAATGCAATTGATTAACCTTTGCATATATGATGCTAATCCAATCTATAATTGAATATATCAATTCAATAAATAATGAATCCTTAATTGATCACCATTCTATGGTTATGGATATCACAATGTTAACTAGTGCATCTAGATGAATAACAAGTCATTAGGCTAATACTAAAGAATAACACTTTTAAGACCTAAAACCTTAACTATAAATGTTCATGGCTCTTTGATTATTAAGAATTTTAATTTTTAGGATAATAATTAATACTGCCTTCAAACATTAACTATGCTGATATAAATAGATTATCAAACAATTATTATAATTGATTTAAAAAAACTAAAGATAACTAAGATTTGACAAAATGTTACAATGATAACAACAAATTAATGTGATAACTAAAGTGCTTCAAAATAATTATAACCATAAGTTCCTCAAGTAATGATCAAACTCTACATTCACATGCTAAACACTTATTCATCTAAATGATGAACAAATTATTTATAATGCTAGATAGCACAACAAATATGTACTTCTTTCTAGTTTTCAAGGAAGGAGTAAGGTTGCTAGGGGAATCCAAGGGAATAATAATGGTACTTGGAGGTATTTTCTCATACAAAAATAAATTTTATAGTCGAATATTGTTATACATGGCTTTTACCAACCATCAAGTACTCAAGGGTCCTTGCTTATTATTAAAACAATCACATTGATTACTATATTTACAATAATTCATTTATGTGAAGACCAAAAGAATTTAATGAGTCTCAACAATTCAATTTTAATTAAGTCATCAATAATTCACATCAACAAATATGTATACCAAATTAATGACCAATAAATATTAACAAAATAATATCTAAAACATGAAATTAATAATAGGTGTCTTTGAAACCCAAGAAAAAATAATGAATAATGAACTAAAGGATCTTGACCACTCCCGATTCAATTTACTAGAATAGAGCCCTCTATGAAAATAGTCCACTTGATTTCAATAATTTATCTCTCCAAATAATTCACTCATCAATTTGAATAATGTAAACTAGGATGACAAAGTGTATTCAAATTTTAGTCTGTTTCATTATTTTTTAATTAGTAGAATTTATTTTTACAACAATTTATTTTTTATCAAATCTATAGCAATGATGAATGGATATCAATTTAATAAGTATACAATAAAAATGATTATTCAATCAAAACTACAAAGAACTAAGAAATGGAGATCTACATGATAAATCAACCATAAGGTAAATATTACGAACTTTGTTACTAATTTCAATTATTAAAGTTACACCATTGACCTAAGAAATGGATATCTACATGATAAATCAACTGTAAGGTAAATAATATGAACTTTGAACTACTAATTTCAATTATTAAAGTTACACTATTGACCTACCGATACTAGAATTTAAAAATGGATATTAAGACTATGTTTTGCAATTAATATATCAAATATTAAATTGACCAAGACTATACTTGTAAATGATTGATAAAAAATAATATACTTCATATATAAATTTCCATTTTTGTTGTTGAATATAACTAAAAACTATTCATTAACATACCCTAACCTTAAAAACAAATATTGACTATTAATTATAATTTGAAATTAAAATATACCTTTCTAATAACAATATAAAGTTATAATAGATACTTTAATAATATGATTTAATAAAGATAACTAGAATTACTTACCTTTATAGTATTATAGTGTTAATAGTATGTAATACACATGAAAAAACCTAATAAATCAGACATATAGCAAATATAAAATCACACTTTTTGAACAATTGTGGGAATATGATCTCTATGTGGACATTGTTCAAAGGTTCAAGGTTAATTGGGATATTTTGTAATATTTAAATATTATTTTTTGAAAGGGGAGAGACTAAAAAATGGCTAGGTATAGGTTTGGGGTGGATTGGGATATGCTCTAGTGGTTATGGAGATGCCTTTGTCACATCCCACATGTTAGCCCCTTCCACAGTGGCTGACTATGTGGTAAATAATTAAAAATAAAATAGAACAACAATCTTTTCAAATATATGAAGCATGGCAAGGTAGAGCAAAGGTGACGAACATGCCAATAAAGAGGCATGGTGACCCAAACTTGGAAAGACTTTGCAAGTTGGGTAAATGGCGTGGAGGAAGGAAATGAGAGCCCTTCATTAATTCTGGTATGGTAGTCCATTCTCCAAGCCACCAAAATGTATGGGCCATGTGGAAAAAGAGGGGTAGCGGCCATTAAAAACTCCCACGACCTCCTTACTTTGTAGGAGAGGGCACAATTTAGATGGGGAATGATGAGTATTTACCAAGGGTATGGCACTTGTGCTAAGAGCTATCCATAAATTGTAGGACATGAAGGGTCGTTTGGCACACAGAAAAAAACCTCAATCTTCCATTAACAAACCCAATAAAGAGGTGTTTTGAGCAAAAATGGAAGGGAAGGCACCAAAATCGCGTAGGGGAGAGAATACAAAGAGGATTCTTCAAATGCAAGCTTGGCCTCTGGAAAAAACAAAATGCAATGGAAGATCAAAGGTGGGGCATGTCTTTTTGAAGGTGCAACAGAGGGAATGGTGTGGTAGATGGGTGGCATTTTATAGATAGAAATCCTCCATAAATTTACAATTTCAAGCTCTGTTTTGGGAAGAAAATGTAGATGGAAGGCATGAATGCAAAGCGAGATAGGAAAAACGAGAGGAGGAAGTTAAACTAGAGCCATGTGAAGCTATTGGGAGGTGTGTGAGGGTTAAGCGTGCCAATTTTGGGTATCATAAACCAAGCCGATCAAGAACAGAGAAGACCATAAAACCCCAAAACATGAGCAACTAGAGTAGAGGAAATTTTGAGAGTGTGTAAAGGAAAGACGATAGAGGTGTTTGTGTAGAAAAATATGGATAAAGGAGCATGAATAAGTGTCCAGTAGGATTCTACTAAGATTGTGAGCACTCAGTTTGCCTATGCCAGAGAAAAGACTCGCCCTCACCATGAAGGAGATAAATAAGATAAGAAATGCATAATGAGAATATTTAAAATAGTAACCTTGTGATCCTTTATTATTATTGTAGTTTACATTTCATTGGGTGCTAGCATATAAATATATATATGAATGGTCAAAGATTCTAATGACATGGAAGAAGCAACAACTTATTTTAGAAACAAGGATGTTAGTTATAAAATGTTAATGCTTTTTGCTGGTGACTTAACATAATAATCTCCTAGCTAGTTTATGTATGGTTATGAATGGATGGATAAATGTGTCAAGTATTTTGATATGAAAATTTGGTTTAGGAGGTTTATTGTTGATTATAATTATTTGAATACAAAGAAATCAAACATAGCATAAGGTGAGGAATTAATCAATAGATATTATTAACTCGTATACTAAGTTAATGTTTATGTGTGTGTGACCAAGTGGGCACTCCTATTAGGTTAGGAATAAGGGTGGATATTATTGTCCAAATATATGGATATAGATAAGTTAAGTTTTGGTAACATGCAATTGCTCAAACTTTAGAGTTGAAATAAAATCCACTCAATAAAAGGGAAGTGTGAGCTTGATGGTTATTGATTGAAGTTTATTAATAAACATAAGAATTTGGGATTTTCTATCTACCTAAACCAAACCGCCCTTATATTGTAGGGTAATCCTTCAAAGATTAAATTATTTCATTTTTCGAAGGCTTGAACTACTTATTATAAAAGGGGGAGACGGTGTATATCCTTACCTTAATATTTTATATGGAATGAGGTGGGTTAAAAACATAGCTATATAAACCTCCTTATATATTATGAACTAGGAATATGATTACCTAATCTAAGTATTGGAATATATTAGTGGTATTAGAACCACATTGTACTAAACATACTTTTAATATTGCAAATTGATACTCTTGGTGACCCACCTTGGATTTGAGGATAAATGTTTACTATAACTACATGAAGATTTTCAACCTCTTAAATATGAGAACCTTGATTTGAAAATTAAAATATGAATGAAAAAAAAAAGATATTATAGATCCAATGAACCACAATACAAATTGTATACCAATTGGAAGGAAACTATCATTTAATTTGACAATGTGGTTGAGATCAAGTTATGAGATAAATCCTACGTAGCATATTTTAACACCTTACTAATGACCACTAAGGATAGGTCTAGACTGAATGACAAGTATAAATAAGCTATCTAGTCTATTAAATAGACTATCATAAGAATGTAGGGTTTGCACCATAAGGTGATTGAATTTAGAAGATTAAGAATATTATTTGAAAATTTATTATATTGGGTTTATATTTTCATATAATGATTCAATGGATATAGTGTTGCCAACTCTCTTGAGTAAGATTTGGGTATTGATTATAACTTAAAATAAGCTCATAAATACCATAAAATATTCTTCAATGATTTCTATTGACTCCTTGAGTATAGGAATGTTGATATTGAACCTATTATATGAGTTTCAAATGGAAACATCTTTCGATGGGTTTAAGTGAACTGAGGTTACAAGTTACTTCATGCTAAGTAATAAGCCTAGCCCTTATATTGTTAAGACAAACTTCAAGATGTTCACGTTGGTAAATATAAATAAATTGGGTGGAGTTTGATCCTAGACCTCTATATACTTAAGGGAAAGTGAAACCTTGCCAGGTTATGGGAACCTATGCGTAGGTATCCTTGAGAAACTTTGTAAGGAGAACTATGTGTGACTTTGACCCATTTGGAAGTGGGAACGTAGGTGGTCCTTGGGCGAACGATGCCTCTATGACCTCAAGTCCGTAGGGGGATGGTCTGGGGGGGATAACTCCAAGGGTTGGGTTTGTTCAGGTAATTGATTTGACCTTTCCTCCTCTGTAAGCTTCAGTTTGAGGCTAAAATGGGTATCAAATGGGTATGATATGAGTTAAGGGAATCTAATAACTTGTATTTATTACATGTGTTTTGAATAGCAAATGAATAAAGTAAGTGATTTAAAGGTTCTACTTATAATTGGTAATTGAATATATGTATAAGTTTGGCAAATTCCATCTCGTGTAACTTGTTCCATGTGACTTTATGTGTTGTGAAAACTGACTCCATATCTAGAGGTCTCTATGTATAGGATCGTATATATGTTGATTGTGGTTGTGTTACGTGTTATGTATGACCCATCCAAGTGTAAACCTCTAGAATATTTGAGTAGTGGCAACCAGTCATTGGATCGTGCCAATGATTGATGTCTAGGCTACTATTAGGGATTAGTCAGCATTCACCTGGTTCATGGAGGTGAAGGTAGCAAACTACCCTGGTTATGATTAAGATACAGTAACAGTTGCATGGGTAGGGACCCATCCATGCGGGTAACGATAATTTGAGGCTAACTGTTGTATCGAGGGGATTCACTGGCTATCATTGAGGGAACGAAAGTGATCAAGGCCATTGATACCCAAGATTATGAAGAAGATAGCTGATAATACTACTAAGGTCACAAGGTGGTATATGTTGGGAGCTACTTCTTCCTGGGTGGATAGACTTTTCATCAGTGGCCTATAGGTGATTAAAGTTAGAATCCACCGGGTTTGGTAGGTTCACTACTTGGGGAACCCTTGGGATGGTGGATGGACCCACGATGTAGTATGAGATGCACCAAATCCCCCTTCTTAGTTGTCAAACTATATACCTAGTCTTGTGGGGTTGAGGACAAACCCATAGTGTAGTATGGGATGCACTAAATCCTCTTCCCATTTGTCCAATGGTACAAAATACTGAAGGAAATGATAGGACCCGTGGTTTTGTGCGTAATGCACCAATATTTTTTCCATCACGGATGCATTATGGACATGTGTTAGCCATTTTTATGTGTAATCAACCATTATGGATGTGATATATGTTGGAGCTCATCACTATGTGTATGTGATGAATGTTGAAGCTTGCCACTGTGCATGTGATGTACATGTAGGAGCTCGTCACTAGGTATTAGTGATGTATGTTGGAGCTTGTTATTGTGTATTCGTGATGTGTGGTGGAGCTTGTCACTGCGTATATGTGATGTATGTTAGAGCTTGTCACTATGTATTTGTGATATATGTTGGAGCCAATCACTAAGGTAATTTTGATATGCGAATGAGATAACAATTGTGGTACTTGTGATGTACATATGAGCTAATCACTATGGCACTTGTGATTTGTGTATGATCCAGCCACTGTTATATTTGTGATCTATGTATGATCCAGTCTCTATTGCAATTATGATTGGGGTATGATCTAGTCACTATTATACTTCTGATTTGTATATGATCCAATCATTATTGTACTTGTACTATGTATGAGCTAATCAGCTTGTGTATATGGGGGTATGCTCATGTCGGCCATTGTGTATAATCTTTTAGATTATGGTATGGATGAAACCTTGTGAATATTGTGAATGTTTGGTATGGATCCAACACTTGATGGAAAATTTATTAATATTATATTATAATTGGATAAGTAGATAGCTTACTTATACTTAATTAACAGTTATGGGTTAAGGTGAGACAATAGATCTCATACAAGAGGAGAGATTGAACTCCCTTTGTCATTGTGGGGGGAACTATGAAGCCTCTGATTCCCATGAGGGGATACATAGGCAGGGTCACCATGAACCCTCGAGGCTTAGGTTGTAGGTCTAGGAAAGACCTTGTCCTTGAGACCTTACCATAGGTTTGAGTGTAAGCATATAAGTAGTGGTGTTGATTTGTGTTGCCACCATGGTGATTGTAGAGCTATTAAAATTAACACTTCTAATTTACATGGAATATGTTTGATTGGTAAGTTGGTAGTTGTGCATTGCTAAAAAAAAATTGGTGTGCTTGAGATGGGGATTTTACAGCCTTTTCCATGTGAACTTCTTTTGTGAACTCAAATTTCTTGTTCACTTGCATTCTCCCATGCCTTCAATGAACTTCTTTAGTGAACTTCCTAATCACTCTTGAAATTTTTAAGTTTAGATGGAACCAAATCATCTACAAGACTTGGTTGAGGTCACCATGATGTGATTATAACACAAGCAATGTACAATTGTGGAGATTCTTGGGTGAAATGGCTTGTTATGTTATTTGGAAAAGGTCAAGTTTAGTAGAGGTTTGAACTTTGGAAAAGGATTAAATTTGATTAAATTCTATGTAGAAAACTCCATATGAACTAGAAGAAAACACCCTTGTAAGATTGGGTTTATATGGTAGCTTTTGTTCCATAAATGAAATATTTGCAAACATGCTTCTTCACTTAACCATATGGGAAGTTCATTTGCAAGTGATTTTTTTAGGATTTTTTTGTTGAACTAGCTATGTGGAAATAGTTATGTGAACCTGATACCATCTTGAAAAGTGTAGTTCATATTGGAGATAGATTTCTATATAATTTAAATCATTTTTATGGATTGGTCGAGTTCAAAGGTTAGAATATATCAAGGAGCACATAGCTACAAAATAAATAATGCATTAGCAACTCAAACTTCCATAAATACAGAGAAATGTATGTGAACTTGACATATTTAAACTACACTTGGAAAAGAAGAATTTTAGTTGGGCATGGAACTTCAGCACAAGTTAAAGCTAAAGTTTCTTATAGATCGATGCAAGTGAAATAGACATAATAAAAGAGAAACCTTCATAAACTAGTCCTAAGGTAGATAGGAAGACAAAACCAACAAACACTTATCTTGCAGGCCTTAACAGATATGACAAAAGTGAAAGAGGAAATCCTTTCTATTTTTTTATTTTTTATTGATTTATCATGTGGCTCAATGAAGAGGATTGTACCAAAACTTGAATTTTTTCAATTTTACAAAAAAGAATCCTTAGACTACCACACAAGCAAAAGAAAAATTTAAAAAAAGGGATCCTCATTTTCCAAGAAAAAAATGAGGCATGTTGTGAAAACACACAACATGATGATGAGAACATACCTCTAAATCCTCTTTCATCCTCTCAACCCTCTAAGTCATTAGTCATGTAAAGACATTTGACACTCTCTATTACTGAATCCCAAGATTTGTTACTATTTATTCTAGGATTAGGGTTTTCCAAGATTTAGACCTAAGTTATCTTTCATTCATTCTCACATCGTGTGAAACAAGGAATTTATTTCATTTACATAAACATAACTTTTTATAATTAAAAATATAACTAATTGTGACAACATGTCCTTTCGATCCATATATGTGGGAAATTTAAATTGCATCAAAATGCAAGAGAGCATATATGAACAAGATGTATAACACTTTTTAATATTAGGTGAACACATAAGAATCATGTTTCCATTAACGCGATAAATTCATACACAAGTCAACCGCAATACATCTTAAACCATTTGAGTAAAAAAATTGGCTATTAAGTTTGGATAAAATGTCTATTAATGATGTCATCAAAGAGAAAATAACTTTAATATCTTGCAAATGAGTGTCAAGTTGGTCTTTGGGGTTGATTATGCAAGCACGACACATTGGTGATGTCATTAGTAAATAAGGAATTTATAAAACCTTGTCATCAAAATTTCCCTAGTGGATGTATGCAAAATGTGAAACCATAGATGAGCCACATGAACTATTTTGCAAAATTTTATCTCTTACTTCTATTCCACTCCACATGCCAAGTGTTTCCTAGAAAATAAAAATGTTACACGACCTATTTCTCACCTAACTAACGTATTCATCATGTATTTCCTAAGCTTTCATATCCCATAGCCTTCTTGAATCAAAATTCACATAATTTTAATCTAATCTTATATACCACAAAAATCCTTTGCTCTTAAATTTGTCATGCCTCCTATTCGAAAACCTCTGCAAATACTATCAACTATAATTCTAATCAATTAGATGATACTCACACATATGCATTTTTCATTCATTTTGTGCTCCTCTTTATGGCTATTGAAACTTATCCAAGTTGCAACATGTCCATTGTTCTATCCAGCAATTTTACTATGTTTTACCCACAAGTAAATAGTCTATGCAACATAATGATCAATAAAAATTTCTTTTATTTTCAATAATAAATGCACCATTTGAAAACATAACCTTTCCAAACTTTTCATTGCATAGTCAAAGAATCATTTCAATAATATAAGTATGATTTCACTTTACATAAATATATTCAAGATAACATTTCATATTTACAATTTCCATATAGAAGAACACATGATTACATGCATAGCTTCAACAAGCTTACATGAACTAGAAATACAAATGGTCCAAAATTTCCTCCCAAATCTTGGCTACCAACTGCATGAGGAGAAGCATCGCTCAAGCACTTTTTTGCCAACCATGGACTTACTACAGTCCCCCACTTCTACCAAAATTGGTAAGATGGCCCTCCCTTCGACGAAGAGATTGGTCTAGTAACCTCATCCTTCATAAAGCCTTTCCTAAGCATAGTAATGTGTCCTTCATATCTAGGGCTACCACAATGTCTACTTCTACATGTATGATTTTCCCAGCCTAGAATGTAAATTGGGTCACAATGAATTGACAGTGTAGAAAGTGGCTACCTACACTACTTTGGCCAAAGATTCATCACCCATTTACTCTGAGTGAGGTCACCTATTCACCACAATAATTGTTCAATTTTTATTGACCATTAGTATTTTATTCTAAGGTTATCCCCTTTCTCATCGATTATCCTAACCCCAAGAACTACCTTCCCAATAACTCATATTCAATATTCTTAAACATGGAAACATAAGTAAACAATATTTCCAACATAATAACAAAGGAGTAGAAATTAGCATACTTTTTTAAAGCTCCAACCGATTATTCTTCCCTCCTAGCTTAATGGCTCAAGCTCACTTGCAACTTCCTTTAAGAACAACCCAAAATCCACTACTAGTTTTACACTAAATCTCTCAACAATACTGATGAGTCCAATTTATGACTCAATTTTGATAGAGTTTATTATCCATTTATTGTTGTTGTCATAGACTTTGATACTTGGATGTTAACATTTTCATGTTATTTCCTCAAAACCATAGACATTGGGCATAAGCTTATCTTTGTAACTTATAAATGACATTAACATGCTATGTGAACTATCTATGTTAATTTTACATGTGGATTAATGAATGTTACTTTAAGATAGTTATAGATATGCAATTTTTGTGTGTACTAATGTTGTCATGCAGATATAATTAGAGCCTACAAAATTGAGGAAGATTATGTCAGCTGGTCGTTCACCATAAAGGTCAAAAAGGTGATCATTCAAAGGTCAATGGAGGGAAGACTCTCAATGGAGGGAAATTCCTAGTTCAAATAAAAGACTGTAACTGCCTTGTAAATGGTCACAATAGTTTGTTGGGTGAATATAGGAGTTATTGTTATGCTACATTTGCATTAAGGAAAACCAACTTGACCAAATTCCATGCATGCATAACCTCCTTTCCACTTTCTGTGCTTTCCATAAAGTGGCATCCTTCTAATTTGTTGGATTTGACCACATTGCTAGGTAGTTAGTTAGTAGTTTTTCCTTCTATAAATAAGACTTGGATGCTCCTTCTCAGAAGGTTGATTGATCTGATGTTGTACTTGCATTCTTAGTTTTTCAATAATACAATTATGTTGCTCTATTGTAATCATGCTTTTTAATAAATAAAATGAAGTTATATGTTTGTTGCATCTGAGTTTTTCTTAAGGTATACTCATCCAAGGGGGGCCACTTGGTGAGCATTCCATCCTTTTTACTTTTTTGTCCAGCAAATAGTTACGAATTTGGCAATTGTTTGTTCCTACAGCCACTAGAATTCCATTATGTGACTGTTCCTACAACCAAAGCAGATAAAATAGTTTCATGTCCATTTGCTCATATTTTCATTCTTGTCATGTACTTCAGTTTAGTATAGTTGTTGGTTGATGTCCAGTACTTCTGTTACTTCTTTCTAATCAATTTACTTTCATCATTACGTCCTTCTTAGTTGTAGGATGAATATGGCTACTATGGATTCCTCATGCACATACTGTGTTGACCCATTTCAAGTCTGTCCCTGGGTTGGAAATTATATGAACCTTCATGATTATTAAGATAGTTATTCAGATCAGATGTCCAATCTCTAAATCACAGCTTTAAGTGCTTAGTTGTTAAGTCATTGCAGAAGGCCAACATTTTTGGTGCCATTTCCAAGGATGGTGTCAAACTAGGGAGTTCTTTGGATTCATTGATATTTTCTTTCTTGTTGTAGTATTTTTAAAATTTTGTTCTTAGTATACCCCTCATTTAGGAAGTAATGACCCCCTATTCTTTCACCAATTATTTGTGTGAGTTGGCTGATACTGAGTTGATACCACATGCATGGAGGAAGGAGAAGGGATGCTTATGGGAGATACCTTCCTAATGATCTTGATCCATTTTAGCTAGAAGAGCTTCAAAATCTACTAGGATATGAAGAAGAAGAGGAAGAACCACACCCTTTTGTTAATGCATTTCCCAATTTTACCAATTATGAAACTTCCTCTAAAGATCAAAATCTAATTGAGAACCCATTTTCTTTGGAACTCCATCAGGTAGGCATGGATCATGCAAATAGAAAACAGACCTAACCAGTTAGCTTTTCCATTCCTCATTGCTCATCAGAATGAAATTGACAACCTCAAAAATAGCCCTACTTCAGTCCTTCCTAAGTTCTATGGACTTGTCACAAAAGACCCTAATACTTTCTTGTTTGAGTTTGATATCCTCTACATAAGTTATGACTATACCACTGATGCTTATAGGCTTAAGTTTTTTCCTACCACCTTCAAAGAGGCTACATTAAGATGGTTTGTGAGCCTAGGAAGAAATACTGTGGAGACTTGGGATGACATAAAGACAAAGTTCCTTGAGAAGTACAAGGAATATTGTAGGGGAAATAACATGATAGGAGATTACATCTTTAGGATGCAGCAGAAGGAAGATGAGAGTCTGAAGGATTACATTTCAAGGTTTTTGTTTTGACTACAAAAATCTCCACATCATACACTCAATGAAGAGTCCCAAAATATGCTCTTCTTGAGAGATATTAATGAGAGCTACATTGAGGCTTTAGACCTAATGGAAGGAGGAGAAATCACCCAAGCTCCTTGGGAAGATATTAAGAAGCTATGTCAGAACTATTCTAGGGTAGCTTCAAAGAAAGGGAGAGCTTACCAATCCTCTATGGGTAAGTCATCTACTAGTGGAGTTTCAAGGATGGAGATTACTCACTTGCTAGTAGACTTCAAACAAGACATTATAAACAATCTGGCTACTTAGTTGGATACACTTCAAGCTAAGAAGAAACATGATGAGGCAGAGGCAATGTTGGAAAAATACTACCCTCATTACAGACAAAAGAAGAAGGATTGTAGATACAAGATGGTAGCTAACATTGACATTAAGTAGACCCCACCTAAGTTCAATCCAATCTAGGGTGAAGATGATCAAGTCTACTACATTGCACAAAGGATACCATGGGCTCCAAGACAAGGTATGCCACCAGATCCATTATCCTTTGTTGGGCCTTATTTTAATTCTTATGCATCTGGTAACCAATGGCAACCCCCATATCCATCCAACTATGGAGGATACCCACCACAACCTTGGAATAACCCTCCAAATACCTGGACCAATCACCAAAACTCTCCACCCTAATGGAAGCAACCTCAGGGGAATTGGCAACAGTTTTAGGTAAATTAGCAGCCACCTCTAGGAAATTGGTAGCAAACATCTCAATGGAGGGGAGGACAGCAATGGCCAAACTAGACAACTAGTTACATGAATCCACCTTCTCATCCCTAGCAACCTGCTATAATGCCTCCTACTAGCTCAAGTTCAAACACACCTAGACCTACTCAGCTACCAGCTCATCCCACACCTAGCCCAAATAACAAACCATAGTAGCAGCCAGTCTATTCAACAGATCCTAATCAATTCTCTACCTATTTTGTGAGTGCAAGTGATATCCACCTACGTTCAAGAACCACTTTGCAGTCTCCTTCCACTCCTATCATCACAAAGTTTCATGTGGAAGAAGAGGAGCCTCAAAATCCATCTAAAACACCTACTCAGCCAAGTGTGTCCACCAATCCTAAACCAGTTCTACAATCTGATCTAGAACCACCATTTCCTCAAAGGTTAGAAGTTGTCAAGCAAAAGGAAGAAACAACCTTTGATATTGGATCAGTTCAAGCATTTATGTGTTAAGATACATTTGTTCTAGGATATAAAAGATGTTCCTATTGTGCAATTTTCGCGCACACGCCCCCTGAAAGCAGGGACCCTCTTTTACTTTTGCTCTTGGTGTTTTGGCCCTTCAATTTTGAGGATTGACCTTGCTTTGGCATGAGCCTAAATGTTTATCTTGCTTGCCTAAGTGATTCCCCAAAATTACACATTGAAAACCTTAGCATCTGGGAAAAGTTCGGGTTTTCTCCCCAGTTCAGGATTTTCCACCCCATTCGGATTTTCCCGGATCTCACTCAAACTTCGGCTAAACGCTATGGTTCGAGGATTTTTGGTCTTCGCAGAATTCTACGTGGGCCGGATTTTCCTGATGTTCCCACTCCTCTTCTTTTTCCTGAAATTCTCAAGCCTCCGGAGATTCACCTTCTTCGCAGATTTCCTTTGACTCCAGATTTTCCCAAAATCCTTTGTTCCCTATTTTTTTTGAAACTTGCAGAATGTCTCCTCCTTCGCGGAAATCCGTCCCGTGTGGATTCTCCCGGAACCTAATGGAATGTGAAGAAATATGGAGTAATAGGACTTGTTAACAAATGATGGTGCATTTTATGATTAATTTATGCTATTTTGAGATCTCACATGCTATTTCTTGATTGATAATGATCGGATTAAGTTGCTAGTAGGTTTTTTCATGTTTATTCTGTTGGAATACGCCTGGCTCGGAATTCTCCGAAATTCTTCCCTAGCTTTGATTTCGCGGGTGGACCTGAAACCTGAACTCTAATATGATTATTTTATTTGAAGATTTAATGACACCTTGCTTTTCTAGGATTCATTTTAATGATGATTTTGATTGATTAACCTTTGTTTGTGTGATCTTTACTATGGTTTCCTTTATTGAGTGCAGGATTAAATCATGCACATGATGATATTTCTCAAGGAGCTCAGTTGGAAAGCATCCCCCCAATCAATTTTGGCATAAAATTCCTCTAAGAAGAGAGTTGGCAAGACCTTCTAGATGTCTTGCTGACTAGCAGTGGTTCTATTCATTTTCAAGTGTCCCAGTCGGCCAAACAGTTTAATTGTCGTAGGTTTTCATATGTCTCGCCGACTGATTGCAAACAAGGTTAGCGTCACTGAAATATTTGCGCTCGATGAAAGGTCTTGCCGAACCATAATGTCTCGGCAAAAGGTTATACCTTTGGCATGTTGTCTGGCCGAAGAGGTGAGGTCTCGGTGACAGGGGGTAACGTCGGCATGATGTCTCACTGACAGGGTGGACTCTTGTCAAAACGAAACGATGTCGGTGTAGTGGTTTGGGTTCGCTATGATGTCTTGGCAAAGAAGGATAGTCTCGCCAGCATGGGATGATATCGGCATAAGGTCTCACCGAAGAGGAAGGGTCTCGCCGAAACAGAATGAGCTTGGGGAGAACGGAGGAGTTCGACAGGATGTCTTGTCGATAAGCGATGGTCTTGCCGATGGTTTTAAACCTTCAGCGTGACTAATGGAGCCCATCGTGATGTCTTTCCGACCTGATGGTTCTCACCAAAGGAAGAGGGGCTCGATGTGATGTCATGTCGAGGGAGTAAAGTCTTGCCGATAGCAAAGAGCCTGCCAACAGAAAAGGGTATCGATATGACTTTAGTCGCTCGCTATGATGTCTCGTCGACCGTTGTATGTCTTGTCGATGGCTGCTAGGAGGTATGATCACATCGAGGAGACACGATTAGTGTCTCACTGACATGCGATTCAGTGTGAACTACTTTTGACCGCCCGGGAATCTTATGTGGCATGTATTCAGCCAATCAGAGAGAATTAAAGGTGAACCCTGGATAGTTGACTGATTGACTACCCCTGTGAGGGAGATCAACAGAATGCGATCGGTGTGGATCTGCTCTCTGAATGAGCTGATGGAGCAGCTTGGTGAACACTAGTGTGGAGATCTAACAAAAATTCTAATGTTGCTTCCAGAGATGGTCAACTTGCAGAAAGATATGGAGTGAGAAGCAGTCAGAAAGGGAGAAGAAGTTATGAGTCACAGTGATAGCTGGGATTGCTACTGGAAAAGGGGGATCGGCATTAATGATAATTATTTAGAGCGTTCAAGGTGGCTCTGATGGAAGTTCGAAGGTGGACACGGAGACCATAATAAATGCCATAGTTGCAAAAGATCTAGAAGTCATCCCCGAGACAATCTTTCATCGACATGGACACGGAGGATGCAATTGAATGCAGCATTAACTTCATTCCAAAAAGATCTGAGTGTCGACCCTCCTGCAACCAACTGATATTTTGTAAACCCTAAAATAGGGGCTAGCGCATTCTTTTTGGCAAGTTTTGTATATATGGCTTTTTTTGCCTCTTTCAAAAAAAAAGGAGGTTTAGAAGTTTTAGAATACATAGAGATAGAAGGATATTTTTTTTAGAAACCAGTAGAAGTAAGAAAAACTTAAGAGTAGCCATAGAGTAGGAGTTAGATTTGACAGAAGGAAGTAATGTATCCTTCCAGTTTTCTTAGTATAGATGGAAACAGTCTGAAGACATAGATTTTTTGTACACTAGTGATTGTGCCAGAGTTGTAAATGTTGCTTATCTATTTCACTAATAGTAGAAGCAACCAGATTTAAATCTACTTCATGTTGTGTTCCTGAATGGTATTCATCTTCAGTTAATCATTTGATTTGAGAAGCTTTCGAGGAATTAAATCTTATTTTATGTTTTGTTTAAATGGTAAGCCACAATCTGCTATTGAAGTTAGCACTGTGAATGAATGAAGTGTGTTAATCACAAGTTGATTTTGTTCTTTAGTTTTAGTTAGAAATTCCTTGAAAGGTAACAAGTCTAGTTAAGTTGGATGAATTATCATTATCTTCGGTTCCAAAGCTTTGATCTATCTTTTTTTGTTTCTTTAAAAAAAAACCCTAGTTAAAGTAGGTTTGAATTTATGTTTGATTTTAGAACAATCCACAAGCTCAACACCAGTAGGCCCCTTGAACATTATAGTTCACATCAACCACTGAGTGAAATCAGTACAGACGAGAACCGATTACAAAGATCTTGGGAGTTAAGATATTCATGTGTTATTCTTTCTCTTTCAGGAGAGTAGAATAGTGATATTCTATTTAACTATTGTGCTATTGTGACCATCAACAGAAGACTGGTGCTAGAAGGAGGTCCTAGAGGAGAAAACTGGATAATATTGGGTTTTTCTCACCAAAAAGGTCCCGTAGAGTTCTTCGATCAGCTGAAAATCCATCACCTTTGATAGAACTCAAGACCCCAATAAGACACAAGAGTCACAAGACTGGGGCAACCATCATACCACCCTTGTCAACTCTGCTTACTCCACCAAGTTTTTCACCAATATCCCAATGGATACCTATCAAATCACCACCAAATCCATCTCAAGTGCCATTACAGCTAGTTCAACCCATCCAACAGCTGGCTCAACCACCACCACCGCTAAAAATGGAATTTTTTTAGAATAGTCCCTCTCCATTGGGGACTATTCCTGGAGGTTTTCATGATATGCTTAAGAATCCTGAGAAATTATGTCCCAAGTACATTCATGGTGAATCAAGGAGTGCTGAAGAGCACATACAATATTTTAAGGATGCTTGTACTAGAGCTCAGATAGCTCACCATGATGCAGTTTGTAGGTTGTTCCCTTATTCCTTAGGGGATATGGCATACAACTGGTACCTAAATCTTCCTCAGTGCTCTATTCTAAGCTGGATAGACCTAGAGAATGCTTTCATCAATCAGTTTAGGATTTACGTGGATCCAGCGATTTTGTTCCACCAATTTGCTACCATTAGGAAGGAGCCAAGTGAACCTTTGCCCTTGTTTAATACCAGGTTTCAACAAATGTATAGGAGACTGTAGGACCCCTACCTAGCTGTTGAGAATAGTGCCATCCAAGACCCTTTGATTGGTTTATTCCTGCAAAGGACATATCAACCAGAAGATATTGATTCCATGTCTAAAGTCTATCATCTAGCCATTAAACTGCAACAACAAATTAGCTCCCAACAAGGAAGTTTGGGAGGAGGTTTTCCTTCAATGGGGTATCAGATGTCTAGCCCAACCCCTTTATTCAATACTGTCCCAGGAATGTCTCCTTCCCATTATGGACCTATGTCTGAGTTGCAAACTCAATCTCCTATTCCATTCTTTACCAATGGAGCTCCTGACTTCTTTCAACAATCGCAGGCTCATCATAGTCTGCATAGTCATCATAATCAAACCGGAATACCAAATCATGGTGATCAACCACCTATTGCTAAGAGTGTTGAAAGTGAAAAGACAGTTCAACTCACAAACAAGGTAGAGACCTTAAAGAAAACATTGTCTCAAGTCACCAATGACATGGCTCAGCTTAGACTGAACCCTTCTCAAAACCAAGGTAATTATCCTAATCAGAGCAGTAACAACCAGGGTAATTATCAGAATAGCTACAATCACAACCAAAGGGGTTATCAAGGCCAAAACTCCCCTAACCAGGGCTATCAAAATCAAAATAGAGGATATAACCAAAGGCCAAATAACAACTGACAATGGAATACATGACCAAACAATGGTGGAGTTTCTCACAATTATCAAGCTAATGAGGAAAGGTCACATACTGCAAATGTGGTTGACCTTAATTTTATGACTAACTAGTGTAGGTTGCATGATACTGCAACCCATTCTGAGGTAAACTGCCCTGAAATGGAGAAAGTTGTCAAAATGGCATAGGCAGATGCCCAAACCTTCCAAGGGAATTCAAACAAAGAAGGTGGCTCAGTAGATACAACAATGACTTATGACCTCTTTGAGGAGGAACCTTCATTCCCAAGGCAAGATGAGAATGAACCAGAGGAAGATTCATATGATGCCCAAGCCTTTTAGACAAAGGGAGGACATTTCCTCAGAAATCAGAATAAGGGTATGTTCACTACCTAGCACCGCCTAATCACATGGTGCCTCAGAATCAAAGTGTTGATAACAACCCTCCTCCACCAAAAGGCCCACTTGACTTCCATAATAAAGGTAATTCACTTGGGGTCATCAAAAGTAATGCAAGTTATAATACAGAATTTGATATTGTTGCTGAGATGCAGAGACAGAAAACCTTTTTATCATATTTTGGCATTCTAAAGTGGTGCCCTGCTCAACGAGAGATAGTGCTGAAAGCTTTGGAGCAAGCTGATAAATCAAAAGGAAAAAACAAGGTGGAACCTGCTGCAGACATGAACGTAGCTTTGTACAAAAGAAAGGTAGGTACCCCACCATTTCTTTTGAGTTTAAGAATCTGTGGGAAGAATCTACATAATTGTCTGCTAGATTCAGGGGCTTCTGGCAATGTTATGCCATTTTGCGTATGCAAGAAATTGGGATTGAACCCTATCCAAACAAACAAGAAGGTCATCCAGCTTGATAAAACAGAGGTTAATGTGGTGGGAGAGATGAGAAATATACATGTGCAAGTAGAGTCTGACCCTAGGATTTTAACCAATATAGATATTCAAGTAATAGGCATTCCCAAGACTTATGGTATGCTATTGAGCAGAGATTTGATGAAAAGTATAGGGGGATATCTCTCCCTTGACTTTTCACATATGTGGCTACCATGGAGGGGAGTGCCTACCCAGATTATGATTGAAAGTGAACCTTGCCTCAAGCATATCATCATTGAATATGATTTTCCTAATGAGGTAGCCTATTTTGAAACCAGGATAGAGGTTTACAAAGGAGAGAAAATTTTGACCATTATAGTTCTTGATCCTAAAGATTTGTCAACACAAAAGTTCCCTGATCCCATGATTAATGAGAATCAACAGGCATTGATCAAGAAGCTGCAATAGGATCAGTTGTTCTTGGGGGAAGATATCAATTTGCAAAGTCTTTTACTCCCTAATTGGTGCAGGGTGCATTACAAAATCATTCGGAATTGACCTGCCAACCCTGCATCAGCATTTTAAATCATGTCCCCTAATCTTAGGAAACTAGCCTAAGTCACCTTGAGATCGTTGCATATCACTTCTCATTTGAAGCCAAAGAAGCAATAATGTTAACCAGGGATAAGATACCTTCAAAGGAAGTGCCTTCTCAAGTTGAACTTACCCCAGTCACATTCCCAAACCAGCATAGTTACGAAGAGCAACCCCAAGGTTTGCTAGATACCCCTGCGCTCACAAGTATACTAAAACCCAAGGGATCAATCAAAGATGCAGGTGACTGTCTAAAGGATAGCCACAGATTACTTGATATATTTGAGTAGGAACCTGAGGAACCTGTTGAACACCTCTTACCAATGTTAGATGCAAAGGATCAAGAACCCCCACCTATGGCTCATTTTATACAAATGCCTGTAATAACCTCCAAAGGATCAACCTGATCTCGTGATCAGCTGTGGACCCTCATGTTTGATGGATCCAAGTCCAAAATGGGTTGTGGTGTTGGGATTGAATTAATCAGCCCGAAAAGGAAAAATTTCTTTGCTTCTTATAGGTTGCAGTCTGGATGCACTAACAACATAGCAAAATATGAAGCTCTAGCTCGGGGACTAATGTTTGCACATAAGAATAAATTTATGGCATTGATGGTTAAAGGGGATTCAGAAGTAGTTATCAAGAAAGTGCACATCCAATACATGTGTCACAATAGAAGGTTGGAAGCCTATAGAAATCGGGTCTAGAACCTGATTGAAGACTTTGATGCTTTTGGAATTAGTTTAATCCCTAGAGAGGAGAATCAGATAGCTGATTGATTAGTTGTTGTTGCAAGTAGCCTATAACCCATGCAAGGCTACAAGCTTAAAAGATTCTCAATAGAGTTTATTTCCACTCTGGCTATTCCTGATAATATTAGGAACTTTCAAGTCTTTGATGATGATCGACATATCCTTGTTTTTCTAGCAAGTTTAGATATTTTTGAAGGGCAGATCATTGATGAGTCCAACAGGGATCAAGGAGATTGGAACCTTAAAGATTGTGATACAGAGGTGGTCCTTAATTTAAAAAGTAATAGCATTCCCAAGGGAATGGTGGCCTTAGAAAGAATTTTTTATTCTGACCCAAGGGCTCGGGAAAAGATATCAGCTAAAGATAAAGGAGGTGAATATGAAGTTGTTAACTTAGTTGATTCTGTCCCGAAAAGAAATGTTTATATAGGGAAAGCTTGCCCTGCAGCGATCAGAAAAGATATAATGAGGGCACTAAAGAAGGATATTGTTGTGATAGCTTGGGGGTATGAGGATTTAAAATAAATTGATGCTTCTGTAATAACTCATACCATTCCTCTGAAGCCCAAAGCTAAACCATTTCGGCAAAAGCAGCGGCCTGTCAATGCCCTCATTAAACCACCGATCTTTAAAGAAGTTCAAAAATTGCTTTCTGCAAGAATAATCTTCCATGTACGACACTCAACGTGGGTGGCCAACCTAGTTCCAATCCATAAGAAAAATGGAGAGATCGGGCTATGTGTAAATTTCAGGAATCTGAACAGAGCTTCAGAAAAAGACAACTGGTGCAGGAGCACCCATAGGTTACCTTAGGTTGTTTAGAAGGTCTGTCTAGGACAGTCTTGTCTAGAGCAAATAAGCAATCAAATTTAGTTCATTTGGATGTAAGCCTTAATGGCATTTTTGGTTGGGTTTTGATCAGATGAAGGTCATGTTGACCATAGAATAGGTGTCATTAGGTTCTAGCTCAAAAGGAGGTCTTGGATTTTGAGGAATTCTTGCAAACATTTGAAAATGTTGCTCAATTGGAGCTACAGGCAGCCAAGAACAACCCAAGGGAGAGGATAACTGAATTGAAGACCCTATTTATGGGATTCCTCAGCATTGGAGTAGGGTTGGAAGCATTTGTTATGTTTTGAAGTTTTGTGAATTCAAGGAAAGCAGTTGTGTTTGTGAGTGAAATTTTCTAATTTTTGCTTAAAGTGAGGTTTTGATGGATTGATCATGGCACTGTAATTCCTGTAGGATGTAGTGTATTTTTTCTTCAAGAATTGTGTGGCATTAGATAGGTTCTTTATTCAATTTCAATCATTTTTTGTAAATAGTTTTGATTTCATACTGTTGCTGGTCTGAACCAGATAGTTTTGTGAAAATGGAGTGTTAGTTCACTTTCCCACCATACAAATTGTACGGCCCTTTGGGAATAGTGACTAGACTCCATGTATGTACATATGGTAGGGTTTAGGGCTTCTGAAAATGCAAGAGCTATTGTTGAATTCTTGCCCTAGGCGAGCCAGAAAGAGTTCGGCTAGGGAAGACCTTAGTGCAGAGCACTTGATTTGCAGGGGTGTCAACTTCTTGACAAATTACTGCTTGGAGAAGTTAGATAAGTGACTTGCCAAGATATATCATGGAGGAGGAAGCTCCATCAATCCATCTGATGTGAGGAATACTTAACAGCTTGAGAGCAGCCAGGAAAGGGCTTAAAAGACCTAGTTTTGGCTCATTCTCAAGTTAGGGCGTTGTACGGACAGCTGAGACCCAAGACCCCAAAAATCCTTGAGAGGTGGGCATATGAACCAGGAATCCCAAGAAAATATTTGGGTGTTCTTTGGAAATTTTTGAGAACTAACTTGTTTTCTCAGAGAAGGAGGCCTAATTGGGGCTCCTAGGGCTAGTAGCCTTTTTAGGCCTAAATGAGGGTTTGGTGGAAGCGACTAAGAAATGGAGTCAGGTGGACCCTCAAGAACCAAAATAGGATGGATTTGAGTTATTAGAAACACCTTCACACCCCTAAAAATCTATATTCAATATTTTGGAGGATTGTAGCCTTTAGGGTGGATTGAGGGCTAAGGTTAGAGTTGCAAAATTGCACCAAGTCTTGACTTGGTAGGAGGATCTAAGTTGATAGTTGGGTTGGCAAGGAGAAACCAGGGACCCTAAGAAGGAAGAGGTCTTATAGGTTTCAAGTGGTGGAGTGCAACACCCTAGAAGTCTTCCAAGCAAGACCCAGAGCATGAAACAGTGATTGTTTCATCCAACCTCCCTATCAAATTGGTATCAGAGCAACAAAAGATTTGGGATAGAATATTATATGTCAGAGATTGAGTCTAATGGTTCTACTGACATGGTGACAAATGCAGAATTGGCCAAGAAGGTTGAAGAATAGGAGGAAGACAATAGGCTATTGAGGGAAAGAATAGCCCAACTTGAGCAAGCAATGAGTAATGTGCAGTTGGAAGGAAGGGTACCAAAGAAAGAAGAGGTTGTAGAGGAAGAAAAGACCCCTGAACCTAGCCTTGTTTTGCAAGAAGAGCCTTTCTTGAAGGCATTGAAGGCTTTGAGTGGAAAATAACTTGAAGGCATACCACTGTTTAGTGGGAAAATGGAAGCTAATCTAGTCATGGATTGGATAGAGGGAATGGAAAACCATTTTGAGTGTGATGGAGTCACTGAAGCACAGAAGGTGAAGGTGGCAAAGTCAAGATTAAGAGGTTCTACCTTGACATGGTGGAAGTTCATTCAGACAGAGAGGGAAAAGGAAGGAAAGAAGCCTATTTCTACTTGGAAGGGAATGGTTGCCAAAGTGAGAGAAGCATACATGCCAGATGATTATGAGATTTAGTTGCATAATAAAAGACAGAGCTTGAGACAAAGAGACCAAGATGTGAATTCTTATACTCAAGAGTTTCAAAAACTTTGTATGAGGTCTAATGTTATAGAGGATGAAAGTCTTAGGGTGGCTAGATACCTTAACGGTTTGAAGTGGAACATTCAAGAGGAGATGACTCTTCTAAGTCCCAAAACAATGAACCAATGCTATCAATTGGCTATAAAGATTGAAGATAGAAGTAAGAGGAAACAAGATCAGGCTTCTAAGAGTAGAGGAAAAGGCAGAGATCAAAGAGGACATAAAGGTGGATACCAAGGTAGAGGGATTGAACAAATAATTCAGGGAGAGTCTAAACTCATAGAGCATGGAAGTGAAACAACTTCTAGAGGAGGTTATGGAAGAGGTAGAGGATCTCAAGGAGGTTCTAACAGAGGAAGAGGAGCAGGTAGAAGTAACTCATACTTTGCTAGTATCAAGTGTTATAACTGTGGTCAAGTAGGACATCCAGCTTATAGGTGCCCGAAGAAAGCATCTTCTTCAAATACAGAGAAGAGAGTAGCATATGCTCAAGAAGACACTATGAGTGTCAAGTCACCAGAGGTTAGTCACATTGAGTCATAAATGGGAGAGAACTTGATGTTTAGCAGGGTTCTAATCAGAAAACCAATCAAAGAAGAGCCAAAGCAAAGGAGAGCCTTATTCAAAGCAAGATGCAAAATACTTGGAAAGGTGTGCAAGGTTATAGTGGATTCAGGGTCTACTAATAACATTATCTCTGAGGAGGAAGTGAGGAAGTTGAAGTTGGAGAAAGTACCCCACACTAACCCTTACAAGGTGGCATGGTTGAACAAAGGGCAGAGTGTTCTTGTAAATGAGCAGACAACAGTGGAGTTCTCCATTGGAGGGTACAAGGACAAGTTGGTTTGTGATGTGTTTCCCATTGATGCATGACATCTTCTATTGGGAAGACCATGGCAATATGACAGAGGAGCCATCTATGATGGAAAGGAGAACACTATCCCATTCAAGAAGGATGGAAAGACATTCAAACTGCAGTCACTATCAGATGAGGAAGAAGGACATTCAAAGACCCCTAGTGTCTTGTTAAGTAGTGGCAAGGAGTTTATCAACACTCTACAACAAGGAGGGGAAGGATATGTGGTCATGGTGCAACCCAAGGAGGAAGATAAGACAAAGAAAATAGTCATACCAGGAGCAGCCCAGAAGTTGCTTGAACAGTTCAAGGATATAGTTAGTGATGGAACACCAGCAACCTTACCTCCAACGAGAGCCATCAGTCATCAGATTGACTTCATACCAGGGGCTTCATTGCCAAATAAAGCAGCTTACAAGCTTACACCATATCAGAACCTAGAAGTAGCTAGACAAGTACAGGAGTTGTTAGACCAAGGACTAATTAGGAAGAGCATCAGTCTGTGTGCAGTACTAGTGGTCTTAGCAACCAAGAAAGGTGGTAAGTGGAGGTTATGCACTGATTCTAGGGCTATAAATAGAATTAAAATCAGGTATAGGTTCCCTATTCCTAGGATTGATGATTTGATGGATTGTCTTGGAGGAGCTTAGTATTTCACCAAGTTGGATCTCAAGAGTGGATACCATCAGATTAGAATCAAGATGGGGATGAATGGAAGACATCTTTTAAGACAACTGATGGGTTGTATGAGTGGAGAGTGATTCCATTTGGCCCCTCAAATGCCCCTAGCACATTCATGAGGCTCATGAATGAAGTGCTTAAGGATTTCATAGGTATATTTGTGGTGGTGTATCTAGATGATATACTCATCTTTAGCAAGACAGCAGAAGAACATCTAAAGCATGTGGAGTTGGTTCTTAAAATATTACAGGAGGAGAGGTTAGCCATCAACCTAGAAAAGTGTGAGTTCTTCAAACAAGAGCTTGTGTATTTAGGGTTTTTAGTATCCCAAGGATCATTGAAGATGGACCCAAGCAAGGTGGAAGCTATCCTAAATTGGCCTAAACCAGCCACCAGGACAGAGGTAAGGATTTTTCATGGGTTAGCTTAGTTTTATAGGAAGTTTATAAGGAAATTTAGTGGCATATGTGCACCAGTACTTGATACAATCAAAGGTGGCCTAAAAACTAAGTTTAAATGGACTCTTGAAGTAGAGAAGGGTTTTGAGAAACTGAAACAAGAAGTGGCAACTCAACCCATCCTTTTATTACCTAGTTTTGATAAGTTATTCACTGTGGAATGTGATGCCAGTGGAATTGTAGTAGGAGGAGTACTAAGCCAAGAAGGTAGGCCTATAGCTTTCTTTAGTGAAAATCTCAATGAAGCTAAGAAAAAGTATTCTACCTATGACCTAGAACTGTATGCTCTAGTATAGTCACTTAGAAAGTGGAGGCATTATCTCCTACCTAAAGAGTTTGTAGTGTTTACTGATAACCAAGCACTTAGTTACATCAACACACAAGAGAAGTTGAACAATAGACATTTGAAATGGATGGAATACCTCCAAGCCTTCACATTTACCATCAAGCACAAGAAGGGACAATTGAACAAGGTGGCAGATGCATTAAGTAGAAGGTTGCTGACAATGCAAGAGATACAAATAAAAAGCATTGGGATAGAAAGTTTCAAGGATCTCTATGGAGAAGATAAAGACTTCTTAGAGGCATATAAGGTATGTTCTAATTTTGAGAATCACTTTCATATGCGAATAGATAGATAGATGACTGGTCGGTCAGGCATTGGCCTATATCTATAGTTGGGCTCGAGATAGGGCATCCTCTCGCCATCCATCCATTCTATACGTGATACGACTGCCCCTAACTATAGATATAGGGCGGGGGTGGTTGTATCACATAATGGATGATGGTAGATGACTATTAGGAGAGGGGGAGCTGGGAGAGGAGAGAGGACCGCTCGCCCGTGGGGCGCCCCTCTCCCCCTACCGCTCAAATAGTGGTGGGTCTGGGGCCCGCTCGACCTCCTCTCTCGACAATGGAAACCACCCTAAGGCCAATATGGTCGGTGGCTAAGGCATATATGGTCGGTCCCTCCCTATAGCCTCCCACCCCCCCAAGGTTGGTCTTTAGGTGGGGTTTGTTTCGTGACCTAAGGCCAATATGGTCGTGCCGAAGGCAGGCCGGCTCGACGGAGGATCTTCGTGATGGAGTCTTCATCTCTGATCAAGCATTTCTGTTCAGAATGCCCCGCCGGTAGGGCCCCGCCTATAAAGAGTAGGGGTCGCCCCTCTCCAGAATATCTGGGGGCCCCGTGGGGGCCGAGGTAGGGGCCCTCTCCTCTATAGGACGCCGCTCCACAGCTATAGTTTTTCCAACAAATCACCTTCTCCCTCTCCCCCCGGGCCAGTTCCTCCACTACTCGAGCGAAGCCCCTACCTTCTATCTGGGGCCCCACCGACCCGGCCCTTCGGGTTCATCCGGGGGAGGGAACTTAGGAGGCCCTTAAAATAGTAGGGGGTTCAGGGAGGGTCCCCCCCATTATAGTTGCAGGACCGACCCCCCGTATATTATAAGGGCCCGTATATTATAGTCAATTCTTAGAGTATACATTGCAGAGTGGACTTTTGTTCAAGGGGAATCAGTTATGTGTTCCAAAAGGTTCAATGAGAGATAATCTTATCCAAGAGAAGCACAATGGTAGTCTTAGTGGTCATTTTGGTATCAACAAGACACTGGAATTAGTGAAGAGGTTCTATTATTGGCCCAAGTTGCCAAGGGATGTCAGAAGGTATGTGGAGCAGTGTGTAGTTTGTATGAAAGCCAAGGTGGGGAGCTAGCAATGTAAGTTTATATCAACCTCTACCCATTCCCAATAAACCATGGGAATGTATTAGCATGGACTTTGTGGTAGGACTCCCTAAAACTAAGACAGGGTTTGATAGTGTCTATGTGGTGGTAGATAGGTTTAGTAAAATGAGTCATTTTATTCCTTGCAAGTCCACCCATGATGCTAGTTATATTGCTCATCTTTTCTTCAAAGAGATTGTGAGGATCCATGGATTTCCATTGAGCTTTGTCTCAGACAGGGATGTGAAGTTCATGTTTGGAAGACTCTATGGAGCAGGTTAGGTACTAACTTGTCTTTTGGATCAGCCTACCATTCTCAGACCGATGGACAAACTGAGGTGGTTAATAGAGTGTTAGGTAACCTTCTAAGGTGCCTCACCAAGGAGTATGGATATACATGGGACTTGGTCATATCACAAGTTGAATATGCCTACAATGACAATGTGAATCAGACCACAGGCAGAAGTCCTTTTGAAATTGTGTATGGAATGCACCCAAGAGGTGTGTGTGAACTTAGAGAACTAGGATATATGGAGCATAGGAGTGGCCATGTTGAGGATTTCTCTCATACCATGAAGGAGATTCAGGAGCAAGTGAAAAAGACAATCACAGAGGCTACTCACAAGCTGAAAGCTAAGGTGGATATGTCTAGAAAAGATCTCCAATTTGCAGTGGGTGACTATTTCATGGTCCATCTCAACAAATCTAGGTTGCAAAAAGGAACATCAACCAAGTTGTAGATGAAGAGAGTGGGACCATGTCAGGTGTTAGCAAAATATGGAAAGAATGCCTACAAGGTGGAGCTACCTGCAGACTTAGGCATTTCACCAGTGTTTAATGTGGTTGATTTGATCAGGTATAAAGGACCAGTCATTGACTTGGATCAGAAAAGTGTGGATGTCTTGAAGGATGTGAGTAACTTAGCCTTACCTCCTAAAGACAAGCTGCAAGTAGAGAGGATCTTGGAATCAAGGGTGAAGAAGTCTACCTGGTATAAGGAATACATGGAACATCTCATCAAATGGAAGGACAAACCAGAATCTGAGGCTACATGGGTGGATGAAGCTCAGTTCAAGAAGCAGGGTATTGATTTATCTCTGATCTCTCCCCACATTCCTTAGTGTTTGTGCAAAGGGTGGGAGAATGGTGCAGGAGCACCCATAGGTTACCTTAGGTTGTTTAGAAGGTTTGTCTAGGACAGTCTTGTCTAGAGCAAATAAGCAATAAAATTTAGTTCATTTGGATGTAAGCTTAATGAAATTTTTGGTTGGGTTTTGATCAGATGAAGGTCATGTTGACCATAGAATAGGTGTCATTAGGTTCTAGCTCAAAAGGAGGTCTTGGATTTTGAGGAATTCTTGCAAACATTTGAAAATGTTGCTCAATTGGAGCTACAAGCGGCCAAGAAGAGCCCTAGGGAGAGGATAACTAAATTGAAGACCCTATTTATGGGATGCCTCGGCATTGGAGTAGGGTTGGAATCATTTTTTATGTTTTGAATTTTTGTGAATTCAAGGAAAGCAGTTGTGTTTGTGAGTGAAATTTTTTTATTTTTGCTTAAAGTGAGGTTTTGATGGATTGATCATGGCACTGTAATTCATGTAGGATGTAGTGTAGTTTTTCTTCAAGCATTGTGTGGCATTAGATAGGTTCTTTATTCAATTTCAAGCATTGTTTGTAAATAGTTTTGATTTCATACTGTTGTTGGTATGAACCAGATAGTTTTGTGAAAATGGAGTGTTAGTTCACTTTCCCACCATACAAATTGTACCGACCTTTGGGAATAGTGACTAGACTCCATGTATGTACATATGGTAGGATTTAGGGCTTTTGAAAATGCAAGAGCTACTATTTTAAGTCTTGCCCTAAGCGAGCCAGAAAGAGTCTGGCTAGGGAAGACCTTAGTGCAGAGCACCTGATTTGCAGGGGTGTCAACTTCTTGACAAATTACTAATTGGAGAAGTCAGATAAGTGACTTTCCAAGATATAGCATGGAGGAGGAAGCTCCATCAATCCATCTAATGTGAGGAATATTTAACAGTTTGAGAGCAGCCAGGAAAGGGCTTAAAAGACCTAGTTTTGGCTCATTTTCAAGTTAAGGCATTGTACAGACAGCTGAGACCCAAGACCCCAAAAATCCTTGAGAGGTGGGCATATGAACCAAGAATCCCAAGAAAATATTTGGGTTTTCTTTGGAAATTTTTGAGAACTAACATGTTTTCTCATAGAAGGAGGCCTAATTGGGGCTCCTAGGGCTAGTAGCCTTTTTAGGCCTAAATGAGGGTTTGGTGGAAGCGACTAAGAAATGGAGTCAGGTGGACCCTCAAGAACCAAAATAGGATGGATTGGAGTTATTAGAAACACCTTCACACCCCTGCAAAGCTATATTCAATATTTTGGAGGATTGTAGCCTTTAGGGTGGATTAAGGGCTAAGGTTAGAGTTGAAAAATTGCACCAAGTCTTGACTTGGTAGGAGGATCTAAGTTGATAGTTGGGTTGGCAAGGAGAAACCAAGGACTCTAAGAAGGAAGAGGTCATATAGGTTTCAAGTGGTGGAGTGCAACACCCTAGAAGTCTTCCAAGCAAGACCCAGAGCATGAAACAGTGATTGTTTCATCCAACCTCCCTATCAACAACTACCCACTCCCTTCACTGGACGAAGTCTTGCAAACTGTCAACGGGTCTCAGATGATATCATTCCTGGATGGTTATTCGGGATACAACCAGGTGATGGTTAACTATGAAGACAGAATGAAGACAGCCTTCACTACTAAGAGGGGAACATTTTCTTACAGAAGGATGCCATTTGGTTTGATAAATGCTGGAGCAACCTTTCACCGTGCCATGGACGTAGCATTCAAAGATCTGATTGGAAAATGCGTCATCGTCTACATGGATGACCTAACAGTATTCTCTAAAGATAGACTGAACCACGCTGTAGACTTAGCTAAAGTTTTTGAAAGATGTATCCAGTATGGTGTCTTCCTGAATCCTAAAAAGTGTGTGTTCGGGGTTTCTGAAGGGAAACTTTTGGGACACATAATCTCTGAAAGAGGAATATTGATCGATCCAAACTGAGTTGAGTCCATTTTGAAGATAGCTATGCCAGGGAGTAAGAAGGAGATGAGATCCTTCTTCAGAAAGATCAATTTCGTGAGAAATTTTATCATAGGCTTTGCAGAAATCGTTAAACCATTGAATGAAATAATGAAGAAAGACGCCAAAATAGAGTGGAGTAATGAGGCAAAGGTCGCATTTTCATAGGTCAAGCAATCCATTTTGGAAGCACCAGTTCTCACCAGCCCTAACTACTTGAAGTTGTTCTATATTTATTCTTTTGCCTCTGAACATTTGTGTGCAGCTGTCCTAACTTAACGAAGAGAAGAGGGAGAGGAGAGGCCAATTGCCTTCATGAGCTCTCCATTCAAAAATGCCAAAATCAAATATTCGCCTCTTGAAAAACAAGCTTTTGCGCTAGTTAGAGCTATCAAGAAGTTCAGACATTACATCCTCTGAAGTCAAATTTTTGTTGTAGTTCCTAATGTAGCTGTAAAGTCTCTACTTATGTAGAGCGAGCTGGGAGAACGAAGAGGGAAATGGATGGCCATTTTGTAAGAGTTCGATCTGGAGATTTTCCCTATGAAACTTGTCAGAGGTATAGGCCTGTCTAAATCCATGTCGAATGCTAGTGGAAATATTATTTTCCAGCAATACACAACTCAGTCCTTTTCCAACGACCCTTGGTATGCTAATATCATCTATTTCATGCTCAATAATCGGTGCCTAGAGGGAATGAATATGACTAAGAGGAGAGCGCTAAGGATGAAAAGCTCTCATTATATGCTCAAAGGACGATTGTTGTATAGGAATAATTTTGAGGGAGTGTACCTACAATGCCTTGATTGGCAAGAGGCTAGGCATGTAATTACCGATTTCATGGGAAACATGGCACAGATCATGGGTCTGCAAATTCATTAGCACATCAAATCCTCAGATCGGGTTACTACTAGTCGTGTTTGTTTAAAGATGTCTATCAACATGTAAGAACATGTCACAAATGTCAGATTTCTGCATCAAAGCGTGCCATCTAGCCATGCCATTGCAACCTGTTTACGAGGTAAAACCATTTTCCCAATGGGCGCTGGACTTTATTGTGGTAATTAACCCAAATTCTTCTACAAGACACAAATTTATTCTGACTGACACTAATTACTGCACGAGATGGATAGAGGCTATACCTTGTGAGAATAGTACAATAGAGGTAGTGATCAAGTTCCTCACCGAATGCATCACAAGTAGGTTTGGAGTACCCTTCGCATTGGTATGTGACAATGGCTCTTCCTTTTCTTTTATTGAGTTCATTTCATGGGCTTATGATCACAAAATTGTCTTAAAATATTCTTCAAACTATTACCCACAAGGAAATGGAGTTGCAGAATCAACCAATAAGAATCTCTTAGGGGTGATAAAAAAATTGTTGGAAAATAATCCTAGGGACTGGCATACCCAGCTAAGATTCACTTTGTGGGTAGATAGGACTAGGATCAAGGTTGCTTTAAAAACTTCACCATTTAAGTTGGTATATGGCCAAGAGTCTGTGTTCCCTATCCATCTGCAAATACCTATCCTTGAGTTCATGTAAAAATTCTACTCTAGTGATGATAGGATAGAAGTAAGATTAGCTACCTTGTTGAAATTAGAAGAGCAGAGGGATGCCGCCTTGCAGCAATTCTTTAGACACCAGGCTGTTGTCAAATGGTGGTTTGACAAAAGAGCCAAAATCAAAGCTTTCAGAATATTAGATCTTGTCCTGCTATGGGATAAAGCTAGTGAAAAAAAGAGAAGTCACCAAAAATTTGATAAGGTCTAGTTAGGTCCCTATCAAATTGTTGAGATCCTAGGAGAAAATGCTTTTCGACTGAGTATTCTAACGGGAGAACCTGTTCCATTTCCTGTCAATTGACAGTTTCTTAAACATTATTTTGGATCATGAAGTTCGGTATTTTGCTGGGGAGTGCACTTATGTAAATAGTTCTTGTGTTTCTGCTTGTAAATAATCTATGTAAGTAATTTTTTGTTCTGTCTGTGAATGATCTACTTTTTTTCTGTTTGTAAATAGTTTTTTTGTTTGTTTGTTTGTCCTTTCTTTCTATCCTTTCATTTCCTTTGTTGTTTGGTTTTTGTCTTGTTTGTTCTTTGGGGCTTCTCTGTTCCTTCCATTTTGATGGGTTGTTATCTGAAGTATACTTTGGTTGTTAGGAGAGAAGTGGTTTAGATATTTTCAGGTTTCTGATGGGGTGATTTTGTCATAAATTCGTTGTTTTATGCCCATTGTCAATAAGAGTTGTGGAAAGTCTTGAAAACAAGGTGTAAAGTAAACAATCTTCATTAGTTACCTTTGAATCTGTCACAAATTATCAAGATCGTCTCCTCTTGTAATGGTATATTTGTCCTAGGATGATAGTGTTGTAAGATTTGAGTGAAAAATCTGATCTCCCAAGTGTTGTTATGACGTCCATTGGTAGTTTTCAACCCAGAACAGATGTATGACATCTGACATATCGAGAAAAATGAATGAAATATCTAAAACTCCCAAAAAAAAAAAAAAAGAAGAGAAAAGAATTATCAAAAAGAAAGCAAAACTCGATATGAATGGGTAATTCCAATATCTCTACCAGGGCTATGGACGCCTAGCTGGTAGTAGAGCAATGCTGTGAGAAAACTAGAGGTATCTCCGTTGGGGCTATGGACGCCTGACTGGTAGCGGAGCAATGCCCAGGATATCATTGCACAACAACTAAATGGAATCAACTTATGTAGTTCAAATCTTGCACATTGTTATTCAAAAGATGAGGAGAACTTTATAAAAGGATGATGCACTGTCAAGCACACACAAAGATTAAGGGGTAGCCAGTGTTGATTTACATTTGAGATTCTAGCTCATCCTTACTTGTTAAAACTGACCCAACTCGAGTTGTGATGTTCATAAACCAGGAGTTCTGGGTAGCTGAATCCTTCAGTTTCTTGAAAATGGTTAAACCATTTTTCCAGCCGAGTCGCCATTTGTTGTGAAGTTTTCGCACACACGCCCCAATGAAAGAAAGGACCCTCTTTTGCTTTCTCTCTTGGTGTTTTGGCCCTTCAATTTTGAGGATTGACCTTGCTTTGGCACGAGCCTAAATGTTTATCTTGCTTGCCTAAGTGATTCCCCCAAATTACACAATGAAAACCTTAGGTTCTGGGCAAAGTTCAGGTTTTCTCCCCAATTCGGGGTTTCCACCCCATCTGGATTTTCCCGGATCTCGCTCAAACTTCGGCTAAATGCTGTGGTTTGAGGATTTTTGGTTTTTTGGTCTTCACAGAATTTCGCGTGGGCCAGATTTTCTCGATGTTCCCACTCTTCTTTTTCCCGAAATTCTCAAGCCTCCAAAGATTCACCTTCTTCGCGCATTTCCTTTGACTCCAGATTTTCCCAAAATCCTTTGTTCACTATTTTTTTTGAAACTTGTAGAATGTCTCCTCCTTCACGGAAATCCATCCCGTGCAAATTTTCCCGAAACCTAATGGAATGTGAAGAAATATGGAGTAATAGGACTTGTTAACAAATAATGGTGCATTTTATGATTAATTTATGCTATTTTGAGATCTCACATGTTGTTTCTTGATTGATAATGATCGGATTAAGTTGCTAGTAGGTGTTTTCATGTTTATTCTATTGGAATATGCCTAGCTCGGAATTCTCCGAAATTCCTCCCTAGCTTGGATTTCGCAGGTGGACCTGAAACCCGAACTCTGATATGATCATTTTATTTGAAGATTTAATGACACCTTTCTTATCTAGGATTCATTTTAATGATGATTTTGATTGATTAACCTTTGTTTGTGTGATCTTTACTATGGTTTCCTTTGTTGAGTGCAGGATTAAATCATGCACATGATGATATTTCTCAAGGAGCTCAGTTGGAAAGCATCCCCCCAATCAAGTTTGGCATAAAATTCCTCTAAGAAGAGAGTCGGAAAGACCTTCCTGTCTTGTTGACTAGCAATGGTTCTATTCATTTTGAAGTGTCCCAGTCGACTAGACAGTTTAATCGCCGTAGGTTTTCATATGTCTCGCCAACCGATTGCACACAAGGTTAGCATCGCCAAAATATTTACGCTCGATGAAAGGTCTTGCGACCCATAATGTCTTGGCAAAAGGTTATACCTTCGGCATGATGTCTGGCTGAAGAGGAGAGGTCCCAGCGACAGGGGGTAACATCGGCATGATGTCTCACCGACAGGGTGGACTCTTGCCGAAATGAAACGACGTCGACGTAGTGGTTTGAGTTTGCTATGATGTCTCGACAAAGAAGGCTAGTCTCACCGACATGGGATGATATCAGCATAAGGTCTCACCGAAGAGGAAGGGTCTCGCCAAAACATAATGAGCTCAAAGAAAATGGAGGAGCTCAATAGGATGTCCTATTGACAAACGATGGTCTCGCCGATGGTTTTAAACCTTCGGTGTCACTAATGGAGCCCATCGTGATGTCTCACCGACCCGATGGTGTATCGCTAAAGGAAGAGGGGCTCGATGTGATGTCATGCCGAGGGAGTAAATTATTTCTGATAGCAATGAACCTACCAACAGAAAAGGGTATCGATATGACTCTGAATGCTCGCTGTGAGAAGCAGCCAGAAAGGGAGAAGTCGTGAGTCACAGTGACAGCTGGGATCACTACTGGAAAAGGGGGATCGGCATTAATGATAATTATTTAGAGCATTCAAGGCGGCTCTAATGGATTTTCGAAGGTGGACACGGAGACCATAAGTAAATTCCATAGTTGCAAAAGATCTAGAAGTCATCCTCGAGGCAATCTTTCACCGACATGGACACGGAGAATGCAATTGAATGCAGCATTAACTTCATTCCAAAAAGATCTGAGGGCCAACCCTACTGCAACCAACTGATATTTTGTAAACCATAAAATAGGGGTCAGTGCATTCTTTTTGGCATGTTTTGTATATATGGCATTTTTTGCCTCTTTCAAAAAAAAAAAAAAGGAGGTTTAGAAGTTTTAGAATACATAGAGATAGAAGGAGATTTTTTTTAGAAACCAATAGAAGTAAGAGAAACTTAAGAGTAGCCATAGAGTAGGAGTTAGATTTGACAGAAGGTAGTAATGTATCCTTCTGGTTTTCTTAGTATAGATGGAAACAGTCTGAAGATAGATTTTTTGTACACTGGTGATTGTGCCAGAGTTGTAAATGTTGCTTATCTGTTTCACTAACAGTAGAAGCAACCAGATTTAAATATACTTCATGTTGTGTTCCTGAATGGTATTCATCTTCAATTAATCATTTGATTTGATAAGATTTTGAGGAATTAAATCTTATTTTATGTTTTGTTTAAATGGTAAGCCACAATCTGCTATTGAAGTTAGCACTGTGAATGAATGAAGTTGTGTGTTAATCACAAGTTGATTTTGTTCTCTGGTTTTAGTTAGCAATTCCTTGAAAGGTAACAAGTCTGGTTAAGGTTGATGAATTGTCATTCTCTTCGGTTCCAAAGCTTTGATCTATCTTTTTCTGTTTCTTTAAAAAAAAACCCTAGTTAAAGTAGGTTTGAATTTATGTTTGATTTTAGAACAATCCACAAGCTCAACACCAGTAGGCCCCTTGAACATTATAGTTCACATCAACCACTGAGTGAAATCAATACAGTCAAGAACCGATTACAAAGACCTTGGGAGTTAAGATATCCATGTGTTATTCTTTCTCTTTCAGGAGAGCAGAATAGTGATATTTTGTTTAACTATTGATGTGTTATTCTGATAATCAACAGTTCCTATATACAGCAAGGCAATCAAGGAAGCATGCCTCAAAAAGTTTGGAAGGAAAAAGATTTAAACCCCACTACTATCCATGTGGTAGAATAGTTGGCAGATATTATTCTTGGGAAAGTGATCACTCCTAAATACACTGACCTAGGTAGTCCTATAGTTGAAGTCATCATAAATGGGATCCAAGTGAAGAATGCTCTAATAGATTTGGGGGCAGTTGTTATTGTGATGACTTGGGATATCCTATCGCAACTAAATGTTACAAATATGTAGCCTACTCCTATTGTCCTACAGCTTTCTGACAATTCCACTATCAAACCTGATGGGGTAGTAGAAGACCTTGTTGCCATACTAGATTCTTGGGAATATCCAGTAGATTTCATGATCCTTTCTCCTAAAGGTTCATTAGGAGGGTATCCCATCATTTTGGTAAGGCCATGGTTGGTCATAGCAGATGCCTAAATTGGATTTCTTGCAGGGAACATGACTATTTCTAATGACAGAAGTACTAAAAATCTTGCTCTTTATCCACCTGCTCAGCCATTTCATGATATGGATAACCCTGTCTGGCCACATGTTGGTGAAGAAGCCGAGGAAATCAATTTAGTGGCACAACTCATGATGATAGGTAGGATTCATTTCCTATAGATACAGGAAGAGGATGACATATTATCTAATATAAGTTAGAACAGCTATGAGACACGTGAGGAATTACCTAATTTTGTGTCTGGTTCTACTGGACCACTGCAGACACTTATGCCTACTCCTGTAGCTAAACTTCCTACAACAACAGGTATGTCTCATACATTGTTGCCACATGAGCTCAAAATTCCAAGCATTAGTGAAATGGCTATGGTAGAGTTAACCACACAAGTGCAAGTGTCAGAAGGGAGGTATTTGGACATTAATAATAAGTTTACTCAAGAGCAACAATTGTCCCTGACTGACTTGTTAAAGAAACATAAATCTGCATTTGCATAGGATTACCATGACATGAAAGGATTAGATCCTAAAATCTATACACATAGAATCTACATCAGAGAAGATTGCACACCAGTAAGGCAGCCACAAAGGAGGATCAATCTTGCATTAAGGGAGATTTTCAAAGGAGAACTACATAAGTTATTGGATGCAGGATTCATCTACCCTATTTCAGACAGCCAATGGGTCTCTCCTTTGGTGATTGTACCTAAGAAGGGAGGAAAATGGAGATTTTGTATTAAATACAAGGAGCTTAACTCTACCACCAAAAAGGATTATACCCCCTTCCTTTCATAGACCAAGTTCTAGATTCACTTGAAGGAAAGCAATACTTTTCTTTCTTGGATGGATTCAATGGGTATAATTAGATATAGATTGCACCTGAGGACCAGGAGAAGACAACTTTTACCTATCCCTATGGCACTCATGCCTATTCAATGCTTCCATTTGGTCTCTGCAATGCACCTGCAACTTTCCAAAGAACAATTATTAGTATCTTCTCAGATATTTCACATGAATGCATCGAAATCTACATGGATGATTTCACCACCTATGGTACAGATTTTGATGAAGCATTAGAGAACCTGAAAAAAATTTGCAAAGATGTGAAGACCATAATTTGTCCTTAAACAGTGAAAAATGTTTCATGATGATGCAGGAAGGGGTAGTCCTTAGCCACTACATCCTCACAAGGGAATTCAAGTGGACCCAGCCAAGATTGAGGTGATTACCAACCTTTCTATTGCTGCAAAACAAAAATATGTTAGGAGTTTCTTGGGACATGCAGACTACTATAGGTGTTTCATAAAATATTTCAACAAAATGTCAGTGCCATTGTACAATCTCTTAGCTAAAGATGTTGAGTTCCAATGGATAGAAGACTGTAACAAGGCATTCTCTGATTTGAAAGTAGCTTTAACTCATGCTCTTGTACTCAAAGTTCCCAATTGAAAATGTTATTTATTTTGTCAGCAAAAACCTACAAGGAGCTGAATTTAATTATATAGTGGCAGAAAAGGAAATGCTGGCAGTGACCTATGCCCTTAACGAATTTAGACACTACATAACAGCCTATCAGATCTTTGTGCACACAAACCATGCAGCCATTAGGTACCTCATGAATAATCCCCTAATCTCAGGTAGGCTAGCAAGATGGTTGGTGCTAATGTAGTAGTTTTACATAACCATTGTTGATAAACCAAGGAAGGCCAATGTTGTAGCAGACTTTCTTTCTAGGATGACTACATCAGAAGATACTCAAGTCATTAATGATTCTTTCCCTGATGAACATTTATTTTCCATCAGTGTGCATACACCCTAGTATGCTGACACAGCTAATTATCTGGTCACATGGAGAGTTCCTTCTCATTTCTCTCAAAAAGAGAGAAGGGTGCTCATTGAGAAAACTTTTCCTTTCTCTCATGGATTGCATGATGTTTGTTCTACACTAGACCAGACCATGTCATGAGGAGATGTGTGAGGGAAGATGAGACATATGATATATTGCATGCATGTCACAATGAATCCTATGGATGGCATTTTGTAGCCAAGAGGACAGCAATGAATATTTTGAACATAGGATATTATTGGCCCACACTCCATAAGGATGCAAGGAAATATACAAGGAAGTTTGATAGATGCCAGAGGATGGGTCGACCAACCAAATCTGATGATATTCCCCTTTACCCCCGTGTATTAATCACTCCATTTGATAAATGGGGATTGGATTTTGTAGGACCCATCAACCCTCCATCAAATGGTAAATTTTGTATCTCAGTTTGCACTGATTATGTGACCAAGTGGGTTGAAGTTAAAACATTGAAGCATGCAAGAGATAATAAGGTTTTGGAATTTCCTTATGAGGAAATTTTCACATGGTATGGGGTTTCAAGAGAGATAGTGATTGACCAAGGGGCTCAATTCACATAAACCCTTGTTACAGCATTGATCAATGAATACAACATAAGGCATAGAAATTATACCCCTATCACCCTCAAGCCAATGGTCAGTCTGAGACGACCAATAGGAAAATTGAAGCTATCTTGACCAAAATAGTGGCTATTCATAGAAAAGATTGGGAAAATAGGCTGCCAGAAGTTGTCTAGACCTATAGAACCAGTTGGAAGACAACCACTAGTTTCACTCCTTTTGAGTTGTTGTATGGAAAGACAACCATGATGCCTATAGAGTTTGAGCATAAAACTCTTAGGACTGCATTATATCTTGGGATAGACATCTTCAAGGCATAGAAGGATAGAATCATGCAGCTAAATGCTTTGGATGAGATGAGAAAGTCAGCCCTGCATCACACAGAGGTAGTGCAGAATCAGAGAATAAAATGGCATGACAAATTCATAAAGGACAAGAAATTATAGTCAGGTGATTGGGCACTCCTTTATGACTCCAGATATCAAGATAATGTTGGTAAGCTGCAAATAGGGTGGCTAGGACCATATGAGGTTGTTGAAGTCTTCTCCAATGGTGTTGTTTAGCTCACTACCATTGACCCTGTCAGATTTAAGCTGCTTGTCAATGGTCATCGCCTCAGTTTGTATCACAAGCCAACTTCCAACGACGAATTCATGCAGCAATTCACTCAGCATGCAACACCTGAACTTCTTGCAACCAAAGGAAGCAGACCTCATGTCCCTCCTTCTGGCTAACCAAGGTACGTAAATTGTCATAATAAAGACTTCCACTCTTGTGGGAGTCCATTGCTTCATTAATCCACCCATCCGCCCATCCATCTCCACCTTTCTCTCTCTTCCATCACTCTGCCATAACTTCACTTCATTCCACTTCACTTTATTCCATCTCCACTTTCATTAATTGCTCAACTGACTTCTCAAAAGGTGACTAGTACTTCCTCAATATTCTTTGCAACAGATATTCCAAGAATTCACGTACGTGCACATCAATTTGTTACATATTAATTATCTTTTAGTACATTTATTTAATTAATGTATATTAATGTAGATGTTCTCCATAGCATGTAATTATGCCCTACCTTGTCAAATCATCATTACCACCTCGCATGTGAGGACACATGCTCAAATTTAGGTTGGGGGGAGTGTGAATAACATGTCCATGTGTCAATCCATGTTGGTCCATGTCAGAAAAATTTAAATTGAGCTAATTTAAATGATAGAGTGAGGTCATGGCTTGCATGTGTGAGATGACACCAAACCACCACCATTTTTCTTGATTGTATCCTTCATTTATTATTCCTTACTGCCTCTATTTCCTCAATCATAATCCTAAGTCTCCAAACAGGTAAAATTCATACGACATTGGCATTGGGAATTCAACAACATTGTAGGAAGGAGAAATTTGGCTTTCAAGCAAAGATTGCAGGAAGTGAAACCTTGTAGAGTGCTTGCTTAATTGTAGATAGCTAAAACAATGGGAGGTCGGTTAATTAGAAATTAACCCACGTGCAGTTCATGATGTAGTATTGCAGGATGCACCTTCCCATACCAAGTTCAAAAATTGTGGATGGTTAGATTATTTCCTGAAGCTTAATGCTTATAATGAAGAAATTGCACTGAAATCTATGCAGAAATTTTCCAAAGGAAAGACCATGGTAAAATGGTTGGAGGTAATAGCTACTAAAGAGAGGATTGCAGAAGTGATAGGGTTGTTTGCCGATGGTGAACATTACCTTGCTACTAGAGATGCAAAGTTAGCTAGGGTTGAATTTACTAAACCTAGTGACCCTCCATTGGATGTGTACAAGCAAGAAGCAAAGAACCTCTCTGCCTGAGCCGTGGAAGCAAGTACCTATCCACATTGTGAAGTACAATATATGTGAAGGCTGCTAGTAGAACCTACATTCTTTGCACTTCAAAATCTTGAATCATATGAGGCATGGGAGAAGAATGAACGTTCCAAATGTCTTATATCATCTTCTTTCAATCATGGCAGCTGAAACCCAAAAAGGTAGGGATAATTCTATCTCACACCACTGTCTGATCAAATTATTAGTAGAGAATTCTTTGCATGATTTCTAATATGACTTGGGAGGAATTTTTAAATATTGATCAATTTAGACTAGAGCATTTGTGACCTAGGGTTTTCCCTCAACCTCGTAGGGTTAGTAAGAGAGTGAGTATTGTTGAAGCCACTCCTAGAGCCTCAACTTCTGGTGCAAGTCCTAGTGTAAACCCTCCTATAGCTAAGAAAACTATAGAGATTAGTTCTTCTGAGATAGAAAATTCAGACAAAGATAGTTCCTCTTCAAACTCTAATGATGATGTCCCTCTTGAAACCCTAATTCGAACTAGGGCATAAAATAAAGAGGCATAAATGAGGAAGGGAAAAGCTAAAAATCAAACGGCAGAAAAAAGAAATGCCAAGCTCTAAGAAATGGAAGGCTGACACTATTCTTCCTATAGCTGAAGAAAACATGAAATCCCTCCTAGAAAATCAAGACCAACTGGGCCAGCCATTGGTGTGCCTCTGAAGAGAATCCCTAGGCATCAAGGAGCATCACAAGAGGACATAAAAGCCCCAGTGGGGTAGGTGAATATTGAGGAAAAGGACATTTTTGAGGAACAGGCAAATATAATGTTGCTAGAGCTTGTTGCCATCGCAGAACAGTTTGAGATTCAAGAGTATGATGAGAATCAGGAGCTCCTATAGCAAGAGCAAGAGTTCCTACAACAAGATCAAGAACCCCTACAGTTAGAACTAGGTGAACAATTAGAATCCCTACAGTTGGTGTCATATGAAGAGCAAGAATCGGTGCCAAGAAAAATTTTGGTAGGAATACATAGACCCTCTGTTTTTTCATGGAACATGGTAGCCATGAACCTATGGAATGAGATGCAAAGGAGGGAAGAATAATGGAAAAAGGAGAAATGTAGGCTAAAGGAGGAGATTAAAAAGAAAGATGCAGAGATTGAAGAAAAGAATATGGAAATTGTTGCCTTAAAGGAAAAGGTGGACAATGTAGTATCCTTAGTGCCTCAAATGTTAGAGTGCGGGACTCCTCCAAGAGTCTATGCTCTATATTTGAAGGAGAGGAATCTTTTTGTTAAACTATTAAGGATCATTTTAGGTTTGAATCCTTCCATTGAGACTCCTCTTGAGTTTTTCCAGACTTATCAAATTGCTCCTCCTAAAGTAAAAAATTTGTTGTGTGAACTCTATTTGCATAAATATGTTGTGTCCCATGATCATGATTGGAATCCATTGTTGTATGTTGGGAATCTCCAATTAAGGGAATTTATGTCCTAGATACAAAATGAAATTAGTTGGGGACAACAGTTCAAGACTTATAGGCAAATAGAATCACACACTCCCTTGCCCATCAAGGCTAAGTCTAGAAACCCTGGAGACATTTTTCAGGAATGGCATAGAATTCTTTACCAACCAAGCTATAGTAGAAGGATCTTGCCTGTGAGAGAAGCAACTTACAAAGAATATGAGAAGGTAGTAGAAACTATAGGGAAATATGTAATGGAATATCTATCACAGAGGTGGAACAGTTTGACTGATGAGTTAAAACAAGTTGAACCTCACTCTCTGTAGAACTATGTTGTAGCATGCAAAAGAGTTGATAGACATATACAGCTTGGAAGGATGAAGGGGCAATTTTGGCTTCCATTAACTTTTCAACCACCTACCCTATTACGGCCTATGCAATATTTCAGGTATTATCAGTATGATATAGTTGCAGAAAGGAAAAGATGGAGCAAGTTGAATGGCAAGCAGGGTTCTATTGGGACCCAAATTCAGACATTGCAAGAACTGATGTGGGGCAGCTAGCAATTGCAGATTTCAAGGTATTGATTAAGCAAAGGAATAGCTCTTCCTCTGCTAGAGGACCAATAAAACCTTAGGTTGGGGAGAGTGATGAGTCCAATTTATGGCTCAATTTTGATAGAATTTATTATCCATTTGTTGTTGCTGTCATAGACTTTGATACTTGGATGTTGGCATTTTCATGTTATTTCCTCAAAACCATAGACATTGGGCATAAGATTATCTTTGTAACTTTTAAATGACATTAACATGCTATGTGAACTATCTATGTTAATTTTACATGTGTATTAATGAATGTTACTTTAAGATAGTTATAGATATGCAATTGTTGTGTGTACTAATGTTGTCATGCAGATATAATTAGAGCCTACAAAATTGAGGAAGATTTTGTTTGTTGGTCATTCGCCATAAAGGTCAAAAAGGTGATCATTCAAAGGTCAGTCGAGGGAAAACTCTCAATGGAGGGAAATTCCTAGTTCAAATTGAATATTGTAATTGCCTTGTAAATGGTCATAATAGTTTGTTGAGCGAATATAGGAGTTATCGTTATGCTAGATCTGTGTTAAGGAAAATTGGCTTGACCATATTCCATGCATGCATAACCTCCTTTCCACTTCCTATGCTTTCCATAAAGTGGCATCCTCCTAATCTGTTGGAGTTGACTGCCTTGCTAGGTAGTTAGTTAGTAGTTTTTCCTTCTATAAATAAGACTCAGATGCTCCTTCTCAGAAGGTTGATTGATCTGATGTTGTACATTCTTAGTTTTTCAGTAATATAGTTATGTTGCTCTATTGTGATCATGATTTTCAATGAATAAAATGAAGTTATAAGTTCATTGCATCTGAGTTTGTCTTAAGGGATACTCATCCAAGGGGGGCCACTTGGTGAGCATTCCATCCTTTTTACTTTTTTGTCCAGCAAATAGTTACAAATCTAGCAACTGTCTATTCCTGCAGCCACTAGAATTCCATTATGTGACTATTCCTGCAGCCAAAGCACATAGAGTAGTTTCCTATCCATTTGCTTAGATTTTCATTTTTGTCATGTACTTCAAATTAGTATAGTTTTTGGTTGATGTTTAGTACTTATGTTACTTCTTTCTAAGCAATTTACTTTCAGCATTATGTCTTTCTTAGATGTAGGATGAATATGGCTACTATGGATTCCTAGTGCACATACTGTGTTGAACCATTTCAAGTCTATGTCCCTGGGTTGACAATTAAATGAACCTTCATGATGATTAAGATAGTTATTTTCAATCTCTGAATCGTAGCTTTAAGGGCTTAGTTGTTAAGTCATTGTAGGAGGCCAACAAATACTAATGCAAATCAACAATACAACTCTCTAACTCTCAAGCTCTAAGCTCACTTTGCATAAAAAATATAGCAGAATAACACAAGGTAATTAGATTGAAAAGTGTAGCAAGTGGTAGAATGAGCACCTCTATTTATACTAAATTGTGAGCAACCAGAGGCTACAAACAAGTTAATATTTCTACCACCTTTCTATCCCCATGCAACGACTCGCCAAACTAGCTTACAAGTTTGTGACACATAAGAGCCCTCATTATTCAAATGGCTAAGTTAACTTGTTTCAAGGGACAACAAGACTCTTTTACTGAGTCAAATGAATGGAAAGCTTATTAGCAAGTTTCCTATTTGGTTTACATATTGAATTCCTTCTTATATTGCTGCCAAGTTTACATTGATTGATTCTTATGGCTAAGATATTACTTTTCCAAACTTATGCACAGCAAACAGAATCCTTGTGCATTCCATTCACTTTTGCTTTGGTGCCACATTTCATATACTAGTGCCCCTTGAAGATAATGCGGGTAGACTATTTCTACATTGCTTAAAACTACATGTACTTCCTATTGCAACGTATACACAGCAACATTTATTCATGTGTGCCTTATAGTCTTATTGACTTGGTATATTGTTGCTTTATGTACTATAGGTTTACTATGTAGCACATTACCAAGGTTGTGCCATATATATAAATAAATATTGAATTTAACAAATTACGTATATATATACACACAATTATATATAAATGCATATTAATATATATGTAACTATATTATTTTATACATATATATATATATATATATATATATCCATCGATTGACATATATATATGAAGTGTTTATATATATATACATATATATATATATATATATACATATATATATATATATATATATATATATATATATATATATATATATATATATATACATATATATATATATATATATATACATATATATATATATGTACATGGCATCTTAGTCCAATCAGTATTCCCATACATATGGGTAATCCATCCATGAGCATGCATATGTACGTCTACCTACGTATACTCATATACGTATTCACTCACATGTATGAGTTCACCGTAGACACGTATATATATATATATATATATATATATATATATATATATATATGTACATTTTATGCATATAACTCATCAATATAACAATAAACACACAAGGAAGTATTTCCACTTAACATCTAGACTCAATCGCATTCCTCAATCGTCTACAACATCTTCTAATTTGGTTGGAAATCTAGAGAGGAAATCTACTACTACATTGGCTTTCCCTGGCTTGTCCACAATAGTCATATCAAATTCCTGAAGTAGCAGTAACCACCTTACAAGCTTATCACCAACTATTGGTTTGTTCATTAGATGCCTTATTGGTGTATCGTCAATATGTACGCATATAGAATTCCATGTAATGTAGTGTCTAAATATTTTGATTACATGAAACATTTCTAACATTTCCTTCTTAGTTATTGTATAGTTGAGTTTTTCCACTTGAAGATTTTTACTAATATAATAAATGGAATACTCAAGGTTTCCATCCTTTTGTCCTAGCACAACTCCTATTGCAAAATCAGAAGCATTTGTATAGATGTTGGTGTAAATAAAGTCTTGTACCTAGTTAATTCATTACTAGAGGACTTATTTACACATGTTAAGTTTACTTAGTTCATAGGAAGGAATCTTTCTAAAAGGTGTTAGTTATCATTAGTTGCTATCTTATCTTTTGACTTGTAGCACATGTGAACCTAGGTAGTTGAGATTAGTTGTCTCATGTCATATGATTAAGACACTTGTCATAATCCTATGGCATCTTGTATCTCACCTTGGCTATATAACCAAGGGGTCTCTACTACATTGTATATCACAATCATATCATTGAATCATATTGATAAGAATACAGTTTATTAGATTGTCACATTATATTCTCTCTTTTGTGCTTTCCATTTGGCCTCTAGGTCTTGGCAGCCATAGCCAATTCTAACATGGTATCAGAGCAAGTTGGGTGCCATTGGAGAGTCTTTTTTCTGAAGATAGATGGTAAATCAAAACTTTTTGGTGCAAATCTAAGCTCACCATTGCATCAGAAAGGTTTAAAATTTTTGATTTATAAATCTCTTTGTTTCATCCAAATCGAACATACAAGGCCAAATCTATGAGGGTTTGAAACTAAAGAGTGGTTGCTAGATCTAGAAGGTAACTACAATTTTGGAGCATTTTGGGTCAAATTCAACCCCGCCATCACGTCCAGAAGGGCCAAAAACCCTAAGATCAACTGTGAATTTGTCCAAATCGGAGCAGTTGTCTAGTGAGGCAAAAAAAAATTCCCAGGTAGCCGTATAACCCCCCAAGCATCATAATTACAGTACCTGATACGATTTTCTAAAAAACTATAATATTTATTTCACCTAGAATTTTTTGAAATTTTTTTTTTGAAAAATTAAAATCTAGGTGATTAATATTGTATTTCAAAGTTTTTATTCAAAAGAAAAATTAAAAAAAAGGGGGTTTGCAAATAATTGTTTTTATAGACATACTTTACGTACATACCAGTACCTGTAAGGTACCAATCTTATAGTGGCTACCACGTGGCGGAACCGTTGTGGTCGGCCCGTGGTCCCACATTCACCGGCAACCAAAAATCTTCATTCGGCAGTTAAAATAAACTAACCATTTCAAAAAGTCTAGCGAAAGTCAAAAAAAATCTGAGCACTTCACCTGAGGATTGAGGAAAAAAATTGCCCTCCTTCGGTCGTACGGATGTCATAATTACTCTATTGGGTACAGTGGAAAATTTATTATTTTTGTTGAAAATTTTTTAAAATATTTGAAAGGGGTCGATTAAATATTTTTGTGTAACAGTTTTTATTTAAAAGAAAATCAAAAATTAAGAAGGGGCAGAAAATAAAAGCATTTTTCTAAAGTTTTTAATTTATACAGAGTACACTACAGAGCATACCAATCTATAGGTACCCGCCCGAGCCCTTAGCTCCAAGTGGCGTTGCCATATTCACTATGGCTCCACCACTTAAAACCAGTGGTGGACTATTTCATTCAATCGATCGATCACACTTTCAACCAACAAATAGAAAGAGTTCAACCAGGTGCTCATCCATAAATAGGCGGCTAAGGGTATATTCCAAAAAAGCATTTCAATTTGTGATGTTCAAAAAATCATCAATTTTAAGCCATAGTTTTGCAGAATATTCCATCGCGGGAGCATATTCTTCTTTGACAGGCCCGTGAATGTCAAATTTAATCATGTGAATTGTTGACGTCATCCCTACCTCAGCATTTTCAAAAAAAAAATAGCATCCCTCACCGTTGGGCTTTTTGATTTTGCAGTATGACTTTGAAGGCTTATATCTTAGTCATTTTGACTCCTTTTTTAGAGCAATTTTTTTTATTTGGGTTAATTTTTTGTGCTCTTCACAGTGGTGCAATCATTTTTTGGTTTTTTTTTCTAGTTTTTCTAGAAATTGTAGATTCTCACAGGTGTTGCTACTTTTTCCTCACTTTATGAACTTCAGGAGCTCATATCTTGCTCCCACAGTAACATTTTTTAGTGCAGTTTTTTCCAAAGTGCATAATTTTTCATGTACTTTTTAGTGGTATAATCGGATTGATCTCATTTTGTACCAAAAATTGTACTTGATTTTGTGGCCAAATTTGGCATTTGCATGCACTAAGATCAAGTATAGCTTGTTTTTTTGGCATCTAGCAATTGTAAATGCACTACTCATAAAGTGTCAAGCTCATATATTATTGAGGGATTCTATGATTGAGTGATTTGGGGCGGGGGTAATCTTGCAGTGGTTGATTGCATTCTTTTGCTTGGTTTGTGTTCTTGTAAATGTGGAAATCTCAAATTGAACTCCTAACTCCACATAATTATGCTACATGGATAAAATTAGTATGGAACTATCTCATGATGAAAGGTCTAATAGGTCATCTAAAGGACTCCATTCAACAACCTACTGATGTCAAGGAATTGTAAAAATGGGAGATTGATCGTGAGAAAACTCTTGGATGAATATGTTTTTTTAGTCTCATTTTATTTACAATTTCATAAATTGAATCATGCAAAACACCTAAAGAGGATTGGGAGACTTTTGAAAAATTGTATGGTAAAAAAGATAAGATTAGGGGTTATCAAATTGATAATGATTTGATGAATCTTGATCTTAAATGTTTTGACCACATCCAAGACTACATCTCCAAAGATAAGCAACTAAGAGTTCACAGTTGAAAGAATGCAACATAGATAAAGAGGATTTATAGTTGATTTTGAATGTGTTATGCAAGCTTGGTCCTGAGTATTTAGTATTTGTTTATGGCTTTCATACCCATCAAATTTCTATGGGAGCATCATATGCTGATCCTAAGTTGATGACTTTGCAAATCTCCTAATCCAAGAGGAAGCTAATTTAATGATCATGGGTCTAATCAAGTCTTCCAAGTCACAAGCATTGGTGGCTAGTGAGTCAAAGGTACAAAAAGAATTAGGGAATCTTGATAAGAAGAAAAAGAAGAAAAAGAACAAGCCACATAAAGAATCAGAATCCTCAAAAGGAGAATCATCTAAGAAGGAGAGGCCTTTTGTGCATATTGCAATAGGATGGACATGAAGAACACTATTGTTATAAGAAGGATATTGATGAGTTAAAAAAAAACTTCTCAAAAAGAATCACATTGATTTGCCTTCTAGAATGTTTGAATCTCCTCCTTCTTCAAAACAGTTTAAAAAGGACAAAGATCAAGCATCTACATCAGGAAATAACGAACAAGCTCTTTGTGCTTATTCAGGTCCAGGATCAAGGAGATGGCTTCAAAATTCAGGAGCATCTCATCATATGGCATCTTCGTAGTCTATATTCTCTTCTTTTCAGCCTTATACTATGTTGCCTATCTTGATGGGAAACAATACATACATGAGTGTAATTGGGAATGGATCTATTAGATTTGGGGACAACACCTTCAAGGATGTTTTGTGTGTTCCTCATTTGACGAACAATATTCTTTCCATACATCAAATTACACATGGTGGAGATGGGAGGATTGTGGAGTTCACAACTGATTTAGACATCATTCAAGAATTAGAGAGTAGAGAGATCATTGCTACTAGGATGGTTGATCATTCATCTTGGTTGTATACCTTTGTAGTTTTCCTTTTGATGGTGACATTGTTCCTTTGGCTATTGATCATATGAACCATGATTCAGAGGAGACATTTGGCTTTTTGAACTTGGGAGTTCTCACATCAGATCCAGTACTTGAGCCATGCATTTTATCTCCTCCATCTATTGTTGAAGTTGATGCTTGTATTGCTACAGATATAGCTTTGTGTGATTCAGTGCAGTAGGATCCTAATCGTCTTCCAAATATGGCTACTTTGGATGGCTTCTTAACAATTATTTTAGACTGGTTTATAGAGTCTCATATTGCAGATTTAGGGAACATCATTGATGACATTCATCTTCTCTTTGGTGGAGAAGGACCTTCTTCAGTTGTTGTGAGGGAACACCTTGACCCTCTTGTTCATTCTCTACATGATCATTCTTTGCAATTTGGCATGAGTGTGGATACTTTTGGACAGCATTTGGAGGAGGCTACTTTGTCTTAAGAGGGGATATCTTTGTCTTTGGATCATGTTCTACATTCATCTCTACTAGATGTTGGATTGTCCTCTTCAACAATGTGGCCTAGAACACCTATTTGGAGTATGTCATTTTTTGGCATCGACATGGAGACACTTGAGCATGCTTTAGAGATATCATACACCATCTATATTCCTAACATCCTACATACTATCTTGGTTTTGTTTCTTCCTAGGGGGAGGAACGTCATTCAGTGAGATTGGATCATCTTCAGTATTCAATGTCGAGCATCTACCATCATTGCAAGAGACTCAACATTGAGGGGGGGATGCCTTGTATCTCTTCTTATTCTCTTATGGGGGGTCTTTTTCCTCACATGGGGTTTTGGCCTTCTCATGCATCATTGAGAGCATTTAATTTTTTGCATTTCATCTCTCTTTTGGGGAGGATTTTTATCCCACTGGATTTTCTCCTTTTCTCTGTTTGTGATAGATTTCTTTGTCATTTCATTTTCATATGTACATGGGTACCTAACATGGCCTCATAGGCAGGACCCATCCTTGCATCTTTGGTTCATTTGCATAATAATCTACTACTCCCTAAGTTACACTTAAGGGGGGTATTGGTGTAAATAAAGTATGGTACCTAGTTAATTCATTACTAGGGGACTTATTTACACATGTTAAGTTTACTTAGGTCATAGGAAGGAATCTTTCTAGAAGGTGTTAGTTGTCATTAGTTGTTATCTTATCTTTTGACTTGTAACACATGTGAACCTAGGTAGTTGAGATTAGTTGTCTCATGTCATATGATTAAGAAACTTGTCATAATCCTATGACATCTTGTTGAATCATATTGATAAGAATACAGTTTATTCTTGTCACATTCTATTCTCTCTCTTTTGTGCTTTCCATTTGGCCTCTAGGTCTTGGCAGCCATAACAAATTCTAACATAAGGAAAGGTAGATTTCAGTTTGGTCCTCTTAAGATAGGGGTTTTGGTTAATGTTTCCTTGAGAGCTTCAAAGGAATGTTGACAAGGTGTCCATTCAAACTCTACATCCTTAGACAATAAGACAAATAGTGGTGCTTACTAAAATCTTGTATGAATCTTCTATAGTACCCAACATGGCCAAGGAAGCTTCTAACATCCTTTTTTTGGGGTACAGGTAGAATTTATATTATCTCAATTTTGTTTGGATCTAATTGGATTCCCTTATTGGACACAAAATTTCCAAAAACTACTCACTCAGTCTCATCATGAAGCACTTTCATGACTCAGGGATAGATGATGATCTTAACATCTATGTAGTACTTTCTCCAAATTGTTAAGTGGTTCTTCATAGGCATTCACATAAGTTGTAAAATAATCTATGTAAACTTTCTTGGAATCATGAGAAAATTTTGAGAATATGCTCAGTACTACCCTTTGGAAGGTGGTGGGTGCATTACATATCCCAAATGGTAAGACAGAGTAATCATATGTACCCCAAGGGAATGTGAAGGTTGTCTTTTCTTGGTCTCATGGGTCTATCTTAATCTAATTGTATGGACACTAAAGTCATCCAAAAAGGAAAAATTATTACTTTCCTACTAATCTAGTACTTGGTCAATAAATAGAAGGGGAAAGTGGTATTTCCTAGTTGTTGCATTCAACTCATGGTAGTCTACACACACACTCTATTTCCCTCATTTCTTAGGTATAATCATTAGTGGAGACACTCATTGACTCTCTGAGATTGGATAGATGAATCCTACATCTAGCAACTTTTATAATTTTGTTTTGACTATGTCATGGATTATAGGGTTCATTCTCCTTTGTGGTTGCCTAACTAGTTTATAGACTTCATTTATGTAAATCTAATGCATGCATAGGTTTTCTCTATACCCTTCATATCATGGTAATCCCATGCAAATGCAGCTAAATGTGCTTGCAGCACATCCAACGGTGAAGTTTGTTGTGTAGCATTTAATTGGCTATTTACATTTAATGTCTTGTTTGGCATAATCTCTAAAGTCAAGGAGGATGTTAGAATAGATGAAATTTCAAGATTTCCTATATTTGGAATATAATTATGTGGCAATAAGGTGTGGAAAATTTGTGAAATGGACTCAAATGTATTGGCAGGAATTGTGTTCTACAAGGTGTCTTGCAAACATGTTAGACAATCATGTTGGTGTGGGTCCCTACCATAATTGTTTTGCATGATGTTTGTAATTAGTTCATCTTCGTCCTGATTTTGTAACAAGGGACTACGTTCAATAGTCATCAAAGTTTGTAAGGAGTATTGATTTTCCTCATTTAGGGTAGGCCATGCAGTTTGTTCCAAATCTACATGTGTCTGGGTAGGTGGATAGAGGATTGGTTTCTTAGTCACATTTCCATTGGAAATTATCATGTTACCAGACTTGCGACCTATAAAGGCATCTACAGTTGCCAACCAAGGTCTCCCTAAGATGAGGGGATATCCTTCAAGATTAGCTTTAGGTTGCAACACCATAAAGTCTACAGGGTACTCCCATGAGTCTAATGTTATTATCAAGTCTTCTATGATTCCCTCAAGCTTGACTATTGACCTATCTGCTAGTTTTGTAGCACAATAGGTGTAGGTCTAAGCTCCATTAGTTGTAATAATTTCATGGTTTCTTTGGTCATTACATTAATGGTTGCCCCAAGGTCAATTAAGGTATTCTCAATGAGAGTACCATTGATTTTGACATCCACTACAGGGCTCCTAGGGTCATCATACTTGGAGACAATTATGTTTCCCAACATAATTTATGTAAGTTGTCCTAAGACATGTACATTCTGAGGGTCCTTATATTTCTTATCTGGCTTCTTGCGGCATAATTCTCCCACTATTTTGGTATAAATGGGTACTTCCTTAATGTCTTGGATGAGGGTTATCTTGATGCAAACATCCTTGAGTTGTCACAATAGATTAGGTTCAACTTGTGATGATGTTTTTGAATTGTTAATCTCTTGGGGAATAGAGGCTTTAAACTTATGGTTGTTGGGTTGACCTAATTTGACTCAAGTTCCTTAGGTTGTTTGTCCATGGGCTTTGTTGGGAGTTCCTCATCAATAAATTTAGTGATATGAGGAGATGAAGGCCTAGCTAACATTTTCCCTGATCTGAGGTGTACATCACTCACCTCAACCCCATAGGTGGGGTATTGTATGGTGTCATTAGCATAAGCCTATTGAATAGGATTATTATTTGGGTTAGGTGTAGGTTGTGTTGGCAATTGAGGTGCTCTTGGTGGGATTAGTGTAGTTGTTGTTGGGTTTGGCATTATGGTTTATTGCTATGGTTGTAAGGGCTATTATGTTGATGATAGTTGAGGTTTTGATTTTTCCACTACTGACCTCTTTGTCATTGAGGATTACATTGATATTTTGGAATGGCCACTAAGAATTATAATTAGGTCCTTGGTAGTTTTGCGATGGCCACATGTTTTGTTGTTGTTGATTCCAATTGGTTTGAGGCATTGGTCATTATGATTTTTGCACTTTGGTCCAAGATTAAGGGTTCCAATTAGGGAAATTTGCATTATTAACTAGAAATGACATGTTATAGTTCAAGGGATCTTGGGGCATACCTTTTCTTGGCTACCATGTTTTGTATTGATCTATGTAAAACACTTGACCATCTTCATCTTCAAGGGCATGAAATTTTGGCTTCCCTTGATTGTCCTCAAAAATACTAGCCAACTTCTTGCACTTGCAATTGATTTTCTTTTGTCTATAGTGTGGGTAGTATTTTCTGAGGGCTGCTTTTGCCTCTTGATTTTTCTTGATGTGGAGGGTATCTAATTGTGTAGCCAAGTGGCTAATGATATTCTCCATGTTTGATAGAAGATTGCTCAGTTCCACCCTTGAGACTCTAGTGGATGATTTGTTGATAGAAGATGTATTGTCTCCTCTAACCTTCTTGGTAAAAGACCTAGAATAGTTTCTATATACTCTACAAATCTCATCAAATGGTATATGTGAGTTGCCTCTTGCCCCAATGAGGTTGCAGGCTTCCATACAGTCTTCATTAACTCCCCTTAAGAATACCAATTTTAGGGATTCATCAAAGAGTATTGATGGGATTTCTTAAGGTAGAACTAAACCCTCTCAATATAATCTTCCAATGATTCACCCTCTTTTTGTGAAATCTTGAAGATATCATCCATCTTTCTATCTATGCCTTTGTATCAATCCTGGTATTTTTCCAAGAACTTTGTCTTCATTATATTCCAATTGGGAATAGCATCTCTTCCCAACCCCATGAACCATCTCAAAGCAGCGTCTTTCAATGTTGTTGGAAACAATTTGAGTCTATGAGCATCTATTGTATAGTCATAACTTTGGCATAGAACATCAAACTCAAAAATAAAGGTGTCTGGGTCTTTTGTAACCAACCCATAGAAGATAGGTGTTGTTGAAGGAGGTATGTTCTTCAAAGCAACAACCCTTTCTTGATTGGTTATAGGAAACTCAAACGTTATGTGCTCGAGTGGGTGTTTTGCGACTACATCAACCATGATGTTGATGTGTGTGCGAGAAGTCTCCTTTGTGTTTGGTGTAGGTACTGGTGTCAAAGATGGTTCTTCTTTAGGAATACCCTTGCTTTGTTCACTATGTTCACCAGTATCCTCTAATGCTTCATGTGTTGAGGGTAAAAATCTTCCTAGAGTGTATCACTGCCTCCGCATGCAATGGTTGTGACTTTGTAGTTCAACAGTTCTTGTACATTGTTAGTAACTTGTGTTGTGTTGATGGCTAAAACCTATTTACCCTAATGCTAAAAATGAAATTGCTAAACTAGGAAGGCTTGAAAATAATTAAAAATACACAGGAGAATACTGAACTTAGCACCATCCCCGGCAATGACACCAAAAATGTAGGGCCTCTCTAATGTTTAGAGTAACTTGGTGTTACAGGTAGAGACACAATTCAGAGGATGGTTTCCTAACTGAACAGTTCATCTTCTATGAGAGGGTTCATTTAATTATCAACCAAGGCTTTGTAAGCTTTTGATAGTGTTGGCACTATATATGCATTCATGGATTCTAGCACACCCTATATCAATGAGTATAGGTGGTTACACATGTACAAAAAACTGTAAAAGCTAGAAAAGGAAATGAAACGTTAACTTGCAAAACAGGGGAATAAACATAAGTTGTTACTCATGCTACTGGTACTTATCACTTAAGACTATGGCTATTAACTTCTAAGACTGAACTATGACTAATCACTCCAAGAGTATGAAACACACATTAAACTACAAAATCCAATTCAATTACAGAATCATATTAATGAATTTCATATGCATGTAACTAGAAACTATTTTAATTCAACAATGCATGAACTAATCTAATAACAGGAAAAAGAGGGTGGATAGTAGTATCTAAAGTAGCCCTTGTTTGAGTTACTACTTCCACAACAAATTTCAGCACTTACTAATTAATCAACAAATCATAATATTGAACTAACTTCTTTATTGCATGAAATCTCTGAACTCTAATAAGAATCTACCAAAGATTTCTCATTTAGCAATACATATCTTTTATTCAATTGATAACATAAACTAACAACGATTAACTATCAACTAGTAATCAACAAAAAATATCTAGATAACTAACCAAATTCACACCTCACAACAGATTCCCCCTGTATAGGGTCTGTGAGGAATCTTATTCATTCTAGGACTAAAAACATAACCATAATGTATTCGTTCACTCTCCCTCAAAGATAGGGAGAGAACTTAATTTTTGTAATAGAAAACCATAATTGAAAAGCAAAAGAGAAATTAAATGGAAACTTTTCCCTAACAGTTAACTGCCATGACAGAGACATGTCTCGTAGGGAATGTCACGTCATGGGTTAACCCACTCAAAACAAACTTCTTCTTCCAATCATCTTATTTGGTGGATAGGAATGTGCTTATGGTAACTCATGGTTGACCATTCAATGGTCACCTTCACTCTCCTCAAGAATGTCGCACTTCAACCATTCTGACTCCTCCACTGCCACTGTCTACAGTCCTTATGTTGCGAGCTGGAAATCTAGTTGTTGCGGGGTACAGTCCTCCTAGTTGCATGAGGTTAGTTTCATCCCTAAGGCATATACATCATTAATAATCATAATTTAAGCATAGAATCATATTGAATTTCATAAACATTCATACATACAAATGTCAGCATATCATATTTGCATTTCCACATACTAAAGTCTGATGTAAAGTGCATGAAAGGTATAAAAGATGTATGAAGCCAGGAATGTTTGTGAAACTTGGTAGATTGAAATGATAAAAACATAAACTAATAAAGGAAAACTAGCCATAAATTAAGCCCATCAAGAACCATGAGTGGCACATCTTGCATGTCATGAGCATAAGGGATTGGATATTTACATACCTATAGGGATTCCTCATGAACAACAAATAACACATGTTCCAATTAAGAATAAAAAGGAAAGGCTATTGTGAATGATAAATCTAAATTAACTTCAATTGTAAAATGTCCTTCAACTATCTCATACCAACTTGGAAAGATATAGGTAATAAGTAATGTAGAATCTACAAGAAAAAGTGTCTTCATAGAAATAGGAATATTGACTATGAAAATAGAAATTAGAAATGGTGCTACACTCAAATATATTTGTTGAGTTCTACATTGCATGGTGAGGAGCATATGACATAGGATTCATAGCTTCACTCTAAGTGAACAAAGTTTCATGATTGGGACAGTAATTTTTTAGGAAGATTCTTCCCATATTATTGGTCAAGACCTTAAGCTTTTGCTTTATTTTTAATTTATTCTCTACGTTGTGTTCATGTGAATTTAAAATTTTGTTGTATGGTTTGTCATGTCTTTTTTATATTTTATATGTTATATTTTGTGTTTCCTCTATGGCTTTAAGAGGATGTAAAGTTATAAAGTGGTTGGCAAAAACTCCCATTACATTGAACATAAACATTGTTTCTTGTGCTTTGTGATTTGTTGCATTTCATTAATCCTTGTTTGTTGTGTTCCTCCTCCATCATGTCTTCTATTGTCTTATGTTCTTTTTGACTTTGGCATTTCTTCTTGAGTCATGTTGCAAACCTCTTTTCTTGTGTTTTCTTTTTTTCTTATATCATTGGGGTGTTTATATTTTCACCTATATTATATCATGTGTTATCACGTCTTTCATACTTTTCTTCTATACATGATCCATTTTATGTTTCCCCACTTGGGGACATCCCATTATGTCACTTGTCTTGTTCTCCTTTGTGATGTTTCATTCGCATTACAAGTTCATTTATTTACATGATTTCATGATATAATGCACACATGTTCACATTTTGTATGACACATGCTTATAATTTTCATGCTATCTTATGATATCATACTTATGCTTTCATGCTTATATGATATTTATCTACAATCACATCTTATATGCCAAGTGCTTATGTTTATCATGTTAACATTTTACATGTATATTTATGCTTACATGTTTCTTTCTAGCATGTTGTTGGTATTACTTATCCATTGTCCCCAGCATTGGGGCCACCTTATTTCCCCTTCTTACATGTGTTTGCACGATTGCATCTCATTATCTTAACTATTTCTTGTCACACAATGATACACACGACATCATTAGATGATTCTTGTGCTTTGTTATTCTCTTTTGCAAATTACTTTTTTGCTATCGTCTCCAACTCATTGCCTCATTCATATGCAAAAAATTAGGGGTCAATATCGAGCATCTAACATTTTTTGTTATGGATACTTCATAGCCCTATACAATTTCATGCTCATTATGATGACTCCTTAGCCCTATAATGTAAAGCTTCATGTTGATCATTTTATTTCAATGGTGGTTTCTTCATAACCCTAAACAACTTCATGTTAGTTTGGCTCCTTCATAGCTCCCCTCTCTCTTTCTCTATGTTTTGTTTTTTGTTAACATTGTAAAGTAGTAGCTATTTTAAATTTATATTTGCTAATCATGGAATTTTATGTTTGCTAGCATAGAGATTGAGCCTTCATTATAAAGATGCCATTTCTCTAGTGTATATAACTTGTTTTTTTATATGCATGATTAATAGTAGTTCACATGAAAGTTAGAGAGAAAAATGAAAGGTGAAATGTTCATATTTTTTACGTTTCTCCATTCATTTTAAACTTTAACATGTTTGACCCAAATGTAATGACTAGCATACAAGTGGCATGTTTTAACATAAAAATTGGTGATTAATTAAAGCCTTAATTAAACTTGACTCCACAAATCCAAAGATCTAGATTTGATTTACAAATTCACCATTCCCTAACTTAGATTAAATCCACAAAGTGTGGTTTTAAGCTTTGTTTAGAATCTAAAGCATAGCTATGATTTTCACCCCCAAATTTCAAAATAGGCCTAAGCTGACTCAATTCTAACTACCTATTACTTGCCAACTTGAACACAAAACATTCAAATTCACATGCTAAAATCTTCTCTAAAAAGATAAACCCTGGTTCACTTTAGAGATATACCCACTTGCACATCCATTACATAATTAGAATGTAATTGCATTATCTGGGCATCAATCAATATTAGCATCAACGATAATGACAAATTAGATATGGTGCAACGTCGCTTGACTCGTCTTTGAACATGTTCAAGTCCAAGGGTTTAAATAAGAAATAACTCTTAACACAACAAGCGCTTTAATAATGTTTCTAGATACTGCTCAATTCATGTCAAAGGTGAACAAGTTTACGAAGATCAAAAGTGCACAAGTCAAAGTAGTGGGAAAAAGTTGAAACCTTAGATTCGTGATCGAAACTACACATGCAAGATTGAACTAATGCAATGTAATACCATCGAATATTTTTTTGTAATGTTACAATGTCAACCTCATAACCTAATGTGACGTTGAATCATTAATCGCAATTAATAATAGAATCTCTAAATCACAAATGAAACTAGAAGCTTAAAGTTAAGCCTTTTTTATCAATTTTAAAAAGCTTAACAAATATTACAATCTCAACTTATACATCCAGACTCATTATTATTATCACTTGTTTTCATTTAATTAATTCATGAGGGCAGTTGTATTTCCTTAGACCTATCTAACTTTCAAGTATAGGTTAAGCATTTTAGGCACTAGTAGTTTATTCAAGCAAATGCTAGAAAGCCCTGCAAGATGAGTGGCCATTTACAAATCCCACCCCCCATAGGTGAATGAGTTAAGATTGATTAGTCCTTGCGGCAAAACATAGTTGACTAAAATGTCCAAATCCTAAAAATGTACCATACGAATTCAATTTATGAAGCAGATATCTATAATGTGATATATTCCATGGTTAAAACAATACATTATTACAGATAAATAAGCAAATTAAAACAGTCGATCCCTTGAAAGCCTGTCACATCTCCACTTCTATTACTTTTCCTAGATCCTCGTCATAATCAAATGCACTTTCATTTCAAATTGCAGACAATGTTTTACCCGATGTATTATCTGGACGAAACGATTAAACAGGTTATCATATCAACAATTGTTTACAAATTACTCCTTGTAAAAAAGGTATTTACCGTACAACCATCTTTCGGCCTTATAATGTGTTGGGATGATCCCTCTTCCTTTTCCATTTTCGTTTCAGTGTGGGGCAAATCCCATATTATGTACCAGTCCAACAACAAATTTGTCTCATTGAAATCCAATAAAGAAATGGAACTTATAGAGCTCGGAACAATACATGATGCTCGATTCAAACATGAAGGTGTTTAATTCTTCAACTCAAAAAACTGAAGCATTCAAAGTGGTGAGAATTGAACCTCACAAATCTGTACAACTTTGCATTAGATTGTGTCTTTGCTTAAGGTTAATTATCATTTCCTTCTGTTGAATTTTTCTACCATCCTACGATCCTAAGACTTTACTAGATTGTTATAACCAGACCGTTAATCTTGCATTTGCAAATCTAAAACCATCAGTATGACTTTAGAAACACCTAATTAAATGCGCTTCAAAAGTCATGGTACATTATACATCATCATTGTCATAGTCATCTTCATCTTGATCAATAGTTCTACTAAAATGCATTTGAAGTTGCAAGGGTTGCATAGTTACATCATCTCCATCTGAATGAGATGAACTGAGATATTGTTCTTCCTGTTTATCATTCCGTTGCATCATTGCAATATCCCCATTTTCATCTAAATCCAAATTGAGATCAAAACCTCTTACAAATATGGTGCTATCCAAACCCACATTTTCTTTAGACTCATGTGCTTCAGCATTATTTTCTGTACGCTCTTCTGGGGTTCTAACCTGTGAATCACTATGTTCTGGAGACAAATCTAGGTCCTCTTCAAATTTATCTTCTACAGTAACAGTTCTTGCACTTGATTTACTGCCTCTTGCCCCTCTGCCTCTGCCTCTGCCTCTGCCCCTGCCCCTGCCCCTTCCCCTTCCTCTCCCACGTCCTCTACAACTACCCACCTGAAAGAACACAAAAAGGTTAATAACTATTGCCATAGAAAATGGAAGACCAGTTCACTATTAACATTTATTCCTTACCATTTTAGGCCTCTTAAGTTCATCGTCACTTTCATTATCCTCCTCATGAGCTTTTCTGTAGCAACAAAGTGCTATAAGTTATAAATGATTAAAAGTGCATGAAAAGTAACCCCATATCCAGTGTCTCTTGAAATTTCTAATTCCTCTCCAAACTTGGTAACACTTAAAGGTACCAATAGAAAACTTGTTCATTAGAAAATTTAACATCGATTTCATTTAAGATAAAATGATAGGAAGGTAACACTGCAATTGTTGACCTTCCAAATCATTTAAGCTTTCATCTGTAACAGAATAAAGCGGGATCTAGAAATACCTCCTCCTAGCACCATGTCTGTCTCCACCAGTACCATGAGAAGCACCCATGTCCGGGACCTTGCTTACTATTTCTTGTAGGAAGTCAAAAACATTAAACTTCTGAATACATTGTTTCCTGAAAGACAAGAAAGAAAACAAATTCACAAATGTGTTAATAGCTTAAAATATATAATTAACTATAATGTATAGCAGTAAGTACGTTATTAGACCAACCTATCATAAACAACATAAATTGATTGCATATCAAGAGTGTGTTTGCATTAATCATTTAAAGCTACTTCCCAAACATACAGTTTTAGTGTTTCATATCCCATGATATCTAATCTGATGTAAATCAACTATTAATTTGATTACTTTATTCGAAGTACAAAATAGGCATGTTAAAAAATCTAACTACACGCCAACTGGAACTCCCAAAAGTATTCATAACAAATTCACGCCTAAGCAATTTAAGTGCCAAAACTGAATTCACAGTTCTCAAGTTAGAAGAGATTCTCAAAATAACCATCATTAACGAGATTAAAAAGGCTTATTATGGATTTAGCAAAAAGAAAGAACAAAGAATTAAATATGCCCTTGGAATGAAGAAAGTTAACATCCAAGGAGAAGGGTTCATTTAAAATAGCATAGCAGGTTATTCAATAAACAAATGGAAATTGGTTTGGCGCTTCCCCTAAGCAAGAGAATCTGATGCTGATTGGAAATGATACATTTGTATTTGCAAAGAATATGTGTTCACTTCTATAGATATCTATAAACAATCTACAGGAAATGAAGCAAGATCTACTGCAATATAAGTGTCAGAGGCAAGCTTGGAACTTTATCTTTTAATGGGTGCTTGTCTTTTTTTCCACATATTTTAAAGTGGAAAGCATGGTGTGACTAGCTAAAAAAATTTAAAAAAAATTATGGGCATTTGGGTTTAAAATATAATATAAATCTAAAACAAGAAATACTAAGATATGATGAGAATTCTATTGTCTAAGGCTTTTGGAGTCGACTGTATTTGTAAATTTTTGTTCAACATTTCAAATCTTCCTCCTAGATCCATCTGCAAGGAACTTTAAGCGAACAATCTGAAACATTGGACAATACTTTGCAAATACAATCGACTCCCAAAACTATAGACATGACAGACTGCACTACACCACAAAAGACCAATCTAGCAGCGAGCGCAGGTACCCAGGGTGTTAAGGGTGAGGTTTGCATCCCACCAGCCTCAAAGGTGAAGGCATAGAAGCCACGAGCACAGTGGACACATGTCCGTGGAGCCCCACCATCTCATTATCAGTTACATGCCTACCAGCACGATGGGTTAGGAAATCCGTCAAGGTTTAGCCCTTTGCGCACGGGACATTAAAACCAAAGGCCCAACTGCTACACCAAAAGACCAGCCTAGTAGTGAGGGCAACTACCAAGGGTGTTAAAGTTGAGGTTTGCATCCCACCAACCTCAGAGGTGAAGGCATAGAAGCCACAAGCACAATGGACACATGGTCGTGGAGCCCCACCATATCGGGTACACGCCTGCCAACATGACGGGTTAGGACATCCGTCAGGGTTTAGCCCTTCACGCACGGGACATTACAACCCACCATGCTCTACAAGGCTCGACCTCGAGACCTTGGCTCTGATACCACAAAGGCCCAACCACTAGACCAAAAGACTAACCTAGTAGTGAAGGCAGCTACCCAAGGTGTTAAGGGTGAGAATTGCGTCCCACTAGCCTCAAAGGTGAAGGCATAGAAGCCACGAGAACAATCACATGGTCATGGAGCCCCACCATCTGGTTATCAGGTACACGCCTACCAAAACAACGGGTTAGGACATTTGTCAAGGTTTAGCCCTTCACGCACAGAACATTCCAGCCCACCACACTCCACGGGGCTCGACCTCAAGACCTTGGCTCTGATGCCACAAAAGCCCAACTACTACACCAAGAGACCAACCTAATAGTGAGGGCAACTACCTAGGGTGTTAAGGGTGAGGTTTGTGTCCCACCAACCTCGGAGGTGAAAGCATAGAAGCCACAAGCACAGTGGACACATGGCCATGGAGCCCCACCATCTGGTTATCGAGTACACGCCTGCCAACATGGCGGGTTAGGACATCCGTTGGGGTTTAGCCCTTCACGCACAAGACATTGCACCTAGGGGATTTTTAGTCTTTTTGATTCTGTTTTACCACAATCTGCTCCACTGGAATTCACATTTACAAGGAATTCAAAATTTGAAAAATGTGTATGTACAATGCCTATATGCAGATACATTCCATTACATTACACATTTGCATTTTGCAGATACACCATATACAAAACATGTTGGGTTCATATGGTGCAGCAATACACATTACATTACAGATGAAGTCCAATCAAACAAATCATTATCGATATATTACATTACAGACATCTGTAAAAAGTGTATCTATTTTCCGCAATAGAAGAACTAAAAAGGCGTATGGTGCAGATATATTACACCATCCCACATATTTTAGTTTAATATTTTAAATATGATATGATATATTCATTTAGTTTAAAACTTTACTATGATATTTTTATTAATACGTGGAAGATATGTTTATTAGTATAATATTTTAAATTTAATATATTATATTAAATTTTACTATTTTAGGTTTAATATAATATACTCCTATATTTCAATTTTGATATTTTTTGGTTCAATACTTGTTTATTATTATTTAATTCAATGTAATATATACACATCTATCATATCGACAATCTAAAAGCAAGAATTAAATTCAATATATATATATATATATATTTATTTTTGTTCCATGAACCCAAACAAACCAAACCTTAAAAAAATTGGCTGAATCCACAAACCAAACCAGTGAACCTGAACCCAAACCAGTACCAGTATCAGTAACCTATGAAAAAATAGGATAGGCTGAGAAGTGGCCATCAAATTGTAAGCAATGCAACAATAGACCATAACAGCTGGGAAAATGTCAAGAAATTTATCCACATTAATCAAAAAAATAGATGATCTACAAATCTGGTAACAAACAGGAAAGTTTGGTCCTGGCCCAATCCAGCGAGGCTTGACATCTGACAAGACAAAGGGACCCTAAAGGTAGTACTACTTAAGGGCACATAATAGCTTTAACTTGTCATTACAACCCAAGCTCTAATTGGGTCTACAAACTGATACAGATTGTACAGAAAAGATTGAACTTCAAAATCTGACCACCCTATGGCTCTCTAAATAGATAACGATTGCATGGAACAAGGTCTCAAGAAAATACATGCTAAATATACAGCCCTCCAAAAAGTTCTGCTGCATTTTTCTACTCAATAGCATGCAGAAATCACTTAAAGTAAAAAATGTAAAGAGCACAAGTGGAAAAAACAGATGCTATGTGTCTCATCTGCTAAAAGAGGTCACAGCTATCCTATACAAGAGGTAGTAGCAATTTGGAAAGCCCGGGCTGATTCGTTTCTGGCTAAGGACTTGGTTCTAACCAACTTGATGGAAGTTGAAGTGCATAGAGCATTGAATAGCCATCTGAAAGTAACAGGCAATGCAGAGGTCCTGGTGGGTACTAGGGCTGTGGGTGTGCTTCTCTTTGGATGGTTCTACTGGCTGCTGTTCTGGTTTGATGAAGGTGTGTGATATGGGATGGTAGTTTGATATTCCTGGGAGTTTTTTCTGGTTTTTTTATATTCTTTTGGCTTCTCATAGAGAGTTTTGATGTTAATGCTTTTGGTTAATTTTCATGTTATGATAGTCCAGTTTTGTGAGGAGTTAGTCTACCCCCTGGCTATTCTTAGGTGCTTTTAGTGGTAGCATTTTCCTATTCAGTCTTTAGCCTTTTAGTTCAGCTGGTAAACACATTAGAATATTGCAATAGTTTGGTTTTTCTCTGGGGGCAGGGAGCCCAATTAAACACCCATTAATTAATCCAAATGAATATCAGATGCTGTGAAGTTATTTCATGCACACTAAATGCAAAAGCTACAAAGGGATTATAAAATATAGTCTTCACACTGCAATAGTTATTTGGACCCGTTTGCATTCGCAATTTGCCATGATTCCAGCCCACCTCACTTGCACTTTTCTCAAAGATATTTTTATTCCAGCCAACTTATTTGTAGACATGCAATGAAAAAAAGCATTAAAATATATAGTAGAAATATTGAACATGGAATACTTACAGATGAGATGCAGTTATTGTTTTGGCTCCCCTCTCGAGAGTTACATCAGATGTTTTGTCACAGAGAGACTGTAAAAATAGCTCCGTAGCTTTTGCTGCAAAACAAAGAGTTAGAAATCACTTGAGCTAATTTTTTTCAGCATGTATACACAGTACTCACTTTAGAGTCTTAGACTACACTTATAAACCAGCATTAAAAGATTTGAGATCAGATTACTTGGAAAATTCACTCTGCATGACTTAGATGGGAGTTGAAAACAAAAATTAAAAACAAAAACTAATCAGGTAATTGTTACAAAGCAACTTTGAAAATATAGTATATATTCCTCAAAATTACATATTATTTTAGGTAAATGTATGTAATTTAAAGGAAACAAATCAAACATATTTGATATTTGCAATGGCAAACATTAGGTATTAGTTACTCACATACTAGAAGGGGCACAGCCATAGCAATCTTTCCAACTTCTTCATCTGTTTGCATTATCTTTTTAATCCTAGCCTGCATTCACAAAAGAGATGCTTAGGAAAACTCAAAGACACCAGCAATAAATATCCTTCAGAGAAAAGTAGCTCTTGTATGCTACATATATCAGAAGCATCATATCAAATATTATTATATTTATATGAGCAACCTAAAGATCTGCACAAAAATTTTATAAGAAAAAGTTCAACACCATCAGAAATCATTTTAATGCTGAGAATGCAAATGTTTTATTTGAAATCATACACACCCAAGAATCTAAAATGTATATTTGATGGATCATTCTTCAAACTTTATAAGTGAATTATTCAATATATAATATCTCAATATATCGACAAGTTAAGGAATAAGGGAAAAAATATACAAATGCCACACAAATAAGGATGGGATATCCTCTTTTTACAGGCATAGTGTAGTAATTGTTTGATATTTGGCTGGTGCTACAATTTTCAAATTTCCCAATTTAGTAGAGCATTCTCAAGTTTGTCTTGAAGGATAAGGCTTCAGATACTCCAAACTAACTTCGATACTGAAACCACATAAAATCCATATATTTCTTATCTTTGTGTAGATATTATTTCCTTCATACTGTTTCCTAGTCTTCATTTTAAATAGATATGAAAAAAAGAAACTATTTACTGGTTGTACACTTCAGATAGCAAGCATACATCACTACTCATGTGGAAATTATGGAAGAAGAGGAATGAAAGGATATTTAAAGATGAGAAAAAGAGATGACGATGTTGCTTACAAAAGTTGAAGTTACAATTTCTGAGGTTGGGAATGCCAAGATAAGAACAGGAAAGAAGATCCCATCAGCAGTTGCTATCAGAACTCTCAAGCTATAGTCTCTAACCACTCTCCTTCTGCCAAAAATGTAAGCCTTGTAACCACAGTAAAGCTCCTGCTTGATGGCACCCCTGATAAGAAATGATCGAGCTCAACTTTGACGTTGCCCTATAAGGCAATCTGAGCAATGCCAAAGCAGGCACTTTTGTAAAATTATAATCATAATTTATGGGGCTACTCAGTAAATATTGTTCTACAAAACATCTAATGGGGCTACTCATTAAAAATTGCTGCAGCCATAAATCTGGACCTCCATCTCAGCCACAGAAATGTTTTCATACAAAGTGATCTTCAGATCATAATTTAGGCAACGAAGAAAGAATTATTCACAAGTACTTCCTTTACCCTTCGTAATTATGCCAGCAAATCCCCACTCTCCATTCAGTCTACAGGGCTATAGTCCTTATTTTGGTCCTTCATAGGACCCAGAGTTAGGAATTAAAGATGAGGCTGAGGAAGTAGTCACACATCACATAGAAGCAACAAAAGGAGCAATTCAGTTAAACATGGCAAAGCAATATACAATCATAGAATTCTGAAATCTCTACTTAATGACATTATAAAATCTGTTCTTGGTCCTTCAGATATAAATGTAAGAAAAAGGCAGAGATCCAAAATCGCTTAAAGGAGAATTTGGAGCTTATCTAAACATCACTGTTCCAGATGAGGTGCTCTGGAACAGTGTTCTTCTCAAATTTACAAAAGAAGTTGGCACTAGTAGAAATTAGAAAAAAATGTGTCTGAAGCAAGAGGTAGAAAATTTGGCATAGGATATGTTGGGTATCTCAAGGTCCGTCACACCTCTCTGTTGACTTATGTGCAGGCTTTGAGGCCCTTGGTTAATTACAGAGAATTTAACCAAGTAAATTAATGAGTAGTACATCAGCCCCTGTTCACCCACCCTTCAACCCTACAATTGAGATGCCTTGTTTGTAGAAAAGAGCAAAGGAAGTGAAAAGGACTCCAGCTGGGCACTCCCAAAAATACCACCACAAGGGGCAAGAAGACACATCAACTGAATCAGAGCATTCAAGGAAGATGGGTGCAGCTTCTTCCCCTTGGATAAAGAATGATATCAGTCTAGTATGGGAGAAATTGTCCCCCATAACCAGGTAGCAATTCAAAAGGAATTCGATGAGCAAATTTGGGGACCTCTGAAAATGAATGACACAAAAGTGTGGCAGATCAGGGTTAAAACAGAAAGGGCTTGAAGCCTCAAACCCAAGTCACAGATTAAAAAGTTCTCAATGCCTACCAACTGGAACTGCTGAGCCAAACTCCGGTGCAAGGTAGGCTATAGTTAAATGTTCTGCAATCAGCTGCTTAAAGAGACTATGCATGCCAATGGGTGTCACACTACTGCCTGAACATTTAAGAGAAGGTTTGGATGTATGGCTGCACCATTTTTGTTTCATCACAGTTAATCATTTTTCTGTTCAACCACTTTTGCTTTCTGGGTTGTTGGTTGTCATGGGTTTCTGTTAATCCCTGTAGAGGTTGTTGAACTTGATATAATCTGTACATATGGATGTTAATGCATAAACCCTATAATAGCCGCCTCGTATGAAATGTGGCATTTGGAACACTAGACTGTGGTGGAAAGACTTAGTACAGCTCACGTTGGTGTCAATAGAAATTAAAAGCATATGAATTTCTTGACATGCACATTTTGTTACATTATCAATAAAGAGAATGTAGTAGTAGGGGATTTTTCATTGATGATAATAAAGTTATTTTTTCTCCATTATGCTGACCAAGGTAGTATAGTAGCAATAATGAGGATGCAAAATAATTAGAAAGGAATTCAAGAGTTTTGAGGACTGCTATTGGTTAGGTTAGAGGATAATTTTTGATTAAGGGAATTCACAATCCTAATTAACTAAATAGGTTCAAAGATAATAAGAACATAAACTGGCTAATTTAAAAACCAAATTGCAAAAATTAAAAGTTAAAAGAAAATACATTATAAAAGAAGATCTGCAAATGTTGTAGATTTACTAATAAATTAAATAAGTTTGGAGTTGAGAAGTGAAAAATAAAGAATGAAAACCCTTTCAGCTTAAATAAGAGACATGACAGAGGATCAAACTGGTCACTTGAGAACAAATTTATAATGGGGCCGTTAGGGTTCAGACTGGACACATAAGAACAAATTCATAGTGGGACCAGTAGAGTTCAGGTACAACAAATGTTGGAAAAAAGATAAAAGAAAACTTATTCAATATTTTCCCTTTGCCTTTGTTGTAAACAACAGATGCAGATCGGGTAGGGTCATTTTGGCTTGTCTACAATTTTATTTTGACATGGACAAATCTAATGGCAAGCTTATTGGGGATTTTTGGTGCAGGTATTGTAGAATTTAAATTTCCTTACAGTGAGTTTGATAATGGAGCAACTTGAAAATTCTCGTAAGATAATCCAAGCCACTTGAGACAATCTGAAAACTGGGACTGATTAAAGGAAAAAAATAGTCATCAAAGGGATACAAAAGAGTATCGAAAAGCATTAGTGTATCCACAAGTATTAGTGAATGGGGAAAAAGGAGTGGAAGGAAAAGGCAGGGCAAAACATCCCTTTTCCAAAAAAATTAGAGAGAAGATAACTATTATGCAGCAGTCACTAGAGAGCGTGCAAATGTTTATGAGTTGGCCAAGACACCAAAAACAGTATTTGGAAAAAGATCAAAGATTTTTTTTAAAACAATAATTAATGGCAACCTTGAACATGGCAGGCCATGGTCTGGTGATTAGATAGACTAAAGCTGTGACAATGACAACACTCCAAGCCTTGCTGGGCATGCCTTTTAAAATGATTGGGATAATGCAAGGCCAAAAATGTAAAGTGAGATATATACATAATCAAAATTCAGTACAATAGATACCCATCAGACAAGGCTTTCTAACCATACAATATCTGGTATCATTAGCTTGGTAGAACACTATTGGGGAGTATGACTGGCACACTTTTAAATTTTTATCAATTGAAAGATAAGAAAACTTTCAAATATTACAAATCTCAATATGAAAGAATGATTTGCAATTTTGCAGTATTAGAGATTGCAATTCAAAAATGTTAGAATTAAATCCCATATAGGATTGCTTGTCACTGATCAATTAGAAAAATTGCAATTAATCAGAGCTTTTGATATGACAGATAAAATTGAATATTGTAATGAATTCTTCCTTAGAATCATTAGCAATAGTAATTCACAAGTGAAAAACATATAAGAAACCTGAATGAAGTTCAATAGCATTTTTGCAGAAGGACAAAACTGTACAGCCATCTGCAGTTTTGCTCAAGCAGACAGTTGCCAATCTGGCATAGCTCAGAGAAGAAAGAAATGGTAGCAGTGAAGTGACATGTCATTGAATCTAGAGCAGGGTTTCAATAATCTTAGAGAAGCCAGCCTAGAAGAAATTTGGAATTGAAACAGAGATGTAAGAAATTATTGAAAAGGTCAATGTCAATATCCACAATCAACTGAGCCAGGCTGAAATGAACCAACCATACCTGATGAAAAAATCACAAGACACTAACAGGAATAGCATGGTTGTTAAAGGTGAGAGAAAAGTTTTTCGTTTCATGGATAGTACTGTTCCTTTACTTTTTGATAAAGTTTTGGTGCTTTGGTGTTTGCCGGTGTGCCCAGGTTATGAAGCAAAATTTCAAGATCCATAATAATTTGCTTAGGGTCCATCGGTCTCTCGTCAAAATGAAATAAAAATAACCAAAATCTAGCAGGCATAAGATATAAGAAGAAAAAGAGTGCAGGATAGTTACACCACTATCAAAAATATCTGAACAAAAGGAGAAAAAAGAAAAGGTGAAGAAAAGAAAAACTTTATGGACAACAGTGCATCTTTGTTAAACCACTGTTTGAAAAATAAAATTCAAAAGAGAAAAGGTTAAGAAAGAACACAACTTTGTAAGAGAGAGAATTCATTTTCAAACTTAATACTAAAGGAACAAAAGTATGGACCCTCACAAACACTAATCTAAATCAACTTTCTAATACCTGTAAACATTAATTGAAAGTAAATCAATTGAATAATTTCTCAGTAAGACCGTAACTAAAACCATAATCTAATTTAACCTTCCCATATACATTTTACACTAAATTAATTTAATTCCCAAAAATTTGAATATGTTTCAAATTTTACACCAAAGTTGAATGTAAAATATCTTAAAAAAGCATCAATAATAAATAAAACACTAATATAGATTTTAGTATTTTACACCAAAGTTAACGGATACAAAAAATATCAGGATAAGGTCTCAATATAAATAAAACACTAATCTAGCTTAAGTTTTTAATATCTTAGAGATTTCTGGCCAAAAAATCTAGAGAAGACTTTTTTTAAAAGATCAAATCTAGGCAACTTCCTTTTTTTAATGAAATTTTGCCCCAAACCAAATGAATTCTCAAAATATCTGAATAAAACCTGGATTGAAAACCAAATCAAGCTTTAATTTTCCAATATCTTTAGTTTACTAGAAAGTAAATTTATTAGAAAGCAAAATCCGAACACAGCCTCGATAAAAACTCTGATCTAGCCTAGCTTTCCAACATCTATCAGATTTTGCATCAAAGCAATTTACTTAGAAAATTTTAAATAAGAGCTCGATTCAAACCGAAACCTCGACTAACTTTCTAAATTCTTCATACATTTTACCCAGATAAACAAACTCGAAAAATTTCTAAATATGATCCCGATTTAAAGCTAGTCTAGGCTAACTTTGCAATATCCTTGAGATTTCACACCAAAACAAATGAATTAGAAAGAAAAAATAACAAACTGACAGGACCTCGTTAAAAACCCTAACCTAGCGTAAATTTTCTAAAATCATAAAGATTTCAAACAAAAGATAACTTGGCCAAAAACACCAAACAAGGCCCCGATCAAAGTTTTAGATTTCACATCAAAGCAAATGAAATTGCAAACATAAATTTGAACATTGGAGGAAAAAAGAAAAATCAAAGGGGCAAAGCCCATACCGCCGGAATTCGCGTGACCAGTTTCTTCTTCATGGCGAAATTTCTCCTTCATGTAAAAACTATTACAAACACAAATCACTGCAATCTCCTCAAGCAGCTTCTTATTTTAATGAAGATCGGCCGTGCGTGAGATTCGAACTCTGGACCTCTCGAAATCCTAGAAAACAAAAAAAACCGCTATCGGTTGGATAAGGGAAACCGGTAACCCCTTTCCAGTAACCAGAAAACCGCCTTTAGTATGTGAATACCGCCTTCCAGGGGAAATATTACAGCCTAAATCTGTCATTCCAAGTTTTTACGCGAAAATCAAGGGATAAATTCTTGGCTTTCATGTTCGGATTTCTCCTGGATTGACGTAACCAGCGAGTTAACCGTGGTTAACTTTATTGTGATTAGGACTTTTGGCCTTATCATGTTTTGTCGTTTAAAGTCGTTTCCTTCTATTTTGGAATGCTTTTTTATTGGCCCTATACACCGGTTTAATTTCTTCTTAATTGGTCCTTTTTCTAATGATTTTTTTTCTTCCGGTTAACACCAGATTCTTTATTAACTTACTCTCCCTTTTTTAACTTACTAATTTTATTGAAAGTTATTTTTTAAATGAGTTTTATTTATAAATATTAGGACTATGATTAGTAGTATCAATTAGAAAATAATGATAATCTTTCTTTTATTTTAAAGAGGTGGGGCATTTAGTTGATTGTTTCAATGAATTACTCAGTTTTTTGTCTTCATAGTGCGGCATATGTGTTGTCTTTCATCTGAATATTACATTGATATGTAAAGGTGTGGTATGACCCACACCATTTTAAGGGGTGGCTAGAGGCACCCACCTTGAGTTATCCTAATTCACAAATAGCAAAGTTATCCCACATTTTTATTCCCTTGGAATTATTAATTCTTCTTACTTACTTGTCTTTTATTTTCTCCCCTTTCACATTTATTTTTACTACTCTTAGCCCCCAACATATCACTCAAGCTAACACATTTTACTTTCCTTACATCCCACCCTCCTTTCATTTCCTATATTCTCATAACAACATAAACTTTATTTTTCCTCACCTATGACTTCATGATTCTCTTAATTTTTAGGCCCTCCCTCTTTTCTGCATCAATAAACCACCTAACTCATCCCCTTTTCACAATGCATCATCTACTAAAATGAATTTCATGGCACTTTCCTCATAAGTCGTAAACCCAAAACTAATTTAATAAGACCTACAAAAATAAAATTGAAGCACTTAATTTGTCATATCAAATATTTCTATGAGGAAAGAAAACCAAGGTAACCACATGAATGAAAAATAACTTCATTAAGCATAGGGAGATATGAACAAGAACAAACAATAAGATAAAGAACTATGTGGAACACTTCTTTTCCAAATCTGAAGTTATCTAATGATGTATTCAACCTCATCCATTGTAATTTTTCATGGTTACTAGGTGCAGAAAAACAATTGAGATCATTAATGATGGCTACATCCAAAATAGCTAATTCACTACCTTCTTTCCATTTGCAAGGAATATGGCTATGAAGGTAGTGAATGGATTACCACTTCTCTCTCTACTAACCCACACTCATGGGGGCACTTGATCAGGGAAAACTTTAGTAGCGAATCTTCGCCAATTGGCTAATAATTGAAATCAGGACTTCCAAAAATGGCTAATAGTACAAGCTAAAAAGGATGTTGAATCGCCAAGTTTTTACAAAAAAATAATTTTATCTCAATTAATGTGCCTCTATAAATGATGCGTCATTGGAATCAATTTGCCAATAGTTTATACTATAATTACAAATATTAATTAAATTCGCCAGTAATATTATATTACTACCATTAATTTTGGGGCAATATCGCCACAATAATAAATTAGCATTTAATTTTAGGGATACTTTAGCCTTGAATAGGGCTTTTATTTATTGTCATCGAATCATCGATTATCTTTTTAATCAGATGGGTAGAGGTTGATTTTGTGCCCTAATACGCACATTCCTTTTAAAAGGCTTGTTAAGGCCCGAGAATTTGTTTTGGTCCACACGATTAAACCTAATCGTGTGGCCCAAAACAAATTCTGGGCCTCAACAAGCCTTTTAAAAGGCACGTGCGTATTAGGCTGCAAAATCAACCTACAACCATTTGATTAAAAATCTAATCAATGGTCTTCATTGTTGGCCTATCACCCAAAACTTGAACCTTGTAACCTATGTCGCGGGGTTCTGGAAGTTTGAAACTGGGTGATAGTGTGTTGGTTGAGGGATCGCTGACTTCTCTAACCTTGGAACCTTGTCATAGTGTTCAAAAGTTTCTTAACTTCCTGACTGGTCGATCTTCTTTGTTGTCGCGGCGTCTTGGAGTTTCCTAACCTCAGACTGGAGGTTGTGAAGTTTGTGGTTTCTTTGATTGGGCGAAAAGTTGATGGATGGTGGGACTGGTCTTCGTGGATGGTGACGACGTGTAGCAGTGACTTGGATGTCGATGGATGTGGGGACCACTTGGAGGTTGGGAGTTAAATATTTAAGTCTTTTTCAGGAGACTTTTTGTGAATATTTAGATTCCCATCTTGATTCTCTGGAATTGCACAAGTGGTGTACATGTGTCTTGGTGGAGACCACATGGAACAACCAACAGTTTGGTGTGATAGTCAAAGGTGATGGACGAGTGATGTGTCAACACGTGGCACAATTTCATTTGTTGATTTTACATCACTATTGTAAATCAACAATCATTAGCAAATTTTAAAAGGAGAGATTCACCATTGTAATTAATCTTTTTAGTGATTATTCGCAAGGATTCACCACTGTGATTATTATTTTTACCAATTATTCATTAAGATTCACCAAGATTTTACAAAATTTTTTAATAATGTGCATAGATTTGCCAGGAAAATTAATATTTTTTTCAAATAAAAGGAAAGATTCGCCAGGATTTTACACCTTTGTCAGGGGGGGTTTCTTAAAGTTATCCCTGCACTTGATCAAATTAGAGGCCACTAATTGAAACTACTCAATTAAGCATGATTAGTTCAAGTTGAGTTTTGCACCACCAAATAAAAACTCAACCTACTAACAAAGGGAGGACCAAACAAGGGGAGAAAACCCAACCCTCAAACAAACAAATAAACAATACAACTCACCTTTCCTCCTCTCCAATTGACTAAATGAAATGGGAGAGGATTTGTGAATGTCTAGTTCCATGTATCTAACTTTCAGTCAAATTATTTAGGTGACATGTGATGGTCATTCAACATAGCTCTCAAATCATTCCACCTTTTATCATACACATTATAGATCATGTAAGACATTAATAATAGAAATTAGGGGAACTAATGTTGAACTTTGAATTTCTTTAATGCATTTAATGTGTAACACTATCTAATAAAATTGTATAAAGCTATGCACATTCATTGCCATAAATATTATATAAGATCATATACATGCAATTCAAACTCTTCAAATTAAATCTATAACTTTTATATTTATAAATGTGTGCAACTGCATTTCTTTTTCATGCATAAATAACCTTTTATACTATCTTTGTATATGCACTCCAATCTTTCTTTCCTTACAAATTTGAAAATTTGTTTCACTTTAAAAGTTCAAAGACATCCAAAGTTGTATTTATTCATGGTTACACCATTGGTTATGTGAGTTGGGAGATTACGGGAGACTTATGAAGTCATAAAACCTACCCACCACTAGAAAGAAAAAGAAAAAGATGGGTTGATAAGCCAATATGGGCCTAGATTTCACACCCATTTGCCACTTAATAAATTCTCGACACATCAACCCATCATCCACAAAACCTAAATTTTGTGTGGTTGCAACAAGCAGATTTTATTGTCACACCCAGATTGTTGAATAGAAGTGCAAATAAATAACTAACAACTGTATAATTAAAGATGCGAGATAAAACAAACAATAAACATAAACATTGAATTTATGTGATTCGCCAATTTGGCTATATCCAAGAGAAAGTAGGGGAAACAGTTTTATTAACACAATTTGTTATAGTACATCTGCAGCAACATAAGCATCATCATTATAACATTATCCATATTGAATATTGAAAATCTCTAAAGGAAAACCAAGATACAAAGAATTGGTTCCTAGAGAAGCAAAGGAAATTGAATAGTCTACAAGAATGATTGTTGTACTTCACATTACTACAATCTCCCACTTGAAGTCCAACCACTGCTACAAAGAAAAAACTACTTAGACATGTTCCCCCACTTTCCAAGGCTTATTGTCACATCTTGACAATGTCAAGAGAAGCCCTGCAAAACTTGAGCTTCTCCCTTGAAAATATCTTCATCAATGCATCAGCTAGATTCACCTTTGTATGTATCTTTTCAAATTTTAGTTTGTCATCTTCAAGGACACTCCTGATGAAATGTTATCTCAACTCAATATGCTTTGTTCGACTATGAAATATTGCATTATTGGCCAAATGAATGGCATTTTTGCTATCACAAAAGAGAGTAAAAGCATGTTGTTTGCATCCCAAATCACCTAATAATTGTTGCAACCATATCATTTCCTTAGCACCTTTAGTAAGTGAAATGTATTCATCTTTTGGTGGTTGATAATGTAACTACTTACATTGCAATCTAGAAACCCAACTGATCACTGCCTAAGCAAATGTAAAGATATAACCAATAGTTGATCTCTATTTGTCCAAATCACTGTCCATATTGGAATCAACAAAACCTTGCAGCTATGCATCTTTCCACATAAAACATGATCTAAAGTGGCTTTCAAATATCGTAGAAGCTAACTTAATTGCTTTTCAATGAGTTTTACTTAGATTGCTCATAAATCTACTTACTACTCCCACTATATGGGTAATGTTGGGATGAGTGCATACCATGGCGTACATGAGACTCCCAACAACTGATGAATATAGAATTCCTTTCATATATTCTTGGTCTTCCCATGTCTTGGGACACATTTTAGAGAATAAACAAAAATGATTAGCAAGTGGTCTGCTTACAGCCTTTGCACAACTCATATTAAACCTGTCCAAAACCTTATTGATGTATTTCTCTTGTGACAATCTCATTTCTCTTTTTTGTCTATCCCAAATTATGGTCATACCAAGAATTCTCTTTGCTTCCCCCAAATCTTTCATTGCAAACTTGTGAGCTAATTGTTGCTTCAAATCATGAACAACACTCATGCTAGTGTATATTACTTACATATCATCAACATATAAAAGCAATAAAACAAACTCACCATTGTCCAACACCTTGTAGTAGACACACGGATCATATTTGCATCTAGTGAAGTGTTCCCCAACCATGAAAGAATCAAACTTGAGGTACCACTATCACAAAGCTTGTTTAAGCCCATACAAGCTTCTCCTTAATCTATAATACAAATTCTCTTGTCCTTCTTTCTCAAAACCTTTAGTTTGTTGCATGTATAATTCCTCATCTAAGTTGCCATGAAGAAATGCAGTTTCAAAATCAAGTTATTCTATCTTGAGGTCATACACTGCTTCCAAACCCTAAACTACCTAAATGGTGGTCATCTTCACAACTGGTGAGAAAATTTCATTAAAATCTATCCCTTTTGTTGTTCATACCCCTTCATCACCAATCTAGCTAGAAAGTGTTTCTTGCCTCCCTCTTCTTCTTCCAATCTATACACCCATCAATTGTTCAAAGCTAGATTCGATTGGGTGGAAGATTCACCAAATCCCATGTGTGATTGGCCATCAATGAATCCATTTCCTCCTTCATGGCATTCATCCACTTCTCATGATTGATGTCTTTGCAAGCATCTTTGAAGGTAGTTGGTTCCACTTGATCAAAAATTAGCAAATGATGTATATAGTCATCAAACTTGGTTGGAGGTCGATGCTCCTTGCTGGACCTCCACAGTTGAGGAGCTAATTCTTGTGATAGGCTCTATGTATTTATTTGTATTTTCTATAAATTACTCCTTTGCATATTACCAACATCACCAAAATTATTATTTTCAACATTGTTAGCATGACTCCTTTGTATTTTCTATGACTCAGAGAGCATGGGTGACATATTAGAGGGACCCAAAATTGAATTCATATGCTCCTAGTATTGAGACACAATAGTTTGAGGCTGCATGGAAGTGTCACGTTGCAGATTTTGAGTGAAGGCAACAATTTGAAAATCCTACGCAGTAACTTCATTAGCCTCCACAACCTTAGTGTTGGATGTTGAACTTGGTGATGGGTGTGATTGTTGAGAGAGTCGTGTGGGGTCTTCACACACAACCCATGCCAAATTTGGCACCAAAATTACATATGATAGTGGAAATAAGGGGGCGGGTGAGCAAGGTTGTGAAATGCCTTGATTTTGTCCACTGCTACCATGAAGAGCATGTCCCACAACTCTTGTCACTAAGGGAAAGGAAATGACTTGTGTGGGATTCAAGGCTTCCACTTGATTTGTTTCTCCAATTGTGCCTTGTACAAATGACTGCAAATTACCTCTAGGTGTCAATGCCTATGTAGATATATCATTGCTATTAGTGATATCTGATAGTGGTACATATTCTTTCGCTTGTGTCCTCTGCTCTTACAATCTTGGAAACATATTTTCATTGAAAATCAGATCCCACAGCCCAAAACCATACTGCTTATCCCCTTAACCAACAAAAATGCATCATTTGGATTTACGATCAAGATTTGTTCTCTTCTCCTTGGGAATGTGAGCAAATGCTTTACAGCTAAAGACAAAATGTCAAAATCCTTTTGCCCAACCATTTCTCCTCCAGAATTTCAAAATCCAACCGAGATGAAGGGCCTCAATTAATTAGGTACATTGCAATATTAATTGCTTCTACCCAAAACTCCTTACTTAAACCTACATTAGAGAGCATACTTCAAGCTCTCTCCAAGATTGTTTGATGCAACCTCTCAGTTGCACCATTTTCTTGAGGGGTGAATGGAATAATTTTGATATGTTGGATGTCGTTATCTGCACAATAGTTGTCAAACTCCAAAGAGAAAAATTCTCCACCATTATCCATTTTAAACATTTTATTTTATTTTTGGTTTGATTTTCAACAATGGCTTTGAAAACTTTAAATTTGCTAAATATTTATGATTTCCTATTTAGCATATAAACCCAAACTTTGTGAGTACAATCATCAAGAAAGGTGACAAAATAATTTGCCCCTCCAATAGAGGTTACCTCTATAGAACCAAATATGTATGAGTGCATGAGCTCCAATGGTCTTTCTTCTTTTCATGTCCAATTTTAGAAAAATTGATTTTCCTTTGTTTATCATCGATAAAATGCTCACACAACTCTAAATCAATAGATTTCAAACCTAAAAGTTGATTCCTTTTCAGCAAAGTTTCAAGTCCCTTCTTGCTCATATGCCTAAGCCTCTTGTGTCAAAGCTTCCTCTTGTTGTCTATAATCACCATCGCAACTCCCACTTCAACTTGGCTCTCTAGCATAAATAAAGTGCCCAATTTGTTGCCTTTTGCAATCACTAAGGATCCTCTGGCCAATTTCCAAGTGTTTGAAGAAGAAGTGATACTACATCCTTGAGCATCAAGTTGTCCCGCGGAAATGAGATTTCTCTTAAGCTTGGGAACATGTCTCACATCCCGCAACAACCACTTATTTCTATTTTTTAATCTCAACATCACGTCACCTTTGCCAATGATATCACATGGTTCATTGTCACCAAGGTAGAATTTACCAATTTTACCTTCTTGATAGTTTTTGAAAGCTTCCCAGGATAATGTTGCATGAAAAGAGGCACCAGAGTCCAACACCCACGAATTAGTTGTAATTTCACTTTTTAACAAGACTAATACACTTTCATCTTGTTCGTATGTGGTGTTAACTTCATTGTCCTTTAACTGATTTTGCACTTTCTTGTATTTACCAGTAATTCTTCTTAGTGCACGTCATTTACCACAAAACAAACAACCTCCATATCTTCCTCTAGACTTAGACTTCTTTGTAGATTTTGATCTCCTCCTATTATTATTTTTGCCTCTATATTGATGTCTCCCTCTATTGCCACCAATCAAGGCATCACCCGATGAGTTTCCTTGTTTTTTTCTCCTCATGTCTTTGCTAAGAAGAGTGGCAAGAACATCATCAAATTCTAGTGTATTTTTTTAAACACCGAAGTATTGATTACCATCACTACTTCTTCCCAGCTATCTGATAAAGAGCACAACAATAAGATGGCTTTGATTTCATCATCCATATTTATGTTCATGGAAATCAATTGGTCGAATAATGTATTGAATTCATTTAGGTGATTTGTCATGTTGCCTCCTTCCTTCATCTTTAGATTATAGAATTTCTTCATGAGGAAAACCTTTTTTGAAGTCAACACCATCTCATACATAACAAACAATTTGTCCCACAACTCTTTCGCAGTCTTTTATGTTGCAACATTAAACAATACATTACTGGATAGAGTGAAGATGATTTTCACTCTTTCTTTCTCATGCATTTTCTCCCACTCCTCATAAACCATCGTATTTGGCTTCATGGCTTTACCTTCCAGCACGACTGAAAGATCTCTTTGAATCAGCAATGATTCCATCTGCATCTTCCACATTCCAAAATTTTGTCCCAAGAATTTTTCAATTCTCCATATATCTACTTCTTCCATCTTTCTACAAATTCTTCACAAATTCCCTATCAACTTCTTCACCAAGCTTTGATACCACTTGTTGAATACAAGTGCAGATAAATAACTAACAATTGCAGAATTAAAGATGCAAGATAAAACAAACAATAAACACAAACACCAAATTTACGTGGTTCACCAATTTGACTACATCCAAGTGAAAGCAAGGGAAACTCAATTTTATTAACATGTTTGTTATAGTACATCTGCAGCAGCATACACATCATTATTATAACATTATCCATATTGAATATCGAAAGTCTCTAAGGAAAACCAAGAGCCAAAGAATTGACAAGAGAAGCAAAGGAAATTGAATAGTCTACGGGAATGACTATTGGACTTCACATTCCAACACAGATAGCTACAATAATCTCTTGCCATTAAGCCTTTTCCTTCCAAAGTTGTCACGTCTTCTTGATTGGGATAAGGCTGAAGAGCAGCAGACAGTTCCATCTGTAGGTCACAAAATCAAACCCCAAACCCTGTATTTTGTTGGCTCACAAAAGAAGTAGCAAGGCTTACATTTGTGAAATGAATGAGATTTCAGGAAAGTACATTCGCCCTCGATTGATCGGATTGGATATTGCCCGTCCGAGCATTGGAGAGGCCTGAGTTGACACATAGAAAGACCCAACAATGCCTAAACAAGGTACAAAACCTGTGAAGGAACTAACATAAAGAAAAAATGTGAAAGAAATAGGAACCACAATGCGAACATCCCTTCCTCATCTTGACCTCTGATCCGTCCGCAACAAGACACTTTCTCGACAGAGATCGGATTGATGTTTTGCAATCTTTTCGCAATATATAAGAGTGATGGCTTGTTTCATGTCCTCATTTTGTCGTGCCACTAGTATACATATGACATCCCCAGCCAATCCTTCTTTTGGGTCTCTGTTCAACCTCGAGATAACTTTTGATGCTTCAAACTTGTGGGTAGGAGCCACCAACCTATTGATTGCTTGCTCTCCCCAGTCAAAATTTCCTGATATCCTTACTATGCTATATAGGAAGTTCTACAGATTCTTGGTGTTATGGACATGTGTGTGCGACAGGTGCTTCTCTCCTATAATCATTTGAATCGTGGCATACTTAGCATTTGTCTGAAACACAAAGACCTTTGCAAATTGGTCTTTCAGATAACATTGATTGCACTTGTAGTTGCAGCCTTTGATGGAAATGAACTCCACCATCTTGCTATTGTACTTCAATTTCATGTCATTTGCTTCTATTTAAGCTTAGTGTTGTCCCTCACGTGTTCTACCTTTGGATCCAAGTTTTCGATCATTCCAATCCCAAATCGTCCTCACAACCATCCTTCAAATCTTTATTATAATTAATTGTATGTGTTGATGGGGCAATGAAAACTAGCAATTGTATTTTAATATGCAATGGGTATTGTGATGGTAGTGTTCAGTTTAATGTAATTT
>VDFB02000003.1:712599134-712790992 GCA_007258455.2 Sequoia sempervirens | reverse complement strand
ATCTAAGAAGAACCCCCAAAATTGCAAACCCTAAAAACTGTTTTTGAGCCCTTGAAATGCTAGGCACCCCTGGCTAGCTAGGGTGCCTTTATTCTCCAGAGTTATTTTCGTTGCTGCCTCCATTGTTGACCATGCTTTGAATGTCGAGAAACTGAAAAATTGGCTAAGGCAAAGAATCTCAAGCGCCCTCCTTGAATTAAGGCACCTAGACTCTCTATACTTAGTTTTATTTTCACAATTTTCAAGATTTCAAATTCCCCTCCTTTGTTCTTCGTTTCTCAAGCATCTTTCATCGTTGATCGACCTATGCAACATTTGAGACCTTGAATCTGACACCTGGCAGTTGACCTTCCATTAATGACCTCAGAGGCCCTGTTTTGCCTTATGGAAAAGCAGAATAGACCCACCAAAGAAAAATTGATCTTTTGATGATTCTAACTGGACCAGCCTGATCAGGAAGTATTTTCAACAATCAAAATCAGTTTGAACCCTAGAAACAGAAATTCTATTTTTAGGAAATTTTGCTAGTATCCATTTGAGAAGAAACCCAAAAAAACCCAAAAAACGTCTATTTTTAGAAATACTTTCCTTAAAAGTAAGGCCAAAAAATTGATATTTGGGTTTTGTAGACAATTTTGTTTTGAAGAGACCCAGATCGTTAAATTTTGAAATTTTCGAGTTTTTGACCAACATGCGTGACATGCAAATTTCCCTTTTTTGACCTTTTTGACAATTTTTACAAGACTTTTACCACTCTTTTTAAAATGCCTTAATGAAGCAAAAAAAATTAATTTTGGGCACTACACAAAGTCAACAAAAGGTACAAGGCAGCATTTTGTAGACTTTTTCCTAATCCTTATTTGCAGGTTGTAGTCACAAATGACTATTGATTTTGTACACTCTAATGGTCAAAATATTACAGCTCTTCAAGACAAGTTTAAAAAGAATGCTCACAGTTGATAGTACTTCAAAGGCCAAGCATTCCAATACCTACAACCTCTTGCAATCAAAGTTTCACCACAAGTAGGTTTTATAAAAAAATAATTTAAAATTTTTTAAAAAAAAAAAGAAACATTTTCAAATTTGAAGTTTCATTTATACTTTTAAATCTTATCACTGAACTCTCTAACATTGTCTCAATAGGTTGCTAGTTTTTCGACATCTGAGAGGAATTGGAGTACATACTCCTCCATCCACTCAATAAAATATAACCAATTGTAATCAAGAAAGACGAAGGACTGTGTATGGACACAATGCTGATCTGTTAGTTAATGTTGTTAGATAAGTACCAGCTATCCTAAAATCAAAATCCCCTCCGAAATGGGATTCTGCAACACACACAATATCCTCATTTTGAATGCCTTGTTCATTTATAAGTATTTATGTATTTTATATTTAATGTGCACAGTGCTTTTGCACTATGATATATGTAACTAGTTTTTTTGGGTTTTGCCAGGTTATGATGTGCTGAGAAACACACTTAAAGTCGTATTTAGGTTAACAAGGACCACGCAATTCAAGAAATGATTAACATAAAACTCACACAAGCAATATGAGTGGATCAGCATCACTCACATCCCCCATAGATAGTAGTTGTAATACTCAACCATACCTTTTTCATTCAAACAAGGAATGATTTTGAGACCTGATTTCCTATAAAGACCAAAGGGAGAGGATTGACCTTGAGGTTTGAATCAGAGGTAAATTGATTAAAAAATTTGCCAAGATTATTCATGAGATATTTACAAAGGAAGAAACCCAAACGTGTATGAGTGCACATTTACAAACATATATGTAAAAAATATAATCATGTATCAATGCCTTGACAACACTTCAAAGATATACAAGAAAATGAGTAAACACAAGTTTTATAAAGAGTAACTTGTAATTTGGCTTCTTCTAATGTTTGGCTGGTGATTGTGAGGAACTGAGGAACTAAAAAAGGCAATTTAGGACCCAAGGCAGGTTTACTTTTCCAATGCTTGGCCATTGGTAGGCAAGTTGGGTGTAGGAGTTAAAGAGGGATTTCTTCTTGGTTAGGATAAAGACTCTTTCATTTGAACTGTGGAGCAAAATCGTTTCCTGTAAAATTCTATAATGTTCTTATTTAGCAATATGTTCCCCCATCCTTTTGTGCTTACCTTGCTATACAATTTTTAAAAATAAAGTGCCTCCCAAGGAGAAATTAATGATTCTGTTTTAATACATGCCATGTGCTTATGCTCTCTTTCTTTACAGCAGTTATTTGTGAACTCAGAATTTCTATATGAAGGAAATACATTTTTTTACATCTTAAAGAATCAAAGAAAATGATTGACTACACTAGGCCAAAATAAAAGGAACAAACATCCACATTTTGCCACTGCAAATTCTTATATATAAAATCTGTTCCATTCTAGTTAAGGAATGGGGTGTGCAAAAACATGACATAAAGAAAGCAAAACCACAGCAGAAATAGTAGATATAGGCGCCCTGTGCAGGCAACAGACTGGACTCTGCAGAGATGTGAAAACTCAAATATAAAGATCAAGTGGCAATCAGAATCTGACTTGAAATCAAAAGGAATGCATTTCTTCCATTAAGCAAGGGTAGTTTATTTTTCAATCAAAAAGGAATTGTTGATAAAGAATGCATGGGGGAAAATAGCAGCCAAATGCTAGCTTGAAAACTCACCATCAAAGTAAAAGAAATATGCAATAACTTCATCTTCAGTCAGCTGTATTGTGTTAATGCTCTGAAACAAAAGAAAAAAACCACTATATTATTACTGGGTATTGGACTGAACCATGTGGGCTTCAAAAAATTTAAAATAATCTGCTTCACTACTTTTGGGCATATATTTGAAAACAATTACAGAACAAAATGTACCTTTGTTTTCTTTCTTTGCCTTTTACCATGAGAAGTTTTGTCAGCCTCAGCTATATCCTTACACTTTCCTCTAAGTTCAGAATCGTCTATTTTTTCTTTTGACATTCCAAATTGTGAATGTTGTCTAGAAGCTTCTGTTACAGAAGCAGCATCTTCCATGGAAACCCCCATAGAGAGTGCAAGAGCCTACATATCAGTACAGTACAGCATTATCAGCTTACTAAAGAACATGCAATGACATGACGGAGAAGTTTGCACAGATAAACAAGCCCTTGCAACTACATAAAACTATCTATATCATTAAACCTGTTGTAAAGCTGCATCTTCATCAAATCCAATCTGCTGTAATGCAATATTGTTGTTTGCTTCATGGTCTATTAGTAAAGATCCATATTCTTTAGATGCTTTATCCACAATTAAAGAATTCAAAGACTTCATTTTCTTGCCCTGACAGCACAGACAACAACCAAATGATTGTTAAATCTGAAATCAGTGCATTAACTTTTATGCTGCAATCTCTAATGTACTTGACCACCAGCATATGCAATCACTTGAAATAATCCTACTAAAGTCAGAAATGTTTCTAGTACTTGTCCAGAAGATTGTTAGTAACTTAGTACAATATAAGATTTCATAATGCAAAAGAAATTCAGTTTATGCATATTATTACAACACTTAGGCAAAATGTGCATTTACCCATTTCATAAATTACAAATTAACCATGACCATTTTAATCATGGATATTGTACAAACAGGAATATGGCTTTTAGAGGAGATATTGCTTTCTTTCATGTTTTAATTTTTGAGAACAATGCATACTGAAACCTATATAATGAGGAAAGATGGTTGAACGATAGTTCTAAAACTTGTCCAATTCTCACTAGACTTACGACATTTTTTACCAAACGAGTAACTCACTACAGACTCTTCTAAGTCTGTCAAAAAACTTGTGAATTTTTGTGAATAACTTGGCGAGTTTTTGCCTGCAACTCAGCTACCAAAAAAAATCAAGTTAAAACCCTAATTTTTAGTGTTTTTGTCAGTTTCTTCCACAACAATTAGGATTCAGTAGCATGAATTGATCGTCAAGTGATTGAAAGGAATTATCAACATTTGGTAAAAAGCAATAAAACAATGAAAGCTGGGATGTGTCATAAAGTCCCTGTGGCCTCAAGGCTCAAAGTCATTAATTTGGATCTGGTGGCAAGGGCTCCACCCCTCAACTCTGCCTTATCTCATGACAGAGAACCTCCTAGGGGTGCAACCCCCAAAATTTGCCAAGGGTGCTGCCCCTTGGTCCCATTGGTGGCTACCAACCCCAAATTCCTTCTCTCATTTAACATTTTAGAATGCAGAGGTTATTTTCTTTTTATTTTGGATTGAAATAACAAAAACAGCATTTTCCCCTATTTTTATGAATTTTTCAGCGGTTTTTAGTTTCCTGAATAAATCTTGAGTATTTGAATTCCATTTATACTTCTCATTTGTTGATTCAATCCCAATTCCAAGTAATGCTACTGTTGTCACTTGGATATGCACCCTAGCTAAGTTCTCAACTCAGTTATCCAGTGGAACATGGGAAGACTCACAGAGTGTGGGCTCTGATAGCTTGAGGTTAACCTCCAGAGAGGGCTGGTTCTCTTGGTACTCCACCTAATTTAACCTATGCTACTCCTTTTTCTGAGAAAAAAGGATAGAGAATGACTTGAAATGAAACCCAAAATTTAACAAGGTGAAGCACCATATGTTTTTAAGACCTATGAAACTGATTTGACACACAAATTCTCAATTACTTAGCTAGTTTTTTTACACAACTCAAGTGTTTCACAAGCTCATACATCAGTACTTCATAAGAAAGCTGCAATGTTTACAACTAAGAAGGAAAATCAGGTGTACTTTCACAACTAAAGACTGCTAGCATCAATAACATAACTTATGACTTGTATAAGACATGTACTCTCTGCCTAAAGGTGCTGGAATAAGACAAATATTTGAGGACTTACACATAAAACCACAAAAATATGCATCAATCACTCATGTACACGCAATGAAACAGTTATTGAGAAGGAAAAATCACTGAATTTTATTGATAAAATGGTGTTCTTACAATAATACAAGTCTGGAAATTAATTCCTATTCATGAAAACAAAGTGTTACAATGATATCCTCAGTCTGAAATTGAGTTTGTGTTGCCATACTAGCTTGTAGCTTCAAAGAACTGACCTTAACAGTTACAATAGTACGTCTACAGCAGCAAGAACTGACTGAAATCTACCCTTAGGTCTCCCTTTATGCTGTCCAACAGCTTGCTAAACATTAGGAACATGTTATGAGGAAAAATGACAATTGTTTACTTCAGTTTGCTGGTCAAACCTCTTGGACGCTTAGCCGACTTGTCCCTGTTTTCTAACCCCTTAAAGTGCTCCATGATGCTGATTGAATGAAGAATATTTACTTGCTTTGACCTCCTCCAACTGTCATAATTTCCCTAAAACATGTTTATAGGGCATGTGAAAAAGAGGTTTGAAGTGAATAAAAGCCCTGGGGGGCGTGGGATGACTTTAAGGGCCTCTTTGACACGTGCCATTCATTTATGGTGCCTCCATCTTCATGTTTTCATCCAAACATAGGCATTGTCATCTGATTATCTGCCGTACCCTCAATTTTCCATGTCTTTGCTCTTTTGTCTTTGACAGTTAAATACAAACAAAGGCAGTGAACATATATTCAACCTTTCTTGACTTCATTGTGTTGGAATATGAAGTCAATTTTATTGTTATTACAGCAGTGACAAATAGTTGACATTGATATCTAGCTAGTGCTTCAAGTATGCGCATAGCGCAGTCGAAAGCCTACTATTCAACCAAACGTTGAAATGATAGGGGGTCCCAACAGCCCCTTTGGACACCGAAGACATTTCTAGCAAAGCTGAAAATTTTTTTTTTGGGACTCCCTATTTATGGTAATTTTGACAAATGTTCGACATGTAGTTGCATGAGTCGCACTTTCTCTTTTCGGAAAGTTTTGTTCAACAAGGACTCTGCAACTCAGATTTCTTATACTTTTGCGAAGTTGTGTTTTCTGTGACGTTTGAAGGTTGTTGTAATTGTGAATTTCCTAAGAAATAAAAAATACAAAAGATCTTTGCCCATGGTTTTTTCTTGGTAGAATTTTACAAGGTTTTCCACATAAATATTGTGTTTAAGTTGTGCTTATTGTTTTTCTCTATTTATTCTGCACTGCAAATTTTCTTACCTTTCATGACAGACCAAGACCGACCCTCTGCTCACTGTATCTTGTACCTATGGACTGTTTTATACTCTGCTATACACCACTAGACTGCCCACTACTTTAGTATTTCATGGCTCCTTTGGGGATTTATGACTGTTATGTCATTCTTTATAAGGTTAGGGCCATGAATGTCTTATGTTTTCATGTCATAGCTACACTTTGAATCATGACAATTAAGGGGATCAAGAGATCCTAATATCAACTGTGTCCCTGTCCTCCGACTGTCACCACTATGCCTAATGAAAACTTCTCATACCATAAACTCTGTCCATGGAATGTTATGTGCACTCTTTGGACTTGAGGACTATAAGGTCTAAGGACCTTAGTATTCAGCATTCCTCACAAACTCTCTAACAACTATTGGTATTATAATGTTAGATTCACATAACTGTGCACATTGGACCTTAAGATTCATAAGGGATAGACAATCTTATCACTGCGTTTTATGGCCTTGATTATCAACATCATTTTTATTGCTCTCTAGCACTGTCATAGTTTCTTCTTATTTCCAACAGACATAAAGGATTGCTATCTCACTGTCATGACAGATGTAACCCTTGACACACTGTCATAACTGCACTTTGTTCAAATTTGTCACTATCACATAGGCCATTTTTCTAACTGAGGGCTTCCATATTCTGCCTTGCCTGTTGTCTTTTTCATGATAAACTCTTACCTCTCTCCCTTCTCACTGTGTTATAATCTGAACTTTGGTTTTTATGGCTTTCTTGCATTCTATTTAGATTCACTGTGTTTTATAGCCTTAATTATCACCATAGGACTGTACAGTGGTGAGTGGATTGTCCTTTGAATGGATTCATTATGCCCTGCCACTATTTCTGTCTTTGATTGACACTGTCCTTATCCTTTTGACATCATTAAATGACATATTGATATAGACTGTCAAGTGTCTGATGTCTGGGCCAACACCTCTCCCATAGACTGTCCCTTATACTTAACACTGTTATCTTCAACTCTGTTAACTGCCCCACTGCCTTGGAAACTGCTTGATGAACCTCTATCTTCACTACCACTGTCACCATTAATTGCCAATATTGAGAGTAGCAAGGATTTTAGCAAAGGTTTGGACAAAAGACAAAGATTTATTTAGTTGTCCTAGAAGAGAGTGATTAGCCCTTTCCAAGCTTGACAGAGATCTCTGTTTGTTCACCTCGGATAGAGATAGGGTTTTATGAGTTCCATGAGGGCCTGTTCCTTTTCCACCATGGGATAATGATGACCCAACCTCATTGATATCTCAGCAACTCTATAGGGTAGCTGTAGGGTTTCATCCATATGGCAGGTCATATCTTGACAGTTGGTAAGGGCTAACAAGGCTTTGATAAGGGGTCTTCAACATTTGACAGTACTTATCAAGACGCACCTTCACCCTTGACACCAATAATGAAGACAAAAACAAACAAATGACAATCATACACAAACCAATATTGGACCTTTGTAAACAACAGATGACTGAAACAAAACCTTGCAAACCCTAGTACACTGACTATAACCTTATGCAACATGTAACTCTTTGTCCAAGGACTTTATGAACTTGCTATTTAGTTATGACACCTCATATCTTTTAGATACCTCAAACAATATTTGGATCACATATACTATCTCCTGTCTACCCAAACCTGAGATGAGAGCTTTCATGAATGTCACAGGGAACTTCTACTGGCTTTTCACTTTGAAAACTTACAAAACTGTCATAGAAATACTTCTCCAGCAAAACAATAGAAGATCATCATCAAAAGCATCCTACAATGAAGACTATAGGCATCCATTTATGACAGTGATGATGATACAAAAGTTTCGATATGACATACTGTAATGTCCCCTACTTGGGATATTCCTAGATTTTGCTCTAAAAGTACAATTAGAATCCAAAGTAAGAAATTTAATGCATTTAAGATTGTAAATTTACCAATTGAAAATTGAAATGCCCTTTATAAGATATAAATCCTGGTTTAGGTCCTGCACACAATATTAGTCACTAGAACTTGACATTAGATCATAAGCAATGAAAATATACATATTACTAATCATTAGTAAACATCATGATATCCATGGACATTAGTCACATCAAAATCTAATTAATGCAATAGCCATTCCAATGTGGATTCGCCATACTAATCTCATTAGGAATTCATTGAAATGCTTGCAAACCATAGGCTCAAGGTTGGTCACCCTTGTACTGTGGGAGCATGGAAGGTGGGCCACCCTTCCATCCCTTAGTCCACCTTGGAGGCACTCCATCCTCCTTGATCAAGCCCAAGAGCATTCATAAGCCTCCCAGCCCATGAGGCCTAACCCCCTATGGGTGGCGTGCATGATAAGAGCGTGAAGACTACCTCCCTTCCAACAAGCCCAAGAGCACACATTTGCCTCCCGACCCACGAGCACTCCATCTCGGGGGTGGCATACTTGATGGCTAGTCTGTCGGGCCTTCAACTCTCGTGAACTCGAAAGGTTGATCGGCCTTCCTGTTTTGCAATCACTTCTCTAAATTCAAAATAGATTATTATAAGAATCTATTATCCATAATAAAGGAAGAATCATAGTTATTTATAAGGATTAATAATTGCTGCAAGCATCATTATTGCATAATCGCATATATATATATATATATATATATATATATATAATTAAAGACTTACAATAATCCTCTTGCTAGTAAATAATATTTATTTCCAATAAGGTTCGAATTCTTATTTTCCTTTTTCCAATCTGCTCACTTGAATCAGATTTCTAATTGATCCAAATGATTCAATGATCCAATGATCCAACGATCCCCATTCATGCCTTTACCAAATGATGCCTTCTTATATACCCTTCATGGTGGGGTGAATAGTCACACCCCTTTATTACCATTGCATCCCTTACAAAGGATGCACCGCTTCAATTAATCACTGCCTCCCTAAGGTCATCACCCATATCAATGCCTTTGTTTAATATTAATCTGCCTTTTGTTAACTGAGTGGCAATCTTGGTATTTGTTATAATCGACCCCCTTGCTCTATTATTCCCTAGCAGCGATCTCCTAGGATTATTATTGCTGCAATGTCTTTTGGTCTTACGTGGATGGGAGTATTACATTTCTATTCAATTAGAGTCTTAACTATGTTTCCTTATATTAATAGGGAATCGTTGTAGTTTCCTTTGGCAACAATTATTTATTATTCCTGTGCAGGCTGCGATCAGGAGGTATGACACAGACTTTCCTCTTTGCAACAATGTTTCTCACGTACATACCCTTGCATGCACTTGCATGGTCAAAGGCAGATGATCTTTGAGAACCAAACAAGCTTTTCCATACTCCTCCCTCTCATTGTGGGTGCATCTGCACAGGAAGCTGTCCTGCAACAGCATTTCTAAGGCATTGAAACTGGAAAAATAGTTAATACGGATGTTGCAATACCTTTTTCAAGATGGAAACTGAATACAGAGGTGTTAGAACGAGCATAAACCTCTTAGATACCTCCCATCAAAGCTTGAGGATAGCCCTGGCCGCTATGGAGGATTACAACTGTCATGCAAAGAGTCTTAATGTGATGAAACCCTAGAAAAACTCAACTTCACATTAAACTTTAAAGACTTCCCTCTAAAAGCTCATCCATGTAGATTTTTTGACAAAGTAAAAGCATTTTTTACAAGGTTATAATATTTTAGAAACTTTAACATATGTCAAGACTCCCTTTCAAAAGTGAAGACATGACTTATGTAAACGAAAATAAGCAGAGCAAGCAGACATTTTATTAATCGAATGAATACAGCTTACAAGAAGAAAAATAAATAAATAGAATGCATGCAAAAGAGAGGCGAATGCATGCTGAAGAGACGTTACAAAGACTAATAATAGCAAAGTAACAGAGGCGCCACAGAAGCCTCGGAATCTACAGAAGGAAACAAAAAAAGCGAAACATAAGAGACATTACAAATGCCACACAATTGAGCATTAAATAAAAATTACTAAATAATTTTAATACCCTCCCTTAATGCTCAATCTATTAACTACACCAAGATGCCCCCTAAATCTAACAAACTTATCCGGGCTGAGAGACTTGGTGAGAATATCTGCAATTTGATCCTTAGTCGGAACATACTGCAAAACAGCTGATCCATCTTTGACAAGCTAGCGGATGAAATGACAATGAAGTTCAACATGCTTTGTCCTTTCATAGAAGACTAGATTTTTGGCGAGTTTGAGCACTCCTTGATTGTCACAATACAAGGGAGAAGGCCCTGCTTGAGACATTTGCATGTCTGAAAGCACCCTTCGAAGCCAAATTGCCTCACAAGCTACTTTAACAGTTCCTCAATATTCAGCTTCAGTCGAGTAAAGAGCTACTGCCTGTCGCTTCTTGTTGGTCCATGTGACTGCACCTGTTCCCAAATTGAATACATATCCTGAAGTTGATTTTTTGTCATTGACAGAACCAGCCCAATTTGAGTCTATATAACCAATCAGCTTAGGTTCCTTGGCCCTCCCATAAAGAATGTCGAAGTCGGAAGTGCCCTTAACATATCGCAGCACACGCTTCGCTACAACCCAATGTTCAACTGTAGGGTCTGTCATGAAGCAGGAGATGTAGCTCACTGCAAAACTGAGATCAGGTCTAGTAGCAGTGAGATAGATGAGGCTGCCTACTAGTTGCCTGAATGTTAGTTCATTTTCCATAGGCGAATCTGATTTAGCTGAAAGCTTGAGCCCTTGTGTTGATGCAGGTTTGCAATCACTCATCCTGAACTTATCAAGCAAATTGCAAGCATACTTGGACTAAGATATGAAGATGTTGTCAGTTGTCTACCAAACCTCAACACCAAAGCAATAATGGATAAGTCCTAAATCTGTCATGTCAAAAGATTGATTGAGATTGTGTTTTATCTCCTCAATCAAATGTTATGAACTGCCTATAATGATAAGGTCATCAACATAGACAACAAGAACAAGACTATTGTCACCAGAACGTTTGACATACAAATTTGAATCAGAAGGGCTCCTCTGGAAACCATGATCAAAAAGGTACTTATCAATTTTCATGTACCAAGCCTGTGGAACCTGTTTAAGGCCATAGAGTGCTTTGACAAGTCTACAAACCTAATGTTCTCTGCCAAGAACTTTGAAACCGGGAGGCTGAGTCATATAGACTTCTTCTTGTAGATCACCATTGAGAAAAGCACTTTTAAAGTCCATCTGATGGACTTTCCAACCAAACTGAGCTGCTGAAGCGAGGACAAGCCGGTACTCATCTTGGCTGTAGGAGCAAAAGTCTCCTCATAGTCAATGCCCTCAGACTATGAGAACCCTTTTGCATTAAATAAAAATTACTAAATAATTTTAATAACTTATACCCTTGAACATGGACAAAAAACCTTGTTAACCTTTACCTTTGAGGAAATTTAATTTTTTTGCAAGTATCAAGACTAGACCAAAAACCTTTTCCAACCCTCGTCACTTATTAGAGACTCTCTAGACTAGATGAACAAAATATGCTAACAGCTACAACAATCAACATAGAATTGTGTGTTTTCTAAATTCATTCTCTATGCATCTCATGCATTATATAAGTTTATTTTGTGTATTTATGTTTTTTTTTCAATTGACGAGTCCAAAGTCCAAGTAAAAAATTTAGGCTGATGAGTTTTGCCAAATCGTGAGTCCGAAGCCCAAGTCAAAATTTTATGCTGCTGAATTTTTTAATATGGGATGAATGCTACTTGAAAAAAAACTGGTTTACTTGCATTTTCCCTAATTTCATACCCATGTGAACAATATATGCTATTAGCCATGCATAAAATCGGAATGACCTGGCATAATTCTCACAGAACAAACATTTTCCACTCGATCAAAGTAACTGAAAGTAAAGCACGGCAGGTAGAACTAACAATGGAGAAGATTTACTGATTCCTATTTTGTACACAAGGCAAAGGGAAATTACCAACAAAGTCATATAATAATACACCCATATTCCTGAAACAAATTCAAAATGTGAGCTAAAAATGTTCCCTGTGACAAAGCAAAATAATTGCAAAAGGAAAGGGTAGCATTGCTTCAAATACTACAAGAATGAGAATTCAACAGACTACAAACTGAAAGTAAGGGGAAGAGTACCTTGTCGAGGAGCTGTGCAAGCACACTAGGCAATCTTCACTTACCATTCCACTATATAGTCTTAATACTACGGTCAAATAAAAGCAGAAAATACAGAAAAATAAAGAAAAATGGACTTGAGCAAAGATAGTTAAACTGTACTAACGTTAATATTAATAGATTAATAGATTTTCAAATGAATGAAGACAGGGCATATAGATAGTGTTAAAAACTGTCCATGAGAAAACATGAAAAAAAAAATTGAAAATTGAAAGTTTCTTAAAAGCAATTCCTTTGTTCCTCTCTGTCCCAATCTTTTCTGTTTTTTTTTTTCCAAGAAAATATTATATTAAATGTAAGAAAATATTATCAGGGAAAATCTCCCTATAACTGGGCATGTGCCCCAAAAGACTCAACATCTTTGTGGTAACAGTCACTCAACTTATTGTCTTACACCTTGACTTCCATATGAAATTGCAGCCAAGTTTCCCGAAAGGACCAATTAGATACCATCCACAAAGCTAAAAGCTCGTTTCTTAAATAAAAGAATGAACGCAACTATCCATTTTTATTTGAAGCTGGAAAAATTTTGTATGTCAAGTTGTCTGCAACCTACTAGTAAGGTGAATCAATGATGATAACCCGGGTTCAAATCCCACCAAGCATGTTCTCTATGTTAATGTAGCAACAATATTGCAGCCCACCCAAACAAAATTGGATTAAAGTTCCAGGTGAAATCTTATGAAATGGACACCCCTCATGAGTTTCTAATTTGCCAACAATATAACCTTGATGGTGAATTCCCAACACATTAAAAAAGGTAAAGGTAGGTTTTCAGGTCATGACCAAGTCAGGCACCAATCTAGTCTATCAGGCTCACCTAAAAGGGATTGGGTTTTCCAATTACCTATTATATTGTTCAAATTTTGTACCCCAGGCTTGACCTTGTGACAAAGCTAGAGATTAAATCTAACTAACTTTGCCAATCCACCTACACCCAGAGTACTACTAAAGAGTTCATTGGCATAACCTTTTACCAATTTACAAAGCGAAAGTGCACACATTTACAATGCTTAAAAAGGTTTAAAAATTCCTGCTCCTGCAATGCAAATGCATACATATACTTATAACAGTATGACCCAAGTTTGGATCCCCCAACAACAATAAGCCAACTGTGGTGTAATGGTAAGGGGAACATTCTAGCTTAACCCATGTTTGTAACTATTAAAATTTACAGGTACACTGCAGCATGACTCTTGTTTACAAATCTCAATAGTGTGGTTTAAGCTTACTCCACAGCATCCTAGAAGCTTGCCCACCCATAACCTTACCCAAGAATTACCTAGAAGAAATTTGGATACTTTTATGATTCAACATTTACTGACTTCAATTGCTGCTTAGAGACAGTCACATGACCATTCCATCCTCTCTCTTACTGGGCACTTGTACCAGCATAAGAGAGGTTGAATCCTCCAATTGCAACAAGGCACCCCGTAACCCTAGTTAACATATGGTGTGTTTGTAGTTGTCATATCCCCTAGGACTCATTAATTTTCTTGCAAGCCCTAGCCCCATGGTAATTTGGACTAGGAGTGGATTTATGACCACATTATGTTAAATGAACTTATGTGTGGGTGTGATGGTTATGTCTTGAAGATGCTAGTACTAATGAATATAATTATAACATTATCATGTTTTGGTGAAACCTAAATGCATTGATTTTGTTTATACTGACTCGGACTAATGACTCAATTGGTGGACTTGTGTGAGGTTTATCATTGGATGCAAGTACCCAGGGTACAAGATGAGGTGGATTCTATGGTATAGTGATGAGAGACAGGCAAACTTTAAAGCCAAATCCCAATGACAAACTCTGTAGGTAACTTCGCCCTAACCTAAGGTTTACCGAACCTAGTACCAAGTAAGAAAATGTTGCTAAATGATCATTGTAATTGAGTATGCAAGGTTGTCTAATGTGATAATTCTACAACAATGAATTGGGTTTCCGAGGATGTTTAATTTCACTCGTTAACCCTATGACCTTAGGAGTCAATGCTATCGCCATCCTCTATTTAGAAGACCTCAATGATAATAAAAATTATTTCGAGTCAAATAAAGGTGTTGCATGATAATGTGAACTCAATATGTAATACTTAATTGGATAAACTCATATAAATATAAATAATAATTAAAAATAAACCAGCTATAAGTTAAAAAGGTATATGGCTAAATAAATCAACTATAAGTAAATAAACTATGGCTTAAGTATAAACTTGGTGAGGCACTACATAAGGTAATGAAATAAATTTAAAACATTGTGAAGCCATCGAATGAAAAAATAAAAAAGAAAATAAAGGGAAGAAATTGCGTGAGAAGAGAAAAGGGTGAACAAAGGCATCAAGTACATAAGGAAAACCAAAAAAATGGTTATTTAATGATGCCTCCTGTTCTCTAGGGCTGGGAAGATAGCCAACATTCAATGCTTATGGTGCACGCATGGAGGAAGGGGGACGACCATGCCATTAATAGGCATGGCGCCCCAATTCCAAGGAGTTTTTCTACACGTTGTGAGAAAAGCCACACTCGCCAGTAGACTGAAATCCTTGACCTTTATAAATTCGCCAATGGGAACTCAATAAAAAGGCAAAGGAAAATGTGGAAGGAGTGCAGGTGAGAGACCAAAGTTGTGAGAGCATTGAGGGGTTGAATTTCATTCTTGGGCACAGGGATCACCAGGACTTATCTTTCTAGTTCAGTATATTTGCTTTTGTTGACTCTCCTTTAATGTTTTCATCAATTCTTGTCATGAACGTGCCTATACAATTAAACATGCCCCTCCATTTAGGCTGCAACTTCTGTACCTCTGTAATGTTTTGCCCAATGTCTTCAACCTTCACTAAGAAAGCCGTTCTATTTAAAAATCTTAGTTTTTTCCCTCATGTCAAGATTTTGGGTATGAATAAAGGAGATCAGATAGCATCTATAAACTGTATTATTTTGTTTTTATGAGGTTGTTAGAGGTGTTATTTTAGAGATGTTCTCATTTCAAAATCAAGTACACAAAATGCTATTACACCAAAAAAATGGTGATTTGATAATGCCTCATGTTCTCTAGGGCTGGGGAGACAGCCAACATTCATTAGTTATTGTGCACGCATGAAGGAAGGGGTGCAATGTCCTCTTTTTGGGATCACCTTATACTTTTCCCTGAGATCACAATTCCAAATGAAACCAATAGCAGATTATAGTTAAAGATACAATTCCCTACACAAAATTGAAATGATGTAAGTCTGGTCATGGAAATCTGCAACCATGTTAGATGAATATGATATGAAATACATTTAATTTTAAGTCTAAGAAAGATTATATATAACAATATAACAAGTCCCAAGGACTACATGGGCTCAACCATAATGAGGAGGACATAATGAGGTGCCCCAAGTATCCTCCCCTAGGCCCAACAACAGGACCTTGTCCTCTATGGCCTCATGTGGTCCTTAACCGATGGTCCTCAACCATCATCATGAGGTGGTGTACCTAGTGAGGGCTTTACACAATTCTCCTCCATTATAACAACCTCCCATCTTATGATTGAAGACCTTTCTTCATTTACTTCAACAATTGATTCACTCAGGGATAGTTGGGAGGCTGCACAATAGGGTGCCCTTCTAGCAATTCTCCCTTTGCATAATAGGGTGCCCTTCTAACAGTTCTCCCTTCCCATAATAGGGTGCCCTCTTAGCAGTTCTCCCTATAACAGGGTGCCCTTTTAGCAGTTCTCCCTTAATTTGCCCAATATTGTTAAATTGTTATATTGTTATAACCAATTGTTGCTAAACCAAAATAATATCAAAATAAACAATATCAGTAATTATATACTACATCTGTTAATAATATCAATAATTATATGCTACATAATATGCTATGATGCCAGTGCTTAATATCTATGATTTCTGATCAACTAAGCATCATACCACAGGGTCTGTTTATGTTATTGCACTGGTTGAATCTGCTGTATACTTGTGAAGGCTTATGCTGGTCGTCGATTACTCTGCTCCTGTTTATCGCTGCAGATTATATATATAAAATATCATGTATTCTATCCTATGCTCTATCTCTCCTTCCCATTCAATGTTGTGCAAATCTGTATGTCTGCAATCTTCATATTAAACCTGATCCCTCTTATATGCTCAGAGAATATTTATTCTATTTCCGGTCCTTTTATATCACTTTTCAAATCTGTATTTACCTCTGTATATATCTCTTGTTATATATGTTTTCCTTCCTCCTATCCATCCCTTCTTCCTTACTCCACATATTCATCTTATACCTTTCTTCTACCTCTTCATAAAGAGAGGCGACCCTTGTAAGGGAGACAGCTTTATTGAAGTGAGGCGTCTCCTCTTTGGACATGAACCCCTCATGCATCACAACACCAGAATGGATTGTTGAACCTTTGAGGTGGCTGGGTTTAGAATCTACTTATTCTGAATTAGGAACCTCTCTTTCAGTTATCGTGCTAAGTTGGGTGCAGGCACTAACTTTTATGGCAACGGATGGATTAGGACCCTATGAGGGCATAGATAGAGGTGGTAATCCTCTAACGCGTAGGCTATTTCTATCCATCCAAGGTGATCACCAATGGAAAAATCATATAATCCGCTCTAAGATAAACTTATCCATGTTCGAGATTGACAGGAGTCAAGGAGCGTACTATGTCGGCAGACTGTTAGCCATACCACTTGGATGGCGGGATGGATTCTGCTAGGAGCATGTGTGCCTTGGGGCCAGCAGCATGCATACCCCATGTTACTCTAGAGGCCTGGATAGATTCTGCCAGGAGCATGTGGGCCTTGGGGCCAGCAGCATGCTGACAATGAACATCCAGAGTATGCTAGAGGGTTGGATGGTTTTCTGCCAATAGCGTGCAACCCTTAAGGCCAACAAAATGCAAGCGATGGACCACCTTGCTTGCTTAGCCATCCAATTGACTGCAGAGGAAGAGAATTTCTAATGAAGCTTAAGTAGGTAATGAATTGGACATATCTTGTAGAATTGATATTGATATAACCTGATAAGGAGTTGGTATCTTAGTTTACCAATGGTTGCTACACCTTGGGTAGCTGGTCATTAGGAAGTTGACCTTACACACTCAAGCTGGTATAGATGTCTACTCTCTCATCCCGGGCCACAGAATCCGCTTGGAGGGGTGGATAGGGGTTATATCCACTTTGGAGGGATCATATTGCATCCCCAAGACGAACTATGGCAGGCTAAAGCCAGGGAGCCCACATGACCTCACAGAACACTTATGGTAAGCTTCAACTTTCAAGTAATGTTAGCTGTGATTCCTTCATTGGCCTTTCTATTCTAAATTATTGGCATTTGTGGATTGAATTGTTGTAGGCATGAATGGTAAATGATTTGTTGCTGGAAATTAACTTGCACTGGTGCCCTTGGTTGATTAAACATTAACATTATTGTAATGTTGTAAAAAAAAAGTGCAGAATTTCTGGTTCTCATTGAGGTTGTTGTCACAGTAGTGTAGCAATTAAGGAGTTCATTCTGCACTATATTTACAAATCTTAAGGATATGACTCAAGCTCGACCCATACAGCATTAAGGGCTATCCATTACCACACCCTATATTTTCCAGAAAAAGAAACTTGGACTACCATGAACATGTATAGCTTTCAATCGTTGCAAATGATTTTCTACAACTTAGATTTTAGATTACTTTGTCCATGGCGCCTCGAAATAGTAGTACATTCTTCTAGAATCAACTGTGTATATGAAACTATATCCGACCTTTGGGGTTTCAATACTGAATCCATCATCGGCGAAATAAGATTGAAGCCGGTGCTTGATTACTAACATTAGACACTAAAGAGCTGAACAGCTAAAAAGCTAAGCTGTAAAATTCCCTCTTATATTAGTATAACACAATTTTAGGTCATAAATTACCTTTGGCCTTGCGGGGGCTCTTCTTTTTGCAGGAGTACTCTTCCTGGGTGTAGACAACTTTTGTGGGATCTCCTCGTCGGCTGACGAATCTGACTGTTCTCTATCATCTTCCTCTTCTGAGGGCTGGTAGTCATTGTCATCTTGTTTGCGTTTTCCCTTTTTGGAAATAGATATTTTCTGCTTATTGGCCTTAGGCTGCGGGAGGGAGGATGCAAGTGCTGGAAGGCCAAGAGCTTGTAATTTTGCCTTGTTTTCCTCAATTTTCCTCTGCCTCTGTTTTTCATAGTCTGTTATGGTTGGAGAGGATATTTTAGCTTTACTTTTGTGTTCTCTAGCCTTCAATTCCTCGTTGTCTGTAGAATGAAGAGATGCATCTGGTGAATTACCGTTATCTTCTTCCACAAAATCTGCCTGCTTCTTCTTCTTCCTCATAACTTCTCTGGGGAAGGTTACTTCTATGTATACTCCCAGATATGTGGGGTAAAATCTGTGTTACTTGAAATTGACTGCCTCTCAATTAAAACACGAAGAGCCAGTTTTCATTCCATTCGAGAAAAAGGGATTGTGAAAGGATTGTAATGGTGAAAGTTATATATTCATCTCAATTTCATTTAGTTCTAGGATTTTATATTTTTTTTTTAAGAATGTTTTAATAGAATTATATAGTAAGTGAGAGGGTTTAATGGTGGTGATGGCTCTGTTGTGCGAGGGGTTCATGTCGGTAAGGACACGTCAACCAAAAATTTGAATGTCACAATGAAGAGGGTCCAATTTGCAACTCAGAAAAATTAAATCTCATGAAATTCTCACATTCTCCAACTCATATTGAAAGGTTTCCAAAAAAGTCTTTTTACAAGGCAAAAGGTGGCATTGACCATTGATGGATGTGTGGCACTTGCTTACATGTTTATTGCCATGCCAATCCTTGCGAACTTAATGCACATTTACCTCCCCTCTCCCCTTCGCCATCAACCTTTTCACACCCACATTAGCATGTTTTTCGCGGAGTAGGGTTTCATTTGGGTTCTCTGCAACACCATTCACTCTTCACGTCTACACATGACACTGTCCATTGATGGACCAGTGGTGATGCACTTCACAACCAACTGCAAAGAGGTTGGGCGCGAGTCATGGTGATATATTTTTCATTTCAATTGTGTTTATGAACACTTCCGACTCGTAAGGAAAATAATAAACTTTGGCCATCACATGTGAGGTTGTCTTACAACCTCACAACAACAATGAACCCTCCATTGTATGTGTATTTCAAATAGTTTCGAAATGTTTTTTTACAGTACTGTAAATCTTGTTTCATTTCAATCTTTTTATGCTTTTCACACTCCATTATATGTATGCCTACTAATTTAGCTTGCCTCTTACTATGCATGCCACTTGCACGTCATCAACTCTACAAATATATATACATATGCGATATATATATAGTAGATCTATATATATATATATATATATATATATATATATATATATATATATATATATATATATATATATATATATATATATATATATATATATATATATATATAATGCAATGTCAATATTTATAGCATTTGAGGATGTCATATACCCGGCTATTAAAGTTTCATGCAATTATCTTTTGGCCGACTATGTTATAATATACACACAGAGTCAGCCAAAAGATAGATAGATAGATAGATATGCAATATATATATATACACACTCTTTATATCTTTGGCATACATATATCTATCTATGCAATATGTATATATAGCATTTGAGGGTATCATGTTCTCGATTGTTAAGGGTTTCATGCACCTATCTTTTGGTCGAGTGTTCAATCCAATTATGAACATCATTAAAAAAAAAAAAAAAAATTGTTTTAGAAACAATAAAATAGAAATCTTTAATGGGCACGTATATACAATGAACTCACATTCATTTTTTAGCAACAACAATTTGATTTATTTGCAAAAAGAATAACAGTTAGAAACTCCATTTTGGTTGTAGTAGAGAGGCCATAGTGTTTTACTTTGATTATACAAGTTTGAAGGCAATATTCAACCTATTAGCAATCATAGAAAGGGGTCAACTTCTTGTGGGAAGTTCAATTTATCATACTTAAGGTATTTGTATGCATTTATTTTGTATGCAATAACTGATTTCTTCATTTAGTTGTGTACAATCTAAGTTTTTCTTTTCTTTTTTTTGGTCGGTAGACGCTTTTGACTAGAGCTTTGAACAAGTGAGGACCCCATCCCTTGAGAACATATTGAGGTATTAGCACCTCCTTGATTTGTCTCCTGTTGTTGTTTCCTTTTTTCGTCCTCTTGTTCTCCTTATCACTCCAAGCTCGAGCGCCACTACCTTATCCCTCTGAATACTCCTTATCCCTTAGCTCCTTATCTCTCCATTGCACTGAGCAAACAACTCCCTTATCCCTCCATGTGACTTCCTCCCTCCAGTTGGCTCCACCCATCGAACTCCTCTCACAGCAACCTCCGCCTTCACCTGGCATCCGCACCAAGCACCCTGCAACGGTCCAGCATGGCATGAACACCACCACTGACCGGGTCAACGAGCCATATCTACTATGCTTTGAACAGCCGCCTACAGATATCGTCCTTCGTCCTTCATGCGAAAGGAGTCGGTGTGGGTCGAGCCTGTCACGCCAACAGGGCCATGTAACTTTGTCATCACATTGCGAGGTGAACCCAAATTCTGAGTTTTTTATTTATTTTTTAATGTTGCTCACAATTGGATTGAGATGAAAATTTGATTTTTTTTAAATTCTTTACCACTACTATTCTCAAATTATGTGCAGATAATTAATCTTTACATTTACATACAACCATGCATGATGTGTATTTGAATGAATAGGAAGAAATCCATCATTCTTGTATTTTAGTACTCAATTAGAAGTATAATAAGTACACCTAATGATAATAAAATTCAGTAATCTATTTGTCATGTTGACTTTCCATACAGGTAAAAGCATATGTATCTACATACACCCATGAACTATGTGTGGATGTATATAAATACAATACTCTTACTGGATGTAATACATGCATCTCATTTTATGTTACTGGATAAAAGAAAGTTCATTCTCTCATATTATCATTCTACAATTTCAAAGCATAGGAAAAACAAAGTAAGAATAAGATAATGAATGAAATGCTTGGAAATTCATATGAAAAAGATTGCTTTATTCATCTTAAATGCTTAAGAACATTTATGTTCCAAATCTGCTTTTATTCATCATTAAGCATGGTAGATAAAATATCCAAAGTTAGTAAAAGAACTTGCATGCAATAAATCATTTCATTTTATCACATTACATGCACATTTCTTAATCATTGCATAGAAAGATCGTTAAGTTGTGTGTTGTGATTGTCCAATTGTGCAAGTTGAGTTGCTTTTTCTATACATGTGTGTGTTTTGGAAAGCTTAGTCTCAAGATAGGGTGTTGAATGTGGAGTCACAAAGAATGTGAATCTCTTTTTGAATTCACGTTTTATCGCATGTACTTTGGCGAAAGTTAGGGGTTCATTGAAAAAGATGAGTGTTGCCTAGTAAATCTATTATTTATTTATTCTTTGCCACATCCTAATTAGCATAGCACATTCGAGATTAGGAATATGCATGTAGATCAAGCTTACATCGGGATTCCCTCCTGCTATTTGTCTGTAGGTTGCTAGGCACTTCAAGCAGGGTTGGTGGTTCTTCATGTCAAGAAGAACTTCATGGAAGCTAAGGCTTCGTGGTTGGGCAAAAAGTGTCTCAACTATGATCTCATCCCTCGATCTACAAGAATATATATATATATATGGGTTTCCTATACTAAACTATTAAGGGTTGCATGCACCTATCTTTGGGTTGACTGTTTGTCCTCCATTGTCGTGTAACCCTCACACAACATTCCCTGCAACACCATCCTCTTTACCCTTTCGATACTGCATTTTGCTCGCCATAAGAAACTTCACATGCACGTTTGTTGCTAGTATCATAGACATTTTGAAAGTAATTGAAATAAACTGTTATAAATTTATAAAATCCTTAATCTTATTTTTTTTATTATAAATGTATATATATGTGTTTTACTATATGTATATAATACATACATATACATCTATATCTATACATACAACACATTTATTATATACATGTGTATGTATGTATGTATTCCATACATACATGCATAGTTATGTATACACACTGTGATGTCCCCATCACAAAATAAATGTATATATACAAGATAAGTATACATTTAATATCTATACTGTGATTACTCTCTCTAAACACATATATACATATATGTTATCGTAGACATCCAAATTTGGACACTTAATTTATCCAACTTTATCATTTTTCATTTAAACATCCTCTTATCCGAGTTAATTAAGTAATATTACTATTATTTAATTAATATCCTTAATTCTGCCAAATCCCTAAGGTATTTAAATACCTTACCCTCTGGTGCAGGAGCACCTACCATTAAAAAACAAGAAAATTTTGAAGAGTTGTTTCTTAATCTTTTTGTTTTGTTTTGTAAAGTCTCAAAAACCATTGATAAGGTGTAAGGGGACCTTTTTGAAGCTTAGGTAAAATTAAAATAAATTGGGAACTTGTTTTGTAGGCGTTTCCTTAAGTTTAGATTAAAACTGCAAAACGCAGTGTGTTTTCAAACACACTTCTTTAATCACTTTAGAGCCCGAACAGAAAAACCTAACTATTTTTTTCGGGTTGTAAAAGCAAGAACTCGACATTTTGGGTGGGTTGGAAGTTTTTTTTAAAGTTTGTGGAATGGCAGTTGATGTGAAAAGAAAGAGAACAACGTTTTTTTTATGTGAAAACTATAGATTTCATGTTCTTGCATTGGAAACAGAAAACAGAGGATTGATGTTAAATATTTGTTGATTTGTTTAGTGTGTGGGAAATCTTTTTGTATCAGAATAGTGGCATTTTAGTTAGACAAACCATCGCTTTTATTGTTCTTGCACATTCTTTGGGTTTTTGTCTTTTATTTATGTTTTGTTTGAAACTGGTAAAATGGAGACTTAGGCCGCATTCTTCCTGTCCCAGTATTCATGGAATCATTAGGAATGTGGCCAAGCTCCTCATTTGTACATAGATTAATGGTAGGAAGCATCTGGAGTCCTCAAAGCATGCTTGAAGACTTTTCCTAGGCGAGACCAAAAGGTGCCCGGTTGGGAAAAGACTTTCTTTGTACTATCCATATGTGGCAGGGGTGTTAAATTTCTGACAGAGCAGAGTGTGAAGTGTTTGTAGAAGCCTTCACCAAGGTTAGAACGAGTGTAGAACCTTTGGTTTTCCATCTGGAGGCTAGAAACAAAAAAAACGGTCCAAGGAAGGGTTAAGGAAAACCCTAGTTCTTGCAAGAACAGGGTACATTATCAGTACGAACAGAAAACAGCCAAGAACCTAAAAATTTGTTAGTGCTACAGATTTGAATAAGGTGTCAGAAGCAGACTTGGCTTGATAAGGTGGAGGAGGGAAGTGAGGAGAGTTTTCTTTGTGTGAAGAGGCCTAATTCTTATAGCCACTCCAAACCCTAAGCTAGGGTATGAAGAAAGTGATGGAAGGAAGGAGTTTTGAGCTCGTGCAAGAACCTTTCCGTGACTATTCTAAAGCCTTCAAAACCCATGTACACCCCTGTAGGCAAGTTGGAAGATGACATAAGTGTACTAGTCTTTATAAGAACTAAGGGCTAGATTGAGTGAATAAGAAAAACACCAAGAACTCTTTGGAGGCAGCAAACTGGCAAATAAGCACCAAGAATTGTTTAGCAGCAGCAAACTAGAATTGATAGCAGGGTTGGCAAGTGACCAGGGGTGCCTATTCACTTTTAGGACCTATAGGTTGAGTGGTGGAGTGAAACATGAAGGGATCGTCCAAGGGAGACCCAAAGCATTGAGATTGTGATTATCTCAATCCAACCCTCGTTCTATCACCCTCATTAATCCCCTTTTCATCAAATGAATTAAATAAATGTTACATTTATTCAACTCCTCACATGTCATTTTCATCTAATCCTAATCCATCTCTTAATCTCTTCATTAAGAATGTGCATATGCCTAATCCTTGATTAGGATGTGTCACATCCTCCAACTTTTGCAAGTTGGCTTCTAATCCTCATTAACCCTAATTATCCTCTAATTACTAATTAGTTAAACCTAATTAGTACCTTGGTCAACTCTCCCCATCCCCCAAGGAATTTTTAATTCCTTTTTATTCATCACATGTCTCTCTCCTCCCCATGTGAATTTTTAATTCATATTTTGTATTTCCAAGGCTTCTAGAATATTTGACAGGTCACCTCATGCACATGTGACCAATTCCCACCTTTTTGGAGACCCTCTCTTATCCTTTAGACTCTCCTAAGAATGTGAATTTTTAATTCATATTTATTTCTCCAACCACCTCTCCTTTTCCCATGGAGATTTTTGAGGAATTCCAAAATTCCTCAAATGTCCCTTTCACTCTCACTTGGGGACAACAAATTCCTTTTTGAGGAGATCTTCTCACTCCCCAAGGTACTTGGAAGGTACTTGTCCTTCCTCCACCTCATGTACTTTTTGGCCACCTCATTTACACCTCACCTCCCTTAGCCACTTCACCATCCACATGTCAAGATGTGAGGGCTTGTGAGCTCTCAACCCACCATAGCCCTTCATCTTGACCTTGTTGGATCAATCTCAACCATTGAATTCTCTAGAGAATTCAAGTTTCTCTATAAATACCCCTTTCTCTAAGGCATTTAGAAGACTTAGCCATTTTATAACTACATGCTGCCATTTTGTGCACTCATCTAGCCTTCAATTACATTCACTTGCATTTACATCCAAACATATAGTCAAATCCTTCATTTTTAGCCACATCAAGAGCCATCAAGGAGCATACATATCAATCCAAATCAAGGGCCAACCAAGGAGTTTCAGCTGCAAGGAGGAAGGTATAATCATTTATCTTCATTTGACATTTTCCTCTTTGTATTTTCAAATTCCTTAGGCTAATCATGAGGTGTTTCATTATGTTTTCCATTGCATTTTAATTGCTTAGAATAGGTTAGACATTTTGATATCACAGTTATTATATATCCATTAATATATATTAAGCAAGGATCGATACTTATATATCTATTAATATATATTTCATAACTAACTGGGACACCATGATGACAGATTAAGCAAGGATCAATACATAACAACGTCTCTACGCAACTAAAGATGAGGAGGTCAACAAATGATAAAGCACGTAGCCCAAGGATATGAAAGTGTTAGTCAAAGGATATGAAAGTGTTAGTTAGCACATAACAAAACCACTAATCGCATATGAAGGGTCATGTGGGAGTAAAGAAGACGTCGTTCAGAAGTTGCATCCCTCAATGTCGCACTATATAAAGACAACTGATGTAAGGAAGGGGAGATCATCATAGAAAGTGAAGAAGAGAAGACACTCTACAAAGAGATCGACATCAAAGCGACCAAGAACATTCTAATGGTATTACCTATTCTAAATATGACACCATCAAACTGAGTTGGATGCTACTAATAGACAAGTTTAGACTAGTGAAATTATTGATCTGTTGACTTAAGTTTGGGAGATAGCTTATTGTTACAGTTGGAAGATTTATCCTAGTGTTATATTTGCAACATCAAGATCTGATTTTGGAATTAATTTTTTTTCTGAAAATTCATCTTAATTGTGATTATCACTGCCCAGTGTATTGCTAAGTTGTGTGTGATTAGGCAGGGTGTTTCACAGTGGTATCAGAGCATCTTTCCTGCCAATCTATAGAAGAAAAGTAAATGCAAACCTACCACAGAAAGGGAACTATGTATGAACAGTTGGCTCAAGATCTTAGAACTTTCATGGAACAAACCAACAAGAAATTTGAAAAGACCAATCAGTTGATTCTTCAGGCTCTTCAAAACATAAATAACAATAATACTCATGAAAGAACCATTCCAAGGAGAGAAATACATTCGAACCATTCTGAAAATGAGCATTCAACCCAAAGTTCCTCATTGATACCAACCATGCCTCCATTCCTTCCAAGAGAAAATGTCATAGAAGAAATAGAAGAGCCAAACTCAAATAGTGCAGAAGGCATTGCTCATATGTATGTTGAATTAGACCTTGTAATTCAAAGACGCATACCATTCAAGGAATATTATGAAGTCAAAACCCAAGCCAATCCAAACAGGAGAAAGAACCATGTCGACAAATACCTTAGATCCAGAATTAATAAGATGACATTGCCATATTTTGACTGCTCCAGGAAGTCCACCGCACAATCATGGGTTCAAAAGCTTGACATTTACCTATCCCTCAGCCCCATGATTGAAGAGAATTCCATTAAATTTGTTGTCCTCCACCTATCAAGGATAGCTCATGATTGGTGGAATCATGGACTCATCACCCAAGGCCATCGAAATATAGTCACCTATAGTGAATTCACTCAAAAAATCATTATTAGATTCAATCAAAAGAGTCCTGAGTGGTATTTTAAGGAACTCACCCAACTTAGGCAACATGGAACAGTGGAGGAATTTTCAAATGAATTCCAAAAGCTAGTTGTCATGGTCCCCAACCTATCCCAAAGAAGGCTTACCTATCTATTCATTTAAGGACTCAAGGAACCAATCAAGAACATAGTAAACCCATTAGAAACACAAACCATGGGGGAAGCAATTCAAAGTGCCATGAAAGTGGAATCCAGCTCTTCAAAGGAAAAATCTAAGAACCCCTCATCCAAGTCACAACCCAAACAAGATCAACAAAGAAGAGATAATAAAGAAAGAGCATGCTACTTTTGCAAAGAACCATGGATTATGGGACACCAATGATATGCCAAGGAAGCAATCAAACAAAGGGAAGGATTAATGAAGAGAGGTTTATGTTTCAGATGCAAAGAACCTTGGGGACAAGACCACCAATGCAAGAAGAGACAGATGTATAAAATAGAAGAAGCATCAAATGAAGAGACAAGAGAAACTCCTACCAAAAAGGCAAGATGGGAACCGGATGAACAAGGAACCTTAGTGGTCATCTCTCAAGCAAGTGAACATAGACCTTTTCGGATCAAAGGAACACTAAAAAGACAAAAAATTATTGCTTTGGTTGATAGTGGGGCTTCCCACAACTTTATCAGAAAAAACTTAGTAGCAAAACGAAAATTGGAGGCCCAAAACTTCAATGGGTTCAAGGTAGGACTAGCAAATGGAACTATGGATCAATGCACAAAGATCATTCCCCAATTAGAGATCACCATGGATGGACATACCATAAGAGGGGATTTTTACGTTGTGAACCTACAAAATGATGTGATATTAGGGATGTCATGGATAAATTCCCTAGGGCACTTCACCATGGATAACCCAAATGTAGAAATCTGCTTCAAGCACAACAAACAAGAGGTTACATTAAAATGAATGCCAAATGGATTCCCAAAAGTGGTATTGTGCAAAAGGATGGAAAGGATTGTAAGGCATGGCCAAGGAGAATGGATAATTTAATGCATGGCATTAGATAAAACACCTTCTCATGAGCAAGCAATTCACATAGATGTCCAACCTATTCTAAGGAGACATAGAAAGATTTTTGGGGAAATTCCCCCCGGTCTTCCTCCAAAAAGGGGATTTGAGCACTCTATAGAACTTGACGAAGGAGAAAAACCGGTGATAACCACCCCTTATAGGAATCCCCAAAGATTCAAAGAAGATATTGAAAATACCATTAAATAATTGCTAGAAATGGGACACATTCAACCAAGTAATAGTCCCTTTGCATCATTTGTAGTGTTAGTCAAAAAGAAAAATGGCACTATGTGAATGTGTATAGATTACAAGGCTTTAAAATAGAAAACTATTAAGAATCAGTACCTGTAGACATGCAAAATGAACATTCTGCATTTGATCAGGTAATTCCATTAATTCCCATCTCCTAAGGTCATTTATCAAATAAGCATTATCATCAACCTTTATATAAATCAAACATCCATTTAAATCAAATCCAAAATCATATTCCATCATTTTCTGATTTAAATAAATCAAATATCAAAGTCCTAAAAGTCAACTCACCTAATCATCATTTATTTAATCTAATCCTGATTAAATGCTAATCTCACCCACTTGCATTATCTAGATTTAGCCACTTGCACAAATAAATCAATTTTATTGATTTATTAAAAACCCTCATTTTCCCTCAACATGACAAGTTGATTTGTCCCTCCAACATAGCATTTATTGCTCTTTTTCTTGTCCCCCTCTCTAAATTTATTGTAAAATTTGAATTCAAATTCTCCCTCTCATGGGCACTCTTCCCAAATCTTGCACATGCATCAACCACTCACCACTTGACAAGTGTCCTCTTCTCATTGGATGATCTTTAGTCCCACATTCACCATCTTGACCAATCTTTCATCAAGAAAATCTATAAAAGAAGGCCTTAATCCTCATTCATGGATCCACAACTTTTATGCAAGGTTACTCTCTTAATTTGACAACTCATCTTGCTCATCATCTCCATTGCATTTACATCACATTGAGCTTTGATCAAGGATTGGGAAAGGGTCACTAGCACATGTGACACCAATCCACTATGGAATAGGTAACTTGTTTTTGTTTTCATAATGCTTTTGGTTTTCTCTTGTCATGCATTACATTTGGAAGCATTCACAATGTATTTCATAGGGTCATTCTTGAGGAATTTGTGAGCTACTAACCTTGTATGAAGTTTAGTTTTGCAGATTTCAAAAGTATGCACCACATTTGGCGCTAGGAGGGAAATTTGATTTTAATTTACTTAGATTGAGGCAGTGATTTCCACCCTTTGGCTTATGTATTTTACTTTCGCTGATCAATGAAGCAATATCTTTCTTTTGATATTTTCTTCTTAGAAGCTTCTAGTTTTTTAGATAGAGTGAATTCTTAAAAATGCCTATTCTGGTTGTGAAGCTTCTGGTTGGTTAGCGTAGTTGTTTTATGGTCTTTACATTACTCAACAATTGCAGCTAGTTGTATTTTTTAATAGTGACTGAATGTATGTCTCAAAATAATTATATCTTTTTGGATGTCATTTGCATAGATACGACGAACAAGCAGAATTTCATTAGTTTCTTCATCAACCACACAGTCATTTTTTGTTTTTTATTTTCTTTTGCAAATATGTAGTGCACAGTGCACCACAACTCACAGATTTTGGTTTGTTTTGCCCTCGTAATATTAGCGCTTGTGGGAACACAAGAGCATAACGAGTGCATTTTGTCTTTTTTCTTCTGAATAGGTCATTTGTTAAAGTGTTTTTTTTTTTTTGCGGCTGGTTAATACAATACTTGAAAAGGGCGCAGTGTTCTTATGGATTGAAGATGTGTTTATGCAGCATGGTAAACACACATTTCAGAATGCGATATAATATGATTTTAATTCAGTTAAATGTGCATGTTTTGTCATGTCACATCAGAGAAAAAACAACAAATGGAGGAATTGTGCGGCTCGTGGTTACAGTAAATCAGTAGTTACTATTTCAAACGTTGAACAAAGGTTAAAGAATATCACTTTACACCTAACAAAGGCGCTCAGTGAAATAATTTTCAAATAATCTCATTCGTTGTTTTTAGTTTTCTGTACCTAAGAGTAGTTCGAAAGTCTAACAGATTTTATTCGCTATTTTTTTATTTTTCTGTGCCTACTGGTGACAGTGGCTCGAAAGCTTTTAAGGCATATTTTATTCATTATTTTATTTTGGGTAACTTTGTTCTATCACACATCGTTCTCAAGAATTGATGAATTAAAGACCCTGACACTTGGTTGATGTCAACTAGATGGTTCTTATGGAGGACGCGATTTTCTATGTGCCAACTACATTAACTTGAAAGATTGTAAAAAGCCACTCTATGGGACCAAATAGGCAAATTTGAGGCAGTAAAAAAAGTGCACCATTCACTCACATTGATTAGTCCTTGAATACAGTGATATACATAATAAATGTGCCAAGAATCATAATATTTCAAGAAGCAGATGAAGATCTCCATGTCATTAAATGTTGATAGGTGTTCACACTAATATACGACCCAACTTTTTTGCAGGTTCAATTAAAGAAGATCAAGATGTCATCATGATGGAGGGACCAAAATCTTCGCTTGTCTATATTTAAATTGTTTGTTTGCATTGATTTTTATTTTTTTTTATCAAGCCTTTTACCCAAAAGCTTTATAGTGTGAAAAGATGGTAATTCATTTATTTGTCTAAAAAAGCATCAAGTCTTTATTATTTGAACATAGTTCTTTTTTTTTTTTGTCAATGGTTAAAGTTTAATATGGGATTGCATTAATCTTTGACATTTGTTAGTTTAAAAAAAAAAAACATTGAGTCTTTATTTCGTTCTTTCATTTGAAGTCAATGATTAAAATGAACTTAATTTAATCTTTTGATCCTCACATACTTGCCTTTTTGTTTAATAGGCTAATGAAGGAAGGAATAGGTGAAAGTCAACAAAGGTACAAGGAAAGCGAAAAATCAACAAAGGTGCAAGCGAAGGAAAGCGAAGGTGAAGTGAAGAGAGAAAGCGAAAGAAGGAGGATTTTTTTAAAAAAATCAAAGTGTTTTTAAACGCTTTAAGTGTTTGTTTAACACTTCTTTACGAAATTGTTATCTTTCGTTTTTAGGACACTAATTTTCATTTGGGTCTAAAAAGAACAATTTGATTTTTTCCATTCGCAAAAGATTAAAATTCAAGCTTAGACACTTACTAGATTTCGTTTTGGGCTAAAAATTGAACAATCAAAACTCACAAGTTTCATCTTGGTGCTTAAAACGAACTCACAATTGCTTTGGAAGGATAAAATGAATGTGTGTTTGCTTTGTTTTTTGGTTACTTACTTAAACTAAAGTCATTGAAAAGGACTATGGGCTTCTCTCACACTTCCAAGTGATCTTGAGAATCAAAAGGCCTTTTTGGTGATTTTGGCATAAGATAAAGTAATCACCTCCACACTTCAATTTGGGCTTAAAATTGAGCAAACTATTGTGCGAGTGTGAGTGGGGGGCATTTTCATGTATATTCTCTCTCTTTGTTGCTATCAAAGATTGATCGAGTTACGGATTTTTTTCTTCATTTGCTTTTGTTTATCTTAGAGGGCCCGCCTTGTGGGAAAAAGTAATCACCCAAGGGAATGGCTCAACTGGTAACACTCTGAACCTGAGAGTATTTCCAGTCGGGATATAAATGTGGATATTGGAAGAAATGCCAATATCACGCAGTTGACTCCGACAAGATGGATCCGAAAGGGGACTCTTGCCACGTTGGGTCAACTCCTACGAATGGAAAGTCTAAACTAGAACCCTTGTTTTGTAGTGGCCTATTTATCCATTGAGCGAGTTTATCAAAGTGGTGCATTGGAACTTAGATTCCAAGAAGTTACTTGCCATGTTCGATCTTGGTTGAAATATGGAGGTTAGGATTTCATCATACCTCTATATTTTTCCTTAGTTGCATGTAAAATCATCTCTTCTATGAAGGGCATGAGGCAAGCCCACTAAGAAAAATATACCCATTAAGCTAGGATGTTGCATTGCTTGTGAGTCACTTTGAAAATACATTGCTTGCTCGAAAACAAATCAAAAACAAACACTTAACATCATCAAAATTTCAAACCCTTTTGAAGACAAATATCATTGACTCAATCCATATGTTATTGCTTTCCCTTGGGACTTATGTCCTTAGAGGTTTCTAAGCATTGGATTATATCTCAATTTTTCTTCTTGAGTAAACAATAGGAAAACCCTTGCCTTAAGTTCATTAAATTTCCACATAAACTATCTTGTGGGGTTTAAAGAAATTGAGACATTGGACATCTTAGTTTGAAACTTTAATCAAAGATATTGTTTTTGGTAAAATAAAGCCATTAAGCAAAGCTAAGCAAAATGAATATTCATGTGTGATTGGAGACTCACAAATCCCAAAGCAAAAATCATTGGAAATCTGAAAATGAAAGTTCAAATGAAATCAATCCTTCGTTACAAAGGTCTTTAGGAAGTATTTGCATGCTCTTCAATACCTAGATCTCGGCAAACAAAGTGGTCTTTTTAGGTTCATCTAGGGATCAAAACATATCAAAACTTTTCATCCATCCTCCAAAACAATATCATCTCATAAATCATCTTTTCAAAAACCTTGAAATCATCCTTGAAGTGCTAGGTTTTATGACAAAATCAAGCAAAAAACCAAAATCATTGAGACCAAGTCCTTGAAACATTTATCAAAACACCTTTTGGCTAGGCATGTGTAGATGCATCCTTTTGCATATACTTAGTCAAAAAATTATCAAAATCATCTTGTCTAACTTAGTGTATGTAGATGAATCCTTCTTCATATACTTAGTGAAACAATCATCTTGTTTGGGTAGGTGTGGGTAGATACATCCTTCTCCTCACACACATCCAAAATCATCATCCTTTGAACAAAACTATCCTTTAGATCATTATCAAACATCTTAGGGTCTTTTTGCTCAAAATCAAAATCAAAATCCAAATCAAGATCAAGGACAAAATTTCAAAATCCAAAAATCAAACCAATCAAAAATCCAAAGTCCTAGCATTTCATTCAAGATTTATCAAAAGCCAAAAAAAACACCCATAAACATCCATAACATCCTTAAACATCATCATCATATCATCATCACTTTTGATCCTAAAAAGCATCCTAAAAACTTTCACTTTGGGACATAAAATAGAGATTAATCCAAGGAATCAAGAGATTCATCTCCCATATTCTCGAAGATTGATCCCCATTTTATGGATCTAACTAGATCTCAATACAAGAAGAGTATGGAAGCCAACAAAGAAACACCCGCTTCAAGTGATCTTAGCCAAACCACTCCTGAAACGAATCCCATTGGGGATGGAAATCTCACAATTAACCTTCCAACATCATCACAAAACCCGCTTCAAGATCTTACCTTTGGAATGTCTCACGAACAAATAGCTAAAATGCTCCAAAATCCGGACAACCATAGAATCATCAACATCATGATGAGACTTAACCCTTCGTTGTACATGCTTGAACTAGCAAAACAAGGGGCCAAGTTGCCTTCGGATTTTGATGTGAGCACTATAGTAGAGACATCTTTTCCACCAATCTCATCCACCATCCCCATTTCATCTACACCCCCATCTCAAAACTTCATGAAAAATATCTGCAAATCACAACATCATTTGCTCCAACTCAACCCAACATTAACAAGGGAAACACATTTCTCAATGCTCTTCAATCACATCCCCTAGTTAATAATCAAAACTTGAACGTAAACACCACATTGGAATAAAACATCCCCCATAATCCATTACAAAAAAATGTTCCTCTCACTTTACATTATGACCCATCATCAACATCTTTTCACGGAGCACCTCAAATCCCCCTCCTCACAAATTCACAAGAGGAGGGAGACATGTTCGGACCAGGGGGCATTTTCAACACCACAACACTATCGCAAGGATTCACCCCCTTACATTTCCACCTCTCCCACCATCACCATTGTCGTCTACACCACTCCTTGGTTTAGGGCTTCCCCCTCTACCGAGTATCAATCAAAACAACATCCCAACCATCAATCAAAACATTTTCCCAAATGCTCAAAACTTATTGTTGACATCACACCAACAAACGACAAACACACAAGCAATGGCAACATCATCAAACACCCCCACAACATTGCAAAGCATGGTCTCTCAAGGGCCAATCACATCAACAACACCATCCACCAATCACGTAATCAGCACGACAACACCATCCACCAACCAAATAATCAACACAACATCATCATCTACCACCATACCAAATCCACCACCACCAACATTCACCACATCAAACCAATTCGACGCACCATTACAAGCCGCTTTTCAAGGAGGATACCAACAAGTGCAGAAACAAAAAGCCATGCAACAAGCCGCTCAAGCTGTGCAAGCTGCCAAAGCTGCACAAGCCCCATTACAAGTGCAACAAGCACAAAAAGCCCAAACTTTATTGCAACAACAACAACAACAAGCTGCCCAAGCCGCACAAGCATTACAAGCACAAAGGGTTGCTCAAGCATAACTTTTATTACAACAACAAGTAGCACAAGCGCAAGTGCAAGCTCAAGCACAAGCTCAAGCACAACTTCTTGCACAAGCAGCGCAAATGCAAGCATATCAGCAAGCACTAAAGCAATACCAAGAGCAGCAAGAAGCAGTAGAATTGGCAGCCCAACAACAAGCGTTGTGGGAATGAGAACAAGCAGAACAACAAGCGTTGTTAGAACAGCAACAAGCGCAAAAGCAAGCACAACAACAAGCATTGTTGGAACAACAGTAAGCACAACAACAAGCACAAATCCTAGTGCAACAACAATAAGAGCAACAACAAGCATTGTTCATCCAAAAGCAAGTAGAAGCCTACTTCGCCCGCCACAACATACTGATACCATTGAACAATGCACCAACCAACCCATCCATCCAAACCATGATTGCAACACCTCAAAACACATTCATCCCACCCCCTGATCCCCAGAATGATGTGACGACACAACTCAGGTTGCTCTCACAACAAGTGCTTGACCTTCATTCAGGGTGGACAACCAAAATGCAAAGTAACTTGTGTCCCTATCCATTCGATAGGAGCCTAGACATGAAACCATTCCCTAAGGGATTTGAGATCCCTAAATTTGAAAAATATTGAGGGACAGGAAACCCTAAAGATCACATTAGGGAATTCCAAGTTCATTGTATGGAGGTTGCATATGACGATACTTATCTGATGTGGCTATTCCCTAGGAGCTTGGCAGGAAACGCTATAGAATGGTTCTCTCGCTTACCCTCAGGCATCAGAACATTCCAAGAAATTAGAGATGAATTCATTTCATTAGAAACTATGCATGTAACATTACAATGGATGTTAGTCTCGAAGAACTATATGCTCTAAAACAAGGAAAAAATGAATCTTTTGCTTCATTTCTTCAACAATGGCAATCCAAGGCCAATCGGAGCAAGTGGACCATGCCAGAGGAACAACAAGTCTACACAATTATCACCAACCTTGAAAGCCGCTTGTCATTCCACCTCAAGGTTCAGGGAATCACCACCTATGATCAACTGATCTCCAAGGCGCTTAGCATCGAAAGAGCCCTTGCAGCCCAACCCGTCGAATAAACGCCATATTATGAATAGAAAAACAATCACCCACCATCAAATTACAATGATAAACCTCGTACATGGGTGAGAAACAAAAACATCACTAATGATGGAAACGTCGATGCCAAAGTGGTCATTAGTGGTCCACGCCAAAACACACCTACACAAAAAATCCAAACACCACATCAAAACACTCATCACACAATGCATCAACCCAATAATAATCCCACAATCAATAACCTCAATCACCAAAGAGGACCACCTCAACGCAAAACATACCCCAAATGAAAATACACTAATTTGGGGGAACCACTTGAGGACATCATGAAAAAGCTAATCGACGAAAAACTCATCCAAGCTCCTACATTTGAGAATTATCAAGAACCTGATGTCAAACCTCCTTGGTACAATGAAAATCAACTGTGTGAGTTCTACAAAATCAAAGGCCACACCACAAACAATTGTATGACACTCAAGAACATCATCCAAGATCTCATTGACAAAAGAATTATAAATGTGGAAACATCTATCGGGAATCAGGATCTTAAAATCTACATGAATCTGATGCCGAATCATGGCAACAAAGGGAATAACAAGGATAAAGGGAAAGGTTGTGTAAATCATGTATACGAAACAGTCGTTGCCTCCCTAAATGAAGACTGCATGGTCATCACCATCAAAGGCGCCCATGCCGAAGATTGTGGAGTAACCACAAGAGGCGGTAAAGTCACCATTGCAGGATCATCCCAACCAAATAGAGTCCCTACGTCAAGAGTCGTTCTGTATAGCTACAATGTTGTAGACCAACTCAAAAGAATTCCAGCACACATCTCCATCATGGAGTTGTTAAAAATCTCATCAACACATAAAAAGATCCTTGAGGAAGCATTAGCCTCATCTACCGTCCCCGCAGACCTCGATGCGGAACAATTCCAAGCTATGGTCAGAAACATCATAACACCTAATCTCCTTACGTTTTCTGACCAAGATTTTCCCTCCCAACCATCTCACAATTGCGCACTTCACTTGGAGGTCATTGTGAACAAAAGAAAAATCAAAAGGGTCTTGGTGGATGGAGGTGCAGGTTTGAACATCTATTCTTTTAGCCTCATCAAGCAGTTGAAAATATCAGAAGATTCCATCGACAAAGGCAAGGGCATCACAATAAGAGCATATGATGACCAAGAAAGAGTGTCTCAGGGCACAATTAAGCTCCCTATTCAAGTAGGGCCAACACTCATGGAAACCACATGTCAGGTCTTGGACCTCGAATTGCCATACAATATCCTCCTGGGACACCCATGGATTCATGCGATGAAAGTCGTAGCATCAACCTTCCACCAATGTGTGAAATTCACACATAATGGACAAGAGGTTACCATCCATGGAGATCCTGAGCCGTTTTCATACTGCAAGAACCTTGAAGCCAAATATTACAAAATCCCCCAAGTGCCAAAAAATGATGAGGGCCCATCCACATCATACATCGATCCCGCCACTCTCACATCCATCTGCGACAGAGACACCCGCCATTCCCACCATATCCAATATCAAACTCGTCATCCAGGAGGATGGTTGTAGAAGTTATAGGCTCCCTAACAATGCTTTTGTGATAGGAGAGTTACCACAATCTCCAAGATCACGAGGACACCCACAAGAAAATCAAGCTCCCACATCACAAACCTATCCTCAAAATTATCCTGAATTCACAAGATGGGGAGACCTTGGCCATGAGGTAATTGAAGCAGATCCATCAAACATGTTGTATCAAGATGAAAGACCGGCAACTAATCTACTAATGGATGAAAGAAGCAAAGGCCTACACATGATGCTTGCGATGGGCTATGATCGCAATCAGAGACTGGGACAAAATGACAATGGGCTCTTAATACCAATCATGCCTAAGACACGACCTATAACAAATCTTGGTCTTGGATGTACCCCTCTGAGAATAACCATACATGGCCGAAGTCCTCCGGTTAGAGCCGCTAATGTTTCTCCTCAACCAGTCCTAGTACAAGTGCACTCCCTAATACCCATAGGGACAAACATGCATAACTTTATCACTGAGCCCTACATTAGTAGCGATGACAAAGATACCTTATCCAACCTACCTAGGTTATTTGAAGATACCACCTTGTGTATGATTAGTACCATATCCTTTGAACCAGATAGTCAAAATCACGAGATCCACTTAGTCTACCCCCAACTGATCGACTATGACCAATGGGGACCACCAATTCTCAATACATTAAAAAATGATGAAGCATTTTCAGAATTCATGGGGTTGAGGGATAACATTCCAGATGGAGATCACAAGGCAGGATTCATAATGGAGTTGGACACACATGCCTATTACGGGGAAACGATTGAATCCTTTAGTCACAAAAGTGAGAAACTAAGAATCATATCCAAGTCCTTGAGTGAAAACCACACCATGGCACTCTCTGACAAGAAAATAGTAAAAAGAAAGGATGTATCCAATGGTGAAAACCTCTTTGAGGCACCTGAGGATGAAGGATTCAATCTTCCCCTAAGAGCTATTCATTAAGAGAAGTCAGCAGTCTTGGCCAAAAAATGCAACCCAATCAACCTAGGAACAGAGGAGACCCCGCATATCACATTTTATGCGGAATCACTATTATCAGAAGAGCAAGAACTCCTAGTAGCATTCCTAAAGGAAATACAAATAAAATTTGCATGGAGTTATGCTGATATGCCAAGACTTGATCCAAATACCGTGGTCCACCACCTAGCAGTGTATCCAGATGCAAAACCTGTTAGACAAAAGCTTCGAAAAATTCATCCTTAAATTGCTTTGTTAGTCAAAATGGAGCTCAAAAAGCTATTAGATGCTGGATTCATCCGACCAATTGATTATCCAAAATGGGTATTGAACTTGGTACCTATTTCAAAACCTGATGGAGCTATCATAATCTATACAGATTTTAGAGATTTGAACAAAGCATGTCCCAAGGATGATTTTCCACTTCCCAATATCAATATGATAGTGGACATGATAGCAAGGCATGAGATGCTATCACTAATGGATGGATTTTCAGGATTCAACCAGATTATGATAGCAAAAGAAGATCAACACAAGACAATTTTTACTTGTCTGTGGGGGACCTATTGTTGGAACATGATGCTATTCGGCCTCAAGAATGCAGGAGCAACATATCAACGAGCCATGACATTGATCTTCCATGACATGATTCACAAGACAGTTGAAGACTATGTTGATGACATCCTAGCCAAATCAAGAAAAATAAAAGATCATATAACAACCTTAAGTGCTATCTTTGACAAATTGGAGGAATACAAAGTCAGACTAAATCCCAAGGAGTACGTCTTCGGCGTACAATCAGGTAAATTGTTAGGATACATAGTGTCTATGAGGGGTATCAAAGTAGATCCAACAAAAGTCAAAGCAATCCTTGAGATGGAAGCACCAAGGAACTTAAAGCAACTGAGAGGCCTCCAAGGCAGGATCCAATCCATTAGAAGGTTCATAGCACAATTGGCAGACAAGCATAACCCATATTCCCACCTACTCCATAAAGGGGTATCATACAAATGGGATACAAAATGCGAAGAGGCATTCAACAAAATAAAGGAATATCTACTGACACTGCCAGTATTAATGCCACCCATCCCCAAGAAGCCATTGATCTTATATGTATCAACAACACCAGTAGCCCTTGGAGCTCTCCTAGCTCAGCATGATGAAAACGGAATGGAGAGGGCCATCTACTATATCAATAGGACAATGGTGGGTCATGAGCTAAATTACTCATTCATTGAGAAAGCATGCCTCGCAGTAGTGTTTGCATCCCAAAAATTCAGACATTACATGTTGGCACACAAGATCAAGCTTATTTCCAAAATTGACCCCCTTAAATATCTCTTATCAAAGGCAATGTTAACTGGCAAAATGGAAAAATGGGTCATGATATTATCAGAATATGACATCGAGTATGTTGAAAGAAAAGCCATCAAGGGTCAAGTTATTGCAAACCAATTAGCAGAAGCACCTATGTATTATGAGAATCCCCTTGTCTCAGAGTTTCCAGATGAGTCTATTTTTAACCTCAACATTGTTGATCACTGGAAACTATACTTTGACGGGTCATATACACAACATGGATCAGGAGCTGGTGTCTTCTTCATCACCCCACAGGGGGACTGCATACCAAGATCATACAAACTGGCATTTCCTTGCACTAACAACATAGCGGAATATGAGGCTTTGACTATAGGTCTTAGGATAGCAATGCAATGGAATATCATAGCTCTCAAGGTCTACAACGACTCACAATTGATCATAAATCAAGTCAATAATGAATATCAGACAAAGGATGACAAGCTAACCCCATACAAAAAAATTGTTGGAGACTCTAAAGGAATCCTTCATCGACATAACATTTGAGCAGATTCCAAGAACCAACAATAGAGCCACTGATGCCATGGCTACAATTGGGTCTCTAGTAGACATCCCTCACAACATGTTGAAATATAAATTTCTGATCGAGTAGCTTCTTGTTCCCACATTCGAGGTACCAGAATTAGAATATGTGTGTGAAATCGTTGGTCCAGGTGATCCTTGGTATCATGACATCTATACATATCTTCACATAGGAGTCACACCCGCTGACCTACCATCGAGCCTAAAACAAACCTTTATCAAAAAGGCATCCAAATTTGTCATCCTAGATACCATAGAAGCATAGAGGGTACCTTACTACGTTGTTTAAATGCTAAGGAGGCATTAACTACTCTAACCGAGGTTCATAGTGGTATCTATGGCTCGCACTTGAGCAAAATAACCATAGCCAAGAAACTGCTGAGGCTGGGGTACTATTGGCCCACAATGGAGTGAGAAGCACATGATCATGCTAAAAGGTGTTTACAATGTCAGCAGCATGGGGACCTCATCCATGCTCCAACTCAAGAGCTTCACCCGATTATCACAACATGGCCCTTTTCTGGGACTCAATCTCATTGGGAAAATCTCACCCACCCATCCAATGGCCACAAATTCATTATAACCGCAATCGAAAGTACTTCACAAAGTGGGGTGGCCATACCCATGACGATATCACTAGGAAGCAATCTCAAAATTCATCCCTAACTATCTCATCTGTCGTTATGGGTCCCACAAGCCATTATCTTAGATAATGGGACACCTTCAAGAACCAAGAGGTTCGCGACTTGTGCGAAATTCAAACCAAAGATCGCTTCTCCACCGTACTCATCCCCAAGGCAATGGCCAAGGAAGCCACAAACAAAACCATCCTCAAAATCCTCAAGAAAATAGTCAATGACGCAGGTCGTGATTGGCATCTGCAACTTAATCCTGCCCTCTGGGCTTATCGAACCAGCATCCGCACACCCACTGGTGCCACCCCATTCTCCTTGGTCTACAGATTAGAGGCTGTACTCCCAATTGAGATTGAGCTCCCATCCCTCAAAATATCACTGCAAAATCTCATCATTGATGAAGAATATCGAGTTTCAAGACTAAATTAGCTAGAGTTACTGGATGAGAGAAGGATCGATGCTTTGAATCACTTACAAGTCTATCAAAATAGAATCAAACGAAGCTACAACAAGAGGATCAAAAGTAGGACTTTCCAAGTTGGAGAACTGGTCTTAAAAGAAAATCAGAAGAATGTCCCAAATCCTAGCAGCAAAGGCAAGTTCAAACCCAATTGGTTAGGGCATTTCATCGTCACAGCAAGCTATAAATCAAGGGCATATCAGCTATCAACACCCGAAGGGGAACCTCTATCGGAGCCCATGAATAGCTCCCATCTCAAAAAGTTTTATGCCTAATTCTTTCAAGGTATAGAACCAAAAAATCCAAAAAAATCAGAAAATATCCTAAAAAAATGGTTACTTCGGCGAAAACCTAGCAAACAGACGTCTTGGTGACAAAAATAAAATAAAAAAAGCAAAAAATCCAAAAAAATCAGAAAAAGGATAAAAAATAGTAAAGAGAAAAATCATCCTTTAGTGAAAACCACTTCGGTGGCACTTTTGGCAAGTACCTTGGTGAAAACCTGGCAAACAGGCGCCTTGTGTAAATAAGCACTTTCCATCCACGAGGACCTTTATGACTTGATCTGCATCGTCCCTCCATTTCACTTCCATCATACATCTCATCCATATCTCCATTCATCACTCATCCACTCACATCCGCACCATAGCTTTGTCTTGTGTTCGTATCATGATCCTTCCTATAACTACTCGGCCCATCCGCAAGGTTAGTTTGTCCTACCTTTATCGGGGTATTCTATTTCATCACGCTGGGGGCATGTTCTCATCGGATCAGATTTGTGTATGGTCATAAAGTCCTCAAAAAATCAAAAAATCAGAAAATCCAAAAACATCAGAAAATCAGAAAATCCAAAAACATCAAAACATCAGAAAAAACCAAAAACATCAGAAAATCAGAAAATCCAAAAACATCAAAACATCGAAAATCCAAAACATCAAACATATCAAAACAAAACAAGGTTGTCTTGTTGAACTACTTCGCCTCGAAGCTTGACGTGAGGCAAGGTTGGTCTTTGGTCATCCCTCGAGACATTTAGGTCACCCCATAGGAGTCCATCATAATAAACTCGACATCTCATCATGTATATCATCATCTCAGAATCGGTCAAGTCATCAACAAAACTACGTGGTCTCAAGGTATAACATAGGCAAGGCTAATCTGATTAGCCCCTCGAGGCCCCTAGGATAGGTCGTTAGTCTTTGGTCAAAAATCTCAAAATCCCAAAACATTGGAAAATAAAAACTCAAAACATTTGTAAAACCTCAAAAAATACCAAAAACAGCCTCAAAACATTGCAAAACATCAAAAAAATCCAAATATTTGAAAAAATCCATCTGCCTCATCTCGCTTGCACCTGCAATAAACACCATTCATAATAAACTAATTGTCATCCTCAACCTTTGGTGAAACAGTTAGAAACAAGTCTAGTAGGTTAAAAGTAAAACTCGAAAGCGTCAAGTCTCAAGTCTTAGTCAGTACGTAAACAAGTTGGTCAATTCTTTGTGTCGATAGTCCATTATCCAAGCAGTCTCATATCAATCATCTGATAACATCATGTCCTAGGATGAATCCTTCCTACAAGGGGCATTATTTATCAGAAAGAACACTTTGGATAAACGAAATGACATGCTGCCATCTACTAACATGTCCTTGGATGTATCCTTCCTACAATGGGCATTATCTTTTGGCAATAAGTTTCGGTTCTTATCCTTAAACACACATTCCCTTTTGGTTAGCGGTATTGAAGAACATGAACTTGTTTGTGTGCTTTATCTTTATCTTTTGACTTATCTCATTTGTGCTCACTCCAAGGACCTCTCAATGATATCCAAATGAAAGATTTAGAGAGATAGGAATGGGGCAACGATCATTATCCTTTTGTCTGCTATGCTTGTTGGATGTTCTTGTAAAATAACTTGGTGAATACATGCTTTGTTAGATATGAATGGAGGATGTTTTAAACAACTTGTTGACTATTGCATTGATTGGTTATACCTTTCCATGTTTTGGTCCGAGCTATTTAAAACTTCTAAAGTGCATCCTAGCAAGGTTTCCATATATGTCAGGTGTGAACAGGAATACTCCTATCTATTTGTCGAGTCAAAGTCCATCACACTAAGTACAACACCATCCTGGTCCTTCATACCTTGATGCATCGTACTTAGGCATGTTATCAAACATAAAGTAAGTGACCCTTTGAAAATCCCAATCCTTGATAAAGCAAAATCATCCATTTATCATCATCATTTCTTATCATCATTTTTCATCATCATCTCTCATAATGTTGGCTTGTTGGATCCTCTTGTCATCATCTCATTTCTATACTAACACCAATTCATCACCAGTTCATCCATCATGCATCCATCGTGCATTCATATCATCATCATAATATAGATCTGTTAGTCTAAGCATCTCATAAATCATCCATAGCATATCACATCATTAATCTCATCCATCTCATATCATATCATCATTTAAGTTGTTTAGGATAATATAGATTTGTTATTCTAAGCATCTTAAAATCATCTCATTTGCATCATCATCCATAACCATCCATTTTGAACCTCTTTATCGCGAGATCGACCCTTAAAAAGAATCTTTTCACTTGATCTCTCAAGGGGGCAATGTACCAGTGTACTTCTTTCCGCTGGGGCATCTTTAAAATCAGAATTTTTTTGATTTTGATCGCGGCAAGTTATTCTTTGAACCAACGCAACAAGTACATTGCTTCAAAGAGGGGCAAAATGTAGACATGCAAAATGAGCATTCTGCATTTGATCAAGTTCATTCATCAACTAAACTAAATTTCGCATTAGGTCCATTCATCGATTGATCAGATTCACCTTCATTCATTTATCAGGTAATTCCATTAATTCCCATCTCCTAAGGTCATTTATCAAATAATCATTATCATCAACCTTTATATAAATCAAACATCCATTTAAATCAAATCAAAAATAATATTCCATCATTTTCTGATTTAAATAAATCAAATATCAAAGTCCTAAAATTCAACTCACCTAATCATCATTAAACTAACATAATCATCATTTATTTAATCTAATCCTGATTAAATGCTAATCTCACCCACTTGCACAAATAAATCAATTTTATTGATTTATTAAAAACCCTCATTTTCCCTCAACATGACAAGTTGATTTGTCCCTCCAACATAGCATTTATTGCTCTTTTTCTTGTCCCCCTCTCTAAATTTATTGGAAAATTTGAATTCAAATTCTCCCTCTCATGGGCACTCTTCCCAAATCTTGCACATGCATCAACCACTCACCATTTGACAAGTGCCCTCTTCTCATTGGAGGATCTTTAGTCCCACATTCACCATCTTGACCAATCTCTCATCAAGAAAATCTATAAAAGAAGGCCTTAATCCTCATTCATGGATCCACAACTTTTATGCAAGGTTACTCTCTTAATTTGAGAACTCATCTTGCTCATCATCTCCATTGCATTTACATCACATTGAGCTTTGATCAAGGATTGGGAAAGGATCACTAGCACATGTGACACCAATCCACTATGGAATAGGTAACTTGTTTTTGTTTTCATAATGCTTTTGGTTTTCTCTTGTCATGCATTACATTTGGAAGCATTCACAATGTATTTCATAGGGTCATTCTTGAGGAATTTTGTGAGCTACTAACCTTGTATGAAGTTTAGTTTTGCATATTTCAAAAGTATGCACCACAGTACCCAATCCCAAGCATAGATGAATTAATGGATGAACTACATGGAGCAAGATACTTCTCCAAAATTGACTTATGGTCAGGATACCATCAAATCAAAAGGAAGAAGGAAGATGTACCAAAAATAGCTTTTCAGTGTCACTATGGGCATTTTGAATTCCTAGTCTTACCATTCGGCCTCACCAATGCCCCAACCACATTCCAATCATGCATGAACCACGTTTTCCACCAACAACTAAGAAATTTCATACTTATCTTTGATGATATCTTGATCTATAGTAAAACATGGGAAGAGCATCTCTGACATATTGAAGAAGTCTTAAACATACTGGAATCAGAATCCCTTTATGCAAAAATGTCAAAATGTGAATTTGGGCTGGAAGAAATACTTTATTTGGGGCATAAAATAAATGCAAAAGGGGTGAGTGTAGATGAGGAGAAAATTAAGTCCATCAAAGAATGGCCCAAACCAAAGACCTTGAGTCAACTTAGAAGCTTTGTGGGATTATGTAGCTATTACATGTGTTTTGTAAAGGGCTTCTCCAAGATAGTCACTCCCCTCACAGAATTGACTAAAAAGGGGGCCTTTTTGTGGAATGACCAAGCACAACAAGCCTTTGAACAACTTAAGGAAGCCATGAGTACCTGTATTGTCCTTGCTATTCTCAAATTCACACTACCCTTTGAGCTACAATGTGATGCCTCGAGAGAAGGAATCAAAGCAGTTCTCATGCAGAAAAACATCTAATAGCCTTTGAGAGCCGCAAGTTGTTGGAGACTGAGAAGCACTACTCTATCTATGATAAGGAAATTTTGGCTATTATGCACACCCTAGCCAAATTTAGACAATACCTAGTTTTTGGAAGATTCATCATCAAAACGGATCACAATAGTCTGTAGTACTTCATGAATCAAAAGATCTTAATGATTGTCAACAAAAGTGGGTAAGCAAAGTTCAAGCCTATGATTTTGACATAGAATATGTCAAAGGAGCCAATAATGGTGTGCCAGATGCATTATCTAGATGCCCCTATCTCAACACCATCACAAGCATTTCAAAAGATTGGAAATATGACATTATCACCTAGTATACCAAAGATGCACAAACCTCCAAGCTATTAGAAGGAAGGATGAAAAATGAAGAATACAAGGTGTGGGATGACCTTATCCTATATAAGGGAAGGGTAATTCTTGTTCCCACTCAAAGATAAAGAACAAAATTATGAAGGAATTCCATGATAGTCCCCTAACCGGCCACCAAGGGTACTACAAAACTTATAAACATATTAGAGAGAAGCATTCTTGGAAGGGATTAAAGAAAGATGTGCTTAAACATGTACAAGAATGTATGACTTGTCAGCAAAACAAAGTGGAACAAAATCATCCTGTAGGATTACTACAACCACTACCCATTCCCAACCAAAAATGGGAAAGAATTTCAATGGATTTCATAACCGGATTGCCTAAAGTGCATTGAAAAGATAGCATTTATGTGATAGTGGATAGACTTTCTAAGTATTCCCACTTCTTTGCAATCTCATTGGAATATAAAGCACCTCAGATAGCAGAATTATTCTTTAAGGAAGTCTTTTGACTCCATGGGATACCCAAGACAATCATCAGTGATCGGGATAGAAAATTCCTTAGCCAATTCTAGCAAGAACTTTTTCAGTTAGCAGGAACAATTCTAACTCCAAGCACAAGTTACCACCCACAAATAGATGGGAAAATAGAGACAGATAACAAATGGATAAAAGGCTACTTAAGGAACTATGTCACAGGACAACAAACCACATGGATAAAATGGCTACACATGAGTGAGTATTGTTATAGCACCACCCACCACATGTCAATTGGAATGAGCCCCTTTAAAGCCCTTTATGGATATGAAGCTCCTTCCTTTGTAAATTTGGTCATCCAAGGAAGCAAAGTACCAAGTGCACAAGACTTCATACAACAAAATATCAACCTCATGAAAGCTCTCAAGGAAAATTTGCAACAAGCCCAGAACGATCAAAAAATCTATGTCAGTCGACACCACATAAAAAGGACATTTGAAATTGGAGATCAAAATATTAAGAAGAATGGGCGAGGTAGCTTACAGGGTAGAACTACCAAAGCATAGAAAGATCCATAATTTCTTACATGTATCCAGGCTTAAGAAGGTCCTTGGGCAGTAAGTCATCCCTTGTACTGAGTTACCTCCTCTAGATGATGAAGGACAACTTACCTTGGAACCAGAATTTATCCTGGACACCAAAGAAAGGAAATTGAGGAACAAGATCATTACCAAGTCTCTAATCAAATGGAAGGGACTTCCTAAAGAAGATGCCACATGGGAAAGGGAAGAAACTATTGAGGCATTTAAAGATGAAAAAATTAAGAAAGGGAAAAATATAATGACCCTTGACTAGAACAAGAAATAGACTAACTATTGTATGTAATATCTTAAATATAAGTTAATAAGTCATTTCCCTTGCACAAGAGAATCCTTTGAGGATAATATGTAATATTACGTTACAATAAATGCATATAAGAATTAGGATGGATATACCCAAATAGGGTATCCATAAGGCCTCGACAAAGCCAAGGTTCTTCCAAGGATCTTAAGGATGGATACACCAAATATAGGGTATCCATAAGGCCTGAGATGTGAAAGCTCACTTATGGGATTATAAGGTTGGGTACACTTAAGAGTAAGGTATCCAAAATGCCTGGGAAGAGATGTTACAATATTTTCCTAGGATTATAAGGCTAGATACACTTAATAATGGGGTATCCAAAAGGCTTAGAAAGAGATTAAATGTAACAAGATGTTACAATCTTTTTCTAGGATAAGACAGGTGTACCAGACAAGAATATCAAGAGATTAATAGCATTAAGGAAAGAGTTATAAGTTGCTTGAGGACAAGAAAAGACAAGAGGGGGAGACTTGTGATGTCCCCATCACAAAAAAATATCTAAGATAAGTATACATTTAATATCTATACTGTGATTACTCTCTCTAAACACATATATACATATATGTTATTATATATCCATTAATATATATTAAGCAAGGATTGATACCTATATATCCATTAATATATATCTCGTAACTAATCGAGACACCATGATGACAGATTAAGAAAGGATCAATACACAACAAGGTCTCTACACAACTAAATATGAGGAGGTTGACAAATGATAAACCATGTAGCCCAAGGATATGAAAGTGTTAGTCAAAGGATACGAAAGTGTTAGTTAGCACATAACAAAACCACTAATCACGTATGAAGGGTCATGTGGGAGTAAAGAAGAAGTCATTCAAAATTTGTGTCCCTTGGCGTCACACCATATAAAGACAACCAATGTAAGGAAGGGGAGATCATCATAGAAAGTGAAGAAGAGAAGACACTCTACAGAGAGATCAACGTCGCAACAACCAAGAACATTCTAATGGTATTACCTATTCTAAATATGACAACATTGAACTAAGTTGGATACTACTGATAGATGGGTTTAGACTGGTGAAACTATTGATCTGTTGACTTAAGTTCGGGAGAGAGCTTATTGTTACAATTGGAAGATTGATCCTAGTGTTATATTTGCAACATCAAGATTTGAGTTTGGAATTAAATATGTTATGGAAATTCATCTTAATTGTGATTATCACCGCCCAGTGTATTGCTAAGTTGTGTGTGATTAGGTAGGGTGTTTCACACACACATACATAATGTATGTATGTATATGTGCATACATAGATAACCATGTATGTATGTGTATTCCATGATAGATACATATGTCTATATGCATGCATACATACATACATATGTTTGTATGTATATACATATCTATGTATGCATGCATGCATATATATATAGATATATATGTATGCATGCATGTATGTATGTATATCTCGGTTTAGGGGTTATATATAATGTGAAACAACATTATAATATAAATATTTATAACCCTTTCTGAAACTAATATAGTTGTAAAAGCTTATATATAAATTGAAACAACATTTTCATACATGTAAGAGTCACATCCATCCAATTCACTTCAATGTAAATGAACAAGGCTATATGTAAAATCTATATATCCACTTGCTCTCAAATGCCTATTTATACAAGTTTCAATTTCAAAAACTTGGTGCAACTTCCAAGGTATGTATATTTCAAAGTTGTTCTAAGATTACAATTGTATAAATTGTTAAATGTATGTTTATTATTTATACATATCATGATTTTCTTCTTAAACATTTGCATGCATACAAATCATTCCTCCTATCAGCCTTAGTTTACAATTGCTTTAAGAATGTTAAATTTACTATGGTATTTGAACTAATAGTTTAATTGAACTAAATATGATTTTCATACCAGCTTTCATTATTATTTTATAAGTTCTAATTGTTATTCAAATTACAATGGATTTCAAATTATTCGATATATGTCATTATGTTGGCTAATTGTTTTTAAATATTTGAAATGAATAGCACGTACTATCGTGAATTATAGGTTGTTGTTTATGATCCAACATATAGGAATATGCATAAAAATATACATTAGCAACCCTCTCTAGAGATTCACTCCAAGCTACGAGCAACCCATAGGCCCTAGAGTTTTCTCGTGTTTCATTAGATTGTTGAGCTAAGTGATTAGTAAGGGTACAAATCCATTTGACAACACTAATATTTTGGGTCCATCCCCAAATTTGTAATAATATTTGTAACTATTGTAGATTGGGTGATTAAAGGTAGATTCAACCTTGATTGAGTGTCTCCTTATGCATGGTGTCCATTTCTTGATATGTCATTGATTAGTTAGCTAGGAAAATGAATAAAATTCTCGAGTTTGACACCCCTGACACTTGGAAGATCATCAAACCTTAGGGTTTTGGGGTCTACAACTCAAATCACCAACAAATTTGTGTCATTTTTAGGGATCAAACAGATCAAGAATCAATTTGAAGACCTGGGACAAATTTGTTGGTCCTTGGTTTATGTTTTTAGAAATTTGTTTTTTCTTATTGTTTTCTCCTTTTGAGTGGCAACTCTGTCTAGGAAGATACAAAAAATTACTTCAAAATATTAAATAATGGAAAGGGATCAACACTCCAAAGATCAAGAAATTCCTGAAGCTATTTCTTTGATGGAAGAAGGTGACAAGAACAATGGAAAGCAAAGAATCCAGGTGAATCAATTTTGCATGATCCAATAAATGGTGAAAATCAATACTTCAAGTGGAATATCTAATCCTACATATTATTATCAATATATGTTAGACGGTTCAACTAATAATAGAGAACTACTAGGGGAAACTTTAGGCATGATTTTGCTAAGCGTGGAAAGGAAACAAATCCTATTATATAAAATGTAATTATGAATACACCTCTACTTCCACCTCTAAGAAATCAAAGGGTAATTAGACATGATAGTCCTCAAAATTATAAACAAGAAGCAAAGCCTCAATTTCAAGATGTTGATCCTAATTTTCATCTGGAAACTAAGTGTAGAGAAACAAAACTTGATCAACACATAGATCTTATTGACTATCTCAAAGAAAGGCAACGTGAGATAGAGGCAAAATTTGCACTACAAGAGGACCAACTAGCTCACCATGCCCTACAATTGAATCAAAACCAAAATCTTCCTCAACAAAATGTTTCCCAAAAGAAAAAATTACAATTTTTTTCTAAATTACAAGTGCCTAATGTGCAGTAAAATTAGTAGAGTCCCCCACAAAAAATGTAATATAGAACATTGGGGTCAACCCTAGAAGACAAGCTCAAATATTTTCTCCAATGAGATTTCCATTTATACTGGAAACGTATAAACTACTAGAATTTTATATCATTCTTAATTATCCAAATTCAATTCCAATTGAGATTAGAGGGAAGGTACCAAAATTCCAAGGTAACAATGCTATCACTAGTGAATACCACTTGAGGCGCTTCATTGATGTAACTAATGAGTATGAGATACAATATGAGTATTTCATGATGAATATCTTTGTACATTCACTAAATAAATTGAAAAATAATGGTATGAAATTATTCCAAATAACAACATAGACTCATGGGATGAGTTTATGAGAGTTTTCTTATTGCAATATGGAGAAAGAGTGGACCCAAAATTTGCAATTTATGAGATGATTGCCATAAGAAAAGGGGTGAATGAGCTATTTGATGATTTAAATAATAGGTTTATTATGAAAATGAGGAAAGTGCCTCCCTAGGTGAGACCAAATGAGCCTATGTGTCTTGTTTTATATTGTGGGGAATTTGATTCAAAGTTGGGCTATCTTTTGAGAGAATAACCTTGACTTTGATGGAAGCTTGTGCCTTGGAAATAAATAGAGAGAGAAATATAAAGGAATCCAAGAAAGAGAGAAAAAGGACAAATTTGAGGTTCTAGAAACCAGGTACAACTCCCAATAATCCTCACTGTTAAAGAAAATCTAGACAAGTTGATAAGAGTTATGAAGGACCTCTCATACAAAGTTGAAAAAAATGAAAAATGTATGCCTTTGAATGTTGTTACTACACATTTTATGGGGGTCAAAGGTTGCATAACAAGGTCTACAATTATGATAAGTCAAAGAAACCTAGATGAAATCATAAGGAAGCCAAGGTAGCGAAACAACTTCCTACAATGATCTTGAGAGGAGGATAATGTAAAACTTTACAAACCTTTAGAACAATTACAAAAAGTTAAACAAAAATAAACATAAATATCATGTATACCACAACACAATGATTTACGTGGGGAAAACCCTTTCAAGATATAAACTCCACACTTTAAAAGCCACCAATATATTACTCAAAAATCACAAAGATTATAATATACATGTAGAGCAAGCTTCTCACAGGAGTATCACCAACCAGAGATGAAGAGGCAACACAACCGCTATTAGACTCTAAGAATACATCACAATACATAGTCATAATACAACACCCTCATAAAATAGGTTTTTCTTCTAGGGCAAGTCAAGCCAACAAAATATTGACCATCAAATCTAAAACCTAGTGATGAATGGTCTAGATTTACAAAAATAAAATATACATAAAATTTGGCTTTTGGGGGTGATGCCCCTAAGCCCCTATTGGAGTGCGCGACCCTTGAACCCCCCATCAGGGGAATGATCCCCTTGGACCCCTCATGTGGGGTGCCCCCCTTGCACCCCCTACTTCCCACACTTACCTATCGATAATACTATAAGGCCTTTCTAATGTTCAATCAACTTGGTGCTCATGAATGGACACACAATTCAAAGGAAAGGTTCCTACCTGAATAGTTCACCAAACCCTCATAAAGGCTTCATTAAATTATCAACCAAAGCTCGTAATCTTTCAACGGTGTTGGCACTATATGTGCATTAAAGGATCATAACTACACCCTATATCAATGAAACATAGGTGGTCACACATGTAATGAAAACTATAAATGCTAGAAAGGAAAGTAAACTATCAAATTGCTAAATAGGTAAAATAACATGAATTTGTTTCTTATGCTACAGGTACCTTCTACTTAACATTGTAACTACTAACTACTAAATCTAAACTTGCAACTAACTAACACTACTGAATTTTGACTCCTAACTTATTTGGAGACTAACTCAACATAATATTACATAATGTAATTCATGCTACAATACATCATTCATTAAATTTACATACATATAAGTGAGAATTTAGATAATGGATACAACAATATAACATCTAATCTAATACAAAAATAGGATGGGTTGGTAATACCTCGAGTGGCCCTTGCTCAAGTTGTTGTGCCCATAGGAGATATCAAATGCGCACTACAGATCAACAGATCATGATAGTAACTAAACTCCTTTATTGCATAAGAATTGAACTTATTACAATATGACAAGAATCTTTAGAATATTTCCCATTCAGAGATACATATCCATTACAACAAAATAACAAAAAACTAACAACAATGAAGTATTGTCTAGTAAAGAAATCTAAAAACTAGAACTAAAAAACTAGATTTTCTCCTCAACCACTAATCCCAATATATAGGTGCGGGAGGAGTTTTATTCACACAAGGACTAAAAACATAACATAAATGCATGTGTCCACTCTCCCTCAAGAATAAGGAGAGGACTAGTATGTGTAACCAATTACCATAATTAAAAAATATAGAAGAGGATAATTCAAACTATAACTCTGCCTTAATGGTATGACAAAGACATGCTTTATGCAAACTATCATGTCATCAAGCTTTCCCATTCATAGTAGACTCCTTCCTGACATCTTATTTGGTGTTGGAGGTAACTCACAGTTCACCATTCAATGGTCATCTTCATTCCTTCCTAGAGTTGTCACATTTCAAACGTTTTAGCTTCTCCTCTATAACTGGCTACAATCTTATGCTGGGGTTGTAAATCTAGTTGTTGCAAGTTACAATCCTCCTTAGTTGCAAAAGGTTAGTTTCATCCTAAAGCATACACATCATTAACAATCATGAATCAAGCATAGAATCATATTGAATTTCATGAAAATTCATACATCCACACATACAAATACCATAATATGATAATTATATTTCCACATACTAAAGTCTAATTTAAGATGCATGAAAGATATAAAAGATGTATAAGTCTTAGGATTTTTTGTGAAATTGATGGGTTGAAATACTAAAAGTCATGAACTTAATGAAATAAAAACTAGCTATTACCTAAGCTCATCATTCCCCAAACTAAACCTTTTTCTTGTCCTCAAGCAACTTTCAAGGCTGGAGGTTGTACTGCAGGATTATTCATTTTAGATATGCCACAATGTTAACTCCCTTTCTCTAATTTAGATAATAGCCCTTCTGATCCAAAATCTTTGCTAGACTTCTCTTTTCTTTTGCTTCTTCTTCCCCTCACTTCATCCTTGTCCACTGTGGTACAGGAAACATGAGTACGGGAGGATGAAAGACAAGTGGAAACCAGGCCACTCCATTTTTCCATGCAAGTTCTATGTAATTGTGAGATGCATGAGTCATGGCTACATAATTATAGAGAGAATGTGGCTCCTTTCTTTTTAATTCAAGTGAAAGCTCTTCCCATCTCCTTTGTACAAATTGGAAGGATTCATGAAGCTTTCCTAATGCTAGTTTATTTGCTCTTGTATAGTCTTGTTTCCTACAATTCATTATTATTTCTTCAACTCTATTATAATATAGGAGTTTCAACCATTCGCCAATGACCACATTTGGATTCATTGATTCTTTTATGAGATGTAGGGAAATAGATTTTTTTGTTTCTTGGTACCCCTATAGTATTGTTCCCCTTTGGTTCTCATTTCTAATGTAGGAGGTCCAAGCTCTTATTTGAAGGTCTCCCACAAATAGCAATGGATTTCATTCAATATCATCTAGAAGACCATAATTATGTAAGTAGAACTCACATAAATGGTCCTGCATGTCTAGTGTAGAATTAAAGAAAGTATCTAAAAACACATTTTTTTGTTCATAGAAATATGAAGATCACTAATCAACTGCTTGAATTGAAAACACAAATATTTTTCCTATAGAAACAATGCATAAACCCTTGCAGGTGGCCCACATTTTAGCAACTGTGCCATTTTATCTACCATCATTTCAATTTTTACTTTCAGCTATTTCACTTGTCTCCTATTGTTCAAGTGCCCTAGTGTGATTGGATATTAATTTAGCTTCTTCTTTCTCCCAATCCTTCTTCTTTTGAGAGAATTCTTAGGTTTTCATAATTCAACACCCAACGACACCATAGTTGGTCCAGTGGTGGTTCTAACCTGAGGAATTGGGCCTTGAGATACTCGTTGCTTGTTTCCTACTTCAATCATTCAAGTTGTGCAAGTACCTCCAATTTAGATCCATTCTCAAACTTATAGAGCTTTTCCTCTAATTATTTGATCCTATAATCCCACTCACTAGATCCTCTTGATGATAAGTTTTCTACAATTCTTCCAATTGTTTTATTCTTTCCATTACTTCTTGCAACTCTTTACTAATATTTCTTTGTTCAATAAAAAATTCATCTCTTTTCAAAAATTGTTCATCCCCTACTACACTTGTGTATTCAAAACCCTCTGAAATAGGGATTTTTGGGGATCTCCTTCTCATTTTATTTTCCACAAAAACATCCTTTAAATTATAATTAGAGGTACTAGTAAAATACCAAGGTTGTCTAATAGGTGCCTTTACCTTATCACCAGAGGAATTCTCCTCTGAATCTTTATCTATTTCTATCATTACAACATCCTCCTCCTACTTTTTAATTGATCCTCTCATTGCCCCTTTTATCTTTAGGTGATTTGATTGCATCTTGGGTTGTGTGGGTCTCTTTTTCCCTTTTGCAGGTGCAGAAAAGAGGCCCCACTTTTCCTTTTCTTGCCTTTTTGTGATTTTCTAGAAATAAGGTTTCTTGTTTTTCCTCTATTGTGGATTCATCAGTAGAGGTTGTAGGTTGTGTTTCCTACAAGCCATGCTCCTTTGGCTCTCCCATGTTGCAGGTAGGTGATGTGTTAGGGGAGCTAGAGGGCATTTCCCTTTCTGGAACAAGTTCTTCAAGGATATTATATATATTGTTACAATTAAGAAAATTTTCCCAAGAAATATTTAGAAATTGAGTCCTAAGGCTCCTCTTTATCAACAATGTAACTAAACATAAATGAGACAATTTTGTATTGTTTCTTTTCCTCTTTTACTTAGACGACATTCTCTTTAACAGATTATATAAGAAATTAGAAACATTTACATGCCTACCATGGTGAAGATGACTTAATAGTTTAAAATGAACTATGTATAACAAAGATTGTCTACCATCACATGTCAAATAATTAACTACATAGGAAGCAACTGAAGCCAAAATCCAGGGTCAAGACAATCATTTAGTACTTTGAGAAGAGGAATCTAGGTTTTCTCTTGGCTATCTAAATTCATCCCTTGAAGCAATAGCATTTTCCCTAATTGGAAAATATTCTACTGTCCTTGGAAATTTGGACACTTCAACAATGGCATATTTTCAAGCATCTACCCTTAAGCCCCTAACAACTGCTTCATTTTGCAATGTGGCTGCAAATTGTTGGGTCATAACCTCATTAAACTCTGTGAGCTTCAAAAAATATTGTAACCAACCAACTTGCTAGAAAATGGGCAAAACTAACTTATCCTCCAATACTTGGTCATGTGTCAATGGTTCTCTACATATTATATCACCTCCCATGGTATGCTTCAGTAATTGAACTCCTCAATTCTACCCTGTTCTTGTTCCACCACCTTAATTAACCACTTCTACTATGCTAGAATGATGTTTTGTTCAAATGCACCTTTCAATTTAGCTGCTAAGAACCCATTCCTCTCCTTTTAACTTTGTGTCTTTTAGAAATGGAGGAAAACAATGGAAATGTTTTATAGAGAGTTTTTGAAAACTAAGTAAACTAAGGAATACCCCTCCCTCAACTAAAGATACTAAGTGTCCTTAGTGGGTACAATTTTGGTGGAAGGTAATATGAAAAGTAGTGGAAAATCAATTAAGATATGTAGCATGCACAAATGAACTATAAACATACAAAAAAATCAATAATCAACTATGTGAATTATGATAAGTTAATGTGTAGTGTACCTATAGGAATTGGTTGAAATGAAATTCAACATGTGTGAAGTAATTGATGGCTGCCTGCAACGTGATTAGAAGTGACTTGTTGTGAGTGCAATGAATTTTACGCAATGGTAATTTGAGATGAATGATAGCATATACATGACAGATGGAAAATGATGGAATGAAAAGGCTATGAAGTGTACAAAATAGGTGATGTGAGATTAATTGCATGGGATGTTATAATTGATAAAGGTGGTAAGATTGTTGTGTGAATAGATGTAATAAGGTGTACGTAATGAAAATGGAATACGTGTGGTTGCATGTGTGAAAGGATAAGTTATGAAGTTATAGGTATACAATTAATGTGGATGGTAATATGAAGTGAATAATAGACAAGTGCTTCAGGCGTATGTAGTAACAAGTCCCTTTTATAAGTTTAACACCTTGAGGCATGTTGTTGCAAGTCCTTATTGCTTCTGCAACTGTATCAAAAAATGAATATTGTTGATTGTCACTTGTGCAGTGTGTGCATGTGAAATGTGTGAGAAAATTATACCTGTGGAACATTAGTGGGTGAGTTGTGTAGCTTGTCTATTGATTTATTTGTAGAACTAGTCTTTGTTGCTAAATTTTCAATTGCAGGTTCAAATTGTTGTTGTAATGTGAGAAGGAAGTCATCCTTCTACAATGGTTTCTTATAAAGCTTCAATTTGTGTCTGTTAACTAGTAATGAGAACTTTACTCCATCAATTATTTGTAGCTACACTGCTCCATTAGGAAATACTTTCTTTATCTCATATTGCCCAAGCCATCTGGTTTGTAATTTCCCTTTGTAATCTTTATATCTAGAGTCATAAAGTAGAGCCCAATCACCTGTATTGAATTCTTTTGTCTTAATAAACTAATCATGCTGACATATTCTTTGATTTTGGACAATTTCAGTGTAGTGTATGGCTTCCATTCTAATTTCCTCTAGGGAATTCGATTTATGTAATCCCTCCTATTATGTTGTTGATAAATCCATGCCCAATTTGATTGTTGTCTTCAATGTTTCATACTCAAATTCTATAGGAAGTACTTCTTTCTTACCATATACTAGTTCATATGGTGTAAAGCCTATTGTGGTCTTCCAAGTTGTTATATAAGCCCAAACTGCCTTAGGCAATTTTCTTGCCCAATCCTTCCTATGAATTTGCATTGTCCTTGTGAGGATATTTTCAATTTCCCTACTGGTGACTTCCACTTACCCATTTTCTTGAGGGTGATAAGGTGTGGACTTCATGTGTTTGATCTCATATTATTGAATCAAATTGGTGATCAACTCTGATGTAAACTAGGTCCTTGGTCTCTAACAATTTCTCTTGGAACTCCATATCTTGTGAATATGTCTTTATAGAGAAACTTTGCCACATTCTCATCCCTTGCAAACTGTAAAGCCTTAACCTCTACCCATTTAGTAAGGTAATATGTGCAAACCATTATGTACTCTTTATTGTTTGATGTTGGTGAAATGGGGCCAATAAATTCCAATCCTCATTTGTCAAATGGTGCTATTGCTAACTATGGCTGCAATGGCATTTCATCTATTTTTGTTAGCCTTCCCATTCTTTAACATCTATCACAACTCCTAGTATATTTCATTGCATCTTTATGAAGAGTTGGCCAATAATAGCCAATATTGAGAATTTTAAGAGTTGTTCTCTTTGTTGCAAAGTGTTCCCCACAAGGTTCATTGTGACATTCTCTAAGGATATCATATACTTCATCTTCTCAGATGTATCTTCTCGGTATGTTGTTTGGGAATGTGTAGAATAAGTATCCAACTATCCATGAGTAGGGAAAAATCTTGTGAACTAACTGCCTCTTTTCCCTTGGGGAGAAATGGGGTGGTGTTTGGCTTGCTACAAGATAGTTGGAAATATCTGTATACCAAGGTGTATATAGAGATAGAGAAAATAAATGCTCATTTGGGAATGATTCATCAACAACATCTTATTCTAATTTGGTTGGTAGTCTAAATAGAAAATATGCCGCTACATTTGCTTTACCTAGCTTATCCACAATGGTAATGTCAAATTCTTGAAGTAACAATAACCACCACGCAAGCCTACCACCAACCACTGGTTTATTCATGAGATACCTTATTATTGTGTGATCAGTGTGTATGAACATTGAATACCTTGTAATGTAATGTATAAATTTGTTTTTTTCATAAACTATTTCCAACATCTCCTTCTCTATCACTGTGTAGTTGAGTTTTGTCCCTTGAAGATTTTTGCTAATGTAATATATGGTGTACTCTTTGTTTCTGATGCAAGGTGGGGAGGTCCTGCAACACAACTTATCACAATTTCAACAAAAAATCAAGTATTAGATCACCAAGTTCTCTATTTCACTTTTTTTCAACCAAATCACATTGTTTCCTTGTAGCACTCCTAACCCATTCAATTGGGTAAAAAACATCAATGACACCCTATCAGACCAAGACCTGAACCTTTTCAAGGACCCATTTGGACATACATTAATATATATAAAACTCAACAATGGTCACTTCAGATCAATTCACTTAAAACTCACTTTTTCACTGTTTTAGGCCTCCAATTAGCCCTCTTTTACAAAGAAACTAATCTTGAAACTTATCCAAACTTAGGAAACTCATTTGGAAAGAAATTCTTATGGTTTCAAACTAAGTAATCTACCATAGTTGTCAGAGATTCACCCTATCAGACCAAGACCTGAACCTTTTCAAGGACCCATTTGGACATACATTAATATATCTAAAACTCAACAATGGTCACTTCAAATCAATTCACTTAAAACTCACTTTTTCACTGTTTTAGGCCTCCAATTAGCCCTCTTTTACAAAGAAACTAATCTTGAAACTTATCCAAACTCAGGAAACTCATTTGGAAAGAAATTCTTATGGTTTCAAACTAAGGAATCCACCATTAGTTGTCAGAGATTCTTATGTTTCATCTTTTATTGTTGTATTATTGTGTGATCAGTGTGTATGAACACTAAATACCTTGTAATGTAATGTATGAATTTGTTTATTTCATAAACTATTTCCAACATCTCCTCTATCACTATATAGTTGAGTTCTATCCCTTGAAGATTTTTGCTAATGTAATACATGGCATACTCTTTGTTTATGATGCAAGGTGGGAGGTCCTGCAACACAAATTATCACAATCTCAACAAAAAATCAAGTATTAGATCACCAAGTTCTCTATTTTACTCTTTCTCAACCAAATCACATTGTTTGCTTATCGCACTCCTAACCCATTCAATCGGGTAAAAAATCTCAATGACACCCTATCAGACCAATACTTGAACCTTTTCAAGGACCCATTTGGACATACATTAATATATCTAAAACTCAACAATGGTCACTTCAGACCAATTCACTCAAAACTCATGTTTTCACTGTTTTAGGCCTCCAATTAGCCCTCTTTTACAAGAAACTAATCTTGAAACTTATCCAAACTTAGGAAACTCATTTGGAAAGAAATTCTTATGGTTTCAAACTAAGGAATCCACCATTAGTTGTCAGAGATTCAATCACCCAATGGCCAAACCACAAAACCCTCCTTTTTAGCCTAAAACTAGGGGTTTATTGAAAAACACCTTTCCCACACTCATACAATATTTCCAACTCTTCAATCAGGTCCAAAACAACCTGCAAAAACTCAAATCACCATAAAATTATGTTTCCCCAACCTATTTCTTACTTTGACTTATCAAAATCACTCTTTTCCTCATGGAAAACTCAATTTTTCACTTAGGACATCAATCCCAACACACTTCTAGACCTTCCCCACTCTCACAAACCTCATACACACCTTTTACCAGTTATTTTATACCAATTCCATTGAGGTACATCAACTACAATAGGTGGAATGGGTTTATCACATTATGAAACCCTCAAAATCCAAATACCCTGTTTCAGCTAGATAGAGGGATTAGTCAAATAAATACTCAAAAACTTATTATGAAACCTTCAAATTGGATCCAAATACAAGTTAAAACAAAATAATATGTTTTTCCAACATGATTTGAACCAATGAAGTGTTGTACAACCTCTACAAGTGCTGGAAAATGTTAAAAATCGGGAAAATCCAGAAAAATAGTGTTAAAGCTTGGTCTTTCTTTATCAAATCTTCAAAAATATCTTTACAATGATGGATCTCATCATATTTATGCTTTTCCTAAACTAAATAACTCTTTAAATTCCCCCTAACTTCCCTTTAAACTCTATGACCGTTCACATTCCCACAAAAGGCAATTTTGCAAATTTGATGTTTGACAATCTTTGCATAAAATGCAATTTTTGCTATGTCAAACCAAATAACCCCCTAAACACCTAATATGACTCAAATATGATTCATTACATCATGAAATTGTCTCGATACCTTATTTTAATACAAAATTTCAAAATTCCTATAACCTACTCATCATTAACCTTGATAGACAAAATTTACTTAATGGTGCTCCTGCACCATACACCCCAACTTGAAACTTTTCCAAGTCTCTTGGAAATATTAGTGTACATGTCCTCCTTTTTATTCTTCATATTTCAATCCTCCATGCTTGTCTTCATTAGATTTTTTGTGTCTTTGATCTTCACTGCCCTTAGCATCCTTGAATTTGCCTCCATTTCAAGCTTGCTCCTCACTGTCACACAACACTGTGGGGTGTTTGCCAACTTTTCAATCTTCAAATACTGTCATTTCACCTTTCTTTTCATCTATGCTCTTGTAGACACGTAAAATTTAATGATTAGGATTACACACTTGATCCTGATTACTAACACCGTTTCAACCTGAATCATCCTCTTAGCTTGTCATCACTCTTCGTCCCTTAATTCAATAAATAATTATTTATCTAATAAGTCATTATCTCTTGTTAATTAAATCAATCAATCTGATCTAATTAACCCTATATCTCTATTTAATTAAATAATTCATTTTATTTGATTAAATTTCTAAAGTCCCTCTATTAAATTAAATAAATTAAACCTTATTTGATTTAATCTAACATTCATCCCATTTAATTAAATAAATCAAAATCTTTATTTAAATAGTCTCTAAATCACATTCTTCTCATCTTTTGATTTAAATCAACCCATAAATCTAAATCAATTAGTCATATCATCAAATCCCACATTAAATTAATTAACCCTTGATTAATTTAATCTTAATCCATGTCCCGTCCTCTAGCTTTTGCCACTTGCACATGAAAATACAATTAATTCATTTATTAAATCTTCATTTTCTCTCAACTTGGCATCTTTTGAGGAATATTCTTCTGAATTTGAAATCCATCCAAGTGGATTTGTCCTTCCAACAAGACATTTATTCCTTCTTTCATGCCCTTATGCATTGAGCCAAATGGCATTTAAGATATTCTTTTTCCCTCTTACATGTCATTTCACTATTTTAAAATTCCACCTAATTGCATTTATGGGCACATTCATCAAAATGTGTACATCCTTTTCCCATTCACATCTTGACAAATGGCACCTCCTTACTGGGTGTTGAATGATCCCACATTGCTTCATTTTGGGCATTCTTTCATCTTGTCTTTCTATAGATAAGAGGCTTCTCTCATTTGATCATCCACAATTTTAGTAAACTTACTATACTCAATTTCATCTTCAAGCACATCCACCTTCATCCATTTTATCAAGGTCTTAGCTAGGTTATGTAGATTTTTCATCATGGAGCTCAAGTGAATCTTCAACAAAGTGGGTCAACCTTCGTCACTCATCAACATTGCATCATAGGAGTTGGAAAAGGGCCAATTTTCACATCAAATTAGCACCAATTCCTCCATGGGATCAAGAGTTTATTTGCTTAATTAGGATTTCATTGCTTTCTCATTGTGTTCTTCAATTTTATTTCCTATTTTGAGCATTGTTAATGGATTTCATGTGGAATTTTGATTCTCACTTGCATTTGATCTAACTATGTGTTTGTCTCTTGTGTTTTGTAGGTGTTAGGATTGGGGTTCTACATTTGGTGCTAGAAGGAGGGAAAATCTCAAGTTTAAATCATGTTTTTTAACAAAAAAATTGTGCTTTTTTTCTATTTTTTGTGTCTATAGGAAACTGCACTGCTACCAATTCAACAGTGCCATACAACACCGCTATTAGTCCAGCGACACCATACAACACTACTACAAACTACAAACTGCGATGCTCGGTCTCTCCCGCCTAGAATTCAAATTTCTTAACTCCACCACTGGCTCGATTCTCACATGCTAGAATTTTCAAATTTCAAATGACACCGCTAGGCAAAACTCTGACGTAATCACACTCCCTGTTTTGCTACAGAGCGACACTTGTAGAACTAATGGTGCTATACAACACCGCTGGGTCCCTCAAATTGCACCGCATGTGCAGATTCCACCACTAGAGTGAAGTACAAAGTGAAATTTTAGTTTATTAGAACATGTGCTCTTTTTAATTTGGATCATCTGGGTTATTAATTGCTTTCCTGACCTCTATTTTATAGCTCTAACTGGTTTTTTTAGGTTGGTCTAATTAAAGTGAAGGAGAAAAATTAGGTTGAAAGAGGCATTATGACATCATTCTCTCATTACACTAAGTGTTTTTGAATGCTTTAGTGTTTGTTTAACACTCTTAGAGAATTCATAATCTCACTTAAAAATTTGTTATCTTTCATGTGCTTAGGATATACTAAATTTCTTTTGGGCTTTAAAAAAAATTTCAATTTTTGCTGCAAAGGGCTTAAAAATAACTTTAGGACAAACTCACTAGATTTGGTTTGAGGATTAACAATTGAACAAGGAAACTTCCATATTTTATTTTGGTGCACTAAAAAGAATCAAATTGTTTCTTTGTGGATTTAAAATGAACAAGTGCTTCATTGTTTTGTAATTACTTACTCAAAGTAATATCATTAAAAGGACATATGTGCTTCTCTCGCACCTCACAACAATCTTGAGAATCAAAAGGCCTTTTGGTGACATTAAGTTGCATAAGTAATTACCCACACACTTCAATCTGGAATTTAAAATTGAACAAATATTGTGAGTGTGTGAAGCATATTGCATACATTCTCTCTCTTTGGTTCACAACAAATATTGATCAAGTTATGAATATGTTTGCTTGCTTTTGTTTATCTTAGAGGCCCTGCTCGTGCAGGAGCACCAGGCAAAGGACTATTTTGTTTTTGAGTTTTTAATTTTTTTGTGCTATCATAAGGTCATTTTGACCATTATTTTAGGTGATTAGGGTTTTTTTTTGTCTTTTGAAAAGAGGGTGTCAAGATTATGATGAGTTTAGAGGCTCACTTTGCTAAATAGTGAAAAATTGTTAAATGTCTGAAAACACAGCGGGTTTTACAAAAAGGCATTTTTAGGTCATTTAAGCCTCGACCCAAGAACCTAAATTGTTGGGGAGGCATATTTATGGCATTCCAAGACCTTTTTGGTTGGTTAGAAGTTCTTTGTAGGGACTGTTTTTCCAGAAATTGAAGAAAACAACATTCTTATCCTATTTTTCTATTTTTATGTTCTTGTTTGCATGATAGCAGCTAAATGAATTAAAAGAGGCATTTTGTAGGTTTTTTTAGCATTTAGAGAGGCCTCTCGAAGTTTTTTTTGGCACATTTGATAGCTGTTCCATCATTTCATCCATTCTTGTAAATTCTGTGTTTTATTTCCTTATTTGCTGTTTTGACTGGAACTGTGTAAAAATGGAGTTCTAGGCTACATTCCCTCCATACCTGGAAGTATGGAATTGTTGGGAACATGGTCAAGCTCCATATCTATACATATTTTAGTGGTAGGTGTTAGGTTTTCTTTGGTTGTAGGAGTTATGAGAAAAGCCTTGCCCTAGGCGAGCCAGTGAAGAGCCCGGCTAGGAAAGGCTGCAGAACAGCGTTGATAACTTGCAGGGGAGAAAAGATTTTCGAAAAATTATTTTTGGAGAATTTAGGGGAAGGTCTTGGCCACATATGGTACTAAGGAGGAGAGCCCAACAATCCATTTAGGAGAACTTTTCACAGCCCTAAAACTAGTTTTGGACAGTTAGAAACCCTAGTTTTCTGGGCAGTGTTTGCATGAGGGAAAAGTACGGCTTGGACAGAGCCAAGACCCTAGAAATCTTGAAGTTGTAGATAGGGGAAACATATTTCCTAAGCCAAGAACCACGTTTCTTTGGTGGGTTTAGAAGGTAAAAGTAATTTACCCTTGTTCAGAGACCAAATAGTGGCTCAAGGGCAAAACCTATGGAATAGGCTTCAATGCAAGTGTTGGTAGATGGAGTCTAAGTGAAGTTCCAAAAACCCTAGGAGGTTGTTTTGGAGCTTTGGAAAACATTCCCTCACCCTTGCAAGATTCATTCATGTTTTGAGGGAGGATTAGTCCTTTTGGATGCATAAAAGGCTAAGAAAGAAAGGAGTCATAGCACCAAGATTTGGCTTGGTAGTTGCAAACTTGACAAGATAGTGAGGTTGGCAGGAGAACCAGGGGAACTTAGAAAAGGTAGAGTTCCTATAGATTAGGGTGGAACAAAAATTTCACCAAGGAGGTCTATGTCAAGGCCTAGCACATGAATCTGTGATTGTTTCCTGTAGCATCTGAAAATAGTGTGATTGATTCCTGCAGCCTCCAGGAATCTGTGATTGCTTCCTGTAGCCTCCCTATTAGATTGGTATTAGAGCAGTGAAAGATTTGGGAAAGCAGCAGCTTATATGTCAGAGGAAGTTAAGTCAAGTGAACCACCAAAGATCGTGACAAATGCATAGTTAGCCAAGATGGTTGAAGAGCAGGAAGATGATAACAAATCCCTAAAGGAAAGAATAGAACAGCTTGAAGAAGCACTGAACAAGGTGAAATTGGAAGGCAAAGTGCCAAAGGAAGAAGAGGTTGTAGAGGAAGACAAGGTCCCTGAACTTGACCCCATTTTGGAGGAGGAGCCTTTCTTGAAGGCATTGAAAGCATTGAGTGGAAAAGGACCTGAGGGCATACCACTGTTCAGTGGAAAGATGGATCTTGATTTGGTCATGGATTGGATAGAAGGCATGGAGAATCACTTTGAGTGTGATGGAGTAACTGAAGCTCATAAGGTGAAGGTTTCTAAGTCAATATTGCAAGGATCAGCCTTAACGTGGTGGAAGTTTGTTCAGACTGAAAGGGAAAAAGAAGGTAAGCAACCCATTTCAACTTGGAAAGGAATTGTTGCTAAGGTAAGGGAAGCATATATGCCAGATGATTATGAGATCCAACTTCACAAGAAGAGGAAAATTTTAAGACAAAAAGATCAAGATGTCAACACCTATACTGAAGAGTTCCAGAAGCTTTGCTTGAGATCAAATGTGGCAGAAGATGAAAGCCTAAAAGTGGCTAGGTACCTCAATGGTTTGAAGTGGAACATACAGGAAGAGATGGCTTTACTCAGCCCCAAGACAGTCCACCAATGTTATCAGCTGGCTATAAAGATTGAAGAGAGGAATACAAGAAAGCATGATCAGTCTTCTAAGGGCAGAGGCAGAGGCAGAGATCAAAGAGGACAGCGTGGAAACCACCAAGGAAGAGGTAATGATCAAAGAACCCAAGGAGAATCTAAGCTTACTGAGCATGGAGGTGAAACATCTTCAAGAGGAGGATTTAATAGAGGAAGAGGACCTGAAGGAGGTTCAAACAGAGGAAGAGGAGCAGGCAGAAGTAACTCTTACTTTGCCACCATGAAATGTTATCACTGCAATTAGCTAGGTCATCTAGCTTATAGATGCCTGGAGAAAGCTTCTTCATCAAGCAATGAGAAAAGAGTAGCTTACGCACAAGAGGATGCCATGAGTGTCAACTCCCCTGAGATCAGTCAAATAGAATCAGAAGTAGGTGAAAATATGATGTTTAATAGAGTGTTGATTAGACAACCAGTCAAGGAAGAACCCAAGCAAAGGAGAGCTTTGTTTAGAGCAAGGTGCAAGATATTGGGAAAGGTATGCAAGGTCATTGTAGATTCTGGTTCTACAGATAATATCATCTTTGAGGAGGCAGTAACTAAGTTAAAATTGCAGAAGGTACCTCATACCAATCCTTACAAAGTCACATGGTTGAATAAAGGGTAGAGTGTTTTGGTGAATGAGCAAGTAATAGTGGAATTTTCAATTGGAGGATATAAAGACAAGCTGGTTTGTGATGTATTACCCATGGATGCATGTCATCTACTACTGGGCAGACCTTGGCAATATGATAGAAGTGTTGTTTATGATGGAAAAGAGAACACCATCTCATTTAAGAAGGATGGAAGAACCTTCAAACTGCAGTCATTGATTGAGGATGATGAAGGACAGTCCGAGGTTCCTAACATTATGTTCAGTAGTGGCAAGGAGTTCATCAAGGATCTACACCAAAGGAATGAAGGGTATGTGGTCATGATGTAGTCCAAAGAGGAAGAAAAAGCTGAAAGGACAGTATTACCAACAGCAGTCCAAAACTTGCTTGACAAATACAAGAGCATAGTCAGTGATGGAACACCTGCAACTCTACCACCCAAGAGAGCAATAAGTCATCAAATTGACTTTATACCTGGAGCTTCATTGCCTAATAAAGCAGCATACAAGCTTACACCTAAACAGAACCAAGAGGTGGCTAGGCAAGTGGAAGAATTGTTGAATCAAGGATTGATCCAAAAGAGCATCAGCCCTTGTGCAGTCCCAGTTGTTTTGGCAACAAAAAAAGGAGGTAAGTGGATATTATGCACTGATTCTAGAGCAATTAATAGAATTACAATTAGGTATAGGTTTCCTATTCCTAGAATAGAAGATTTAATGGATTGCCTTGGAGGAGCACAGTATTTCACTAAGTTGGACCTCAAGAGTGGCTACCATCAAATTAGAATTAAGGAATGTGATGAGTGGAAGACAGCTTTTAAGACAAATGATGGCTTGTATGAGTGGAAAGTGATGCCATTTGGCCTCTCAAATTCCCCTAGCATGTTCATGAGACTAATGAATGAGGTGCTTAAGGATTTTATAGGGATCTTTATAGTAGTCTATCTTGATGGCATACTGATTTTCAGTAAGACAGCAGAAGAACATTTGAAGCATGTGGAGATGGTACTTAAAAGGCTGCAAGAAGAACAGTTGGCCATTAACCTTGAGAAGTGTGAGTTCTTCAAACAAGAGCTTATGTATCTAGGCTTTGCAGTATCCCAAGGAACGTTGAAGATGGATCCAAGTAAGGTGGAAGCCATCCTAAACTGGCCCACACCAACCACAGCAACAGAGGTAAGGAGTTTTCATGGTTTAGCTCAGTTTTATAGAAAATTCATCAGAAATTTCGGTGGTATATGTGCACCAGTGCTAGATACTATCAAAGGTGGTCTAAAAACAAAGTTTAAATGGACTCAAGAGGCTGATAAAGGGTTTGAAAAACTGAAACAAGAAGTGGCAACTCAACCCATCTTGTTATTGCCTAGTTTTGACAAGTTGTTCACAGTTGAGTGTGATGCAAGTGGAGTAGTTGTAGGAGGAGTACTTAGTCAAGAAGGTAGGCTTGTAGCCTTCTTTAGTGAAAATCTCAATGAAGCCAAGCAAAAGTACTCTACCTATGATCTAGAATTATATGCTTTAGTGCAGTCCCTTAGGAAGTGGAGGCATTATTTGTTACCTAAAGAGTTTTTGGTTTTTACTGATAACCAGGCACTTAGTTACATCAACACCCAAGAGAAGCTGAGTAATAGACATTTGAAATGGATGGAATACATCCAAGCTTTCACATTCACTATCAAGCACAAAAAGGGACAAATGAATAAGGTTGCAGATGCATTAAGCAGAAGGTTGCTGACAGTGCAAGAAATACAGCTGAAGAGCATTGGAATAGAGTGTTTCAAAGACCTCTATGGTGAGGATGAAGACTTTTCAGAAGCCTACAAGGTATGCTATGATTTTGAGAATCATTTTCATAGTCAATATGCTGAGTATACACTGCAAAATGGATTGTTATTTAAGGGTAACTAGTTATGTGTTCCAAGAGGATCAATGAGGGAAAATCTGATCCAAGAGAAACAAAATGGCAGTCTTAGTGGGCATTTTGGTATTAATAAAACTTTAGAGCTGGTACAAAGATTTTATTACTGGTTTAAATTGGTAAGAGATGTTAGGAAGTACATTGAACAGTGTGTGGTTTGCATGAAATCCAAAGGGGGAGCTAGCAATGTTGGTTTGTATCAGCCCCTTCCTATTCCTAATAGACCATGGGAGTGTGTGAGCATGGATTTTGCGGTGGGTCTTCCCAAGACTAAAACTGGTTTTGATAGTGTTTTTGTAGTTGTGGAAAGATTTAGTAAGATGAGTCACTTTATTCCTTGCAAGACTACACATGATGCAAGTTATATTGCCCATCTATTTTTTCGGGAAGTTGTGAGAATCCATGGATTGCCATTGAGCATTGTATCAGATAGGGATGTGAAGTTCATGAGTCATTTTTGGAAAACTCTATGGAGCAGATTGGGAACAAATCTGTCTTTTGGATCAGCTTACCATCCTCAAACCTATGGTCAAACAGAGGTGGTTAACAGAGTGTTAGGTAATATTTTAAGATGCTTGACAAAGGAATATGGACAGACCTAGGATGTGGTAATTTCTCAAGCTGAATATGCTTATAATGACAGTGTCAATAGAACTACAAGGAAAAGTCCTTTTGAGGTTGTGTATGGGATGCACCCAAGAGGAATTTGTGAACTCAGAGACCTTGGACCAATGGAGAACAGGAGTGGACATGAAGAAGACTTCACTCAGACCATGAAGGAGATTCATGAGCAAGTTAAGAAGACAATCACAACAGCAACAAAAAAATTGAAGGATAAAGTTGATGAGTCAAGGAGAGATGTGCAGTTTCAAGTAGGTGATTATGTGATGGTTCATCTTAACAAATCCATATTGCAGAAGGGAATGGAAACCAAGTTACAGATGAAAAGTGTGGGTCCATGCAAGGTATTGGCCAAATATGGTAAGAATGCATACAAGGTGGAATTACCAGCAGACTTGGGAATCTCTCCAATTTTCAATGTTGGTGATTTGATCAAATATAAAGGGATAGTCAAGGATCTAGTTCAGGACAGTAAGGAGGTCTTCAAGGACATCAGCAACATGTCCATACCAACTCCAGACAAGCTGCAAGCAGAAAGGATCTTGGAGTCAAGAGTGAAAAAGACTACAAGGCACAAGGTGTACATGGAACATCTTGTCAAATGGAAGGATAAGCATGAATCTGAAGCTACCTAGGTAGAAGAAGTATATTTTAAGAAGCAAGGCATTGATATGTCTCTGATCTCTCCCACAAATCCTTAGTTGTTTGTGCTGAGAGGGGGAGAATGGTGCAGGAGCACCAGGCAAAGGACTATTTTGTTTTTGAGTTTTTAATTTTTTTGTGCTATCATAAGGTCATTTTGACCATTATTTTAGGTTCTTAGGGTTTTTTTTGGTCTTTGGAAAAGAGGGTGTCAAGATTCCAATGAGTTTAGAGGCTCACTTTGCTAAATAGTGAAAAATTGTTAAATGTCTGAAAACACAGCGGGTTTTACAAAAAGGCATTTTTAGGTCATTTAAGCCTCGACCCAAGAACCTAAATTGTTGGGTAGGAATTTTTATGGAATTCCATGACCTTTTTAGTTGGTTAGAAGTTCTTTGTATGGACTGTTTTTCTAGAAATTGAAGAAAACAACATTCTTGTCCTATTTTTCTATTTTTCTGTTCTTGTTTGCATGATAGCAGCTAAATGAATTAAAAGAGGAATTTTGTAGGTTTGTTTAGAATTTAGAGAGGCCTATCAAAGTTTTTTTTGGCACATTTGATAGCTGTTCCATCGTTTCATCCATTCTTGTAAATTCTGTGTTTTATTTCCTTATTTGTTGTTTTGACTGGAACTGTGTAAAAATGGAGTTCTAGGCTGCATTCCCTCCATACCTGGAAGTATGGAATTGTTGGGAACATGTTCAGACTCCATATCTATACATATTTTAGTGGTAGGTGTTAGGTTTTCTTTGGTTGCAAGAGTTATGAGAAAAGCCTTGCCCTAGGTGAGCTAGTGAAGAGCCCGACTAGGAAAGGCTGTAGAACAGCGTTGATAACTTGCAGGGGAGAAAATATTTTCAAAAAATTATTTTTGGAGAATTTAGGGGAAGGTCTTGGCCACGTATGGTACCAAGGAGGAGAGCCCAACAATCCATTTAGGAGGAGAACTTTTCACCAGTCCTAAAACTGGTTCTGGACAGTTAGAAACCCTAGTTTTCTGGGCAGTGTTTGCATGAGGGAAAAGTACGGCTTGGACAGAGCCAAGACCCTAGAAATCTTGAAGCTGTAGATAGGGGAAACACATTTCCTAATCCAAGAACCATGTTTCTTTGGTGGGTTTAGGAGGGAAAAGTAATTTACCCCTGTTCAGAGACCAAATAGTGGCTCAAGGGCAAAACCTATGGAATAGGCTTCAATGCAAGTGTTGGTAGATGGAGTCTAAGTGAAGTTCCAAAAACCCTAGGAGGTTTTTTTGGAGCTTTGGAAAACATTCCCTCACCCCTGCAAGATTCATTCATGTATTGATGGAGGATTAGTCCTTTTGGATGCATAAAAGGCTAAGAAAGAAAGGAGTCATAGCACCAAGATTTGGCTTGGTAGTTGCAAACTTGACAAGATAGTGAGGTTGGCAGGAGAACTAGGGGAAATTAGAAAAGGTAGAGTTCCTATAGATTAGGGTGGAACAGAAATTTCACCAAGCAGGTCTATGTCAAGGCCTAGCACAGGAATCTGTGATTGTTTCCTGCAGCATCTGAAAATAGTGTGATTGATTCCTGCAGCCTCCAGGAATCTGTGATTGCTTCCTGTAGCCTCCCTATCACCTGCCTTGTGCGAAAATGTAATCACCCAAGGGAATGACCCAACCAGGAACATGCTAAAGCCAAGCAACTTCCACCTGGGATATAAGTGTGGATATTGGAACAAAGGTCAATATCATGAGGATTATTCTGATGAGAAGGGAAACAATGGTCTCTCGTCGCATGGATGGTCTGCCATGAACAAAATTCCTACATTAAAACCCCTTGTTTAAAAAAGGCCAAAATCCTTGATCTATTTGTTAGTGCAAGAATAGTCATTTTGAAGCTACCCCACAATTTTATGACTTTTTATAGAAATGGAAAGTATTCCATGGGAGATTCATTGGCACTGATGCTTGGCTAACTTGAGAAGTGAGTGCATTGTAAGGGGGAGCCTGTGTGGTCAAGCATCTAACCATTTGCTAAAAGTAGGCATAGCTAGACTTGTCCAAGTGGGGATTCAACAAATACAGTCTTTCATATCCATAGGATTGTGCATGTGCTTGGAATCAAAACACTTTGCTTATTCGTAAACATTGGAAAACAAACATTCAACATTGTCATCAAATTTCGAACCCTTTAGGAAGCAAATATCTTTGACAAAATTCAAGTGTTATTTCTTTCCCTAGGGATTCTATCCTTAGAGGTTTCTAAACATTTGGATTTACATCTCGATTTACTTACTAAAGTCAACAATAGGTAACTTTTGCCTTGATTTCATTGAAGTTCCACACAATATACTTTGTGGGATGAGAAGAAGTTAAGACATTAGACATCTAGCTCAAAGACCTAATCAAGAATTTTTTGTGGTAAAAAGAACTCACTAAGCAAAGCTAAGAACAATTGTACCCCACACATGTGTCTCAAATGATTTCACACAAGATCAAAATCCAAAAACCAAAGTCAAAAGCTCTTAGTCCAAAAGATCATCAAAAGCGTCTCTCAACGCTCTATGAATTTAGACAAAAATTGCTTTTTAACTTTTACAGAAGAGCCTCAAGAAATAATCCTAGTTTGTACTCGTTCCATTATTGTCAAAATCCAAATCTTTGTCAGGAATTTGAACACCTTGTTTAGAGTAAAGTGTGTTCTTCAAAACTGAGGTCTTGTAAACAAGAGTCTTTTTAGGTACACATAGGATCAAAGTCAACATTCATCCATCTTTCAAACATCAAACCAAAACCATCTCACCATCAACTCTCAAAAATCTTGAAATCATCCTTCATGCTAGACTTTTTGGAAAATCCATGAATCAAAAAATCCTTGAAACAAATCAAAACACATGAATCAAAACATCAAAATCATCCTACTTAGCTAGGTATATTTAGATGCATCCTTCTCCATATGACTAGTTAAGCTATCATCAAATCATCTTGTTTGGTTAATTGTGGGTAGATGCATCCTTCTCCTACACGTAGTCAAATTATCATCTTGTGAGCAAGTCTATCCCATAGATAACATCCAACATCTTGGGATCGATTTGTTCATTATCCAAAAAATCAAAGCAATCCAAAACCAAGTCAAGGTCAAAATCAAATCCAAAAATCTAAGAATCCGAAATCAAAATCCAAGAATCCCAAGAAAGTCCCAAAAGTCTAGCATTCCCCTCAAGATCTTCTAAAAGTTTTAATCATCCATATCATCCACCTTTCATGCATTTCACCCTCATACCTTTGATCCTTAATCATCCTAGATCTTCTCTTTTGAGCATCATTTTATGGTTCAAACAAGATCACAACACAAGGACATGGAGACCAACAAAGAAACATCAACTTCAAGTGACCTAAGCCAAACCAATACTGAAATGATTCCCATTGGATCAATCAATCCTCTAACTAATTTTCCTTCATCATAACAAAATCCACAAGAGGAAGGTCAAGTAGAGGATATCACCAATAATTCCTTCAAGATGACACAAGATGAGATCACCGAAATGGTCCAAAATCCTAAGAATCATAGAATTTTCAACATCATGATGAAGCTCCATCCCTCACAATACATGCTTGAATTAGCAAAACAAGGGGCTAAACTCCCTTCCAATTTTGATGTGAGCACCATTGTGGAACAACCTTTTGGGGTCATTCCTCCAATTTCATCTATGCCCCCAATCTCATCTACACCTCCATTCCAAAGCATCACCCAACCCATCCCCAAAATTACATCATCCATTGCTCCAACTCAACCTATTGTTAACAAAGGGAGCACATTTCTCAATGTACTACAAACTCACCCCCTCGTGAGTAACCAAGATTTGGACACAAATATGATATTGGGGCAATCTGTACCCCAAAATCCATCACATCCATATGTCCCCCTCACCTTTCATGATCCTAATGACCCATCATCATCATTTCATGCAACATCAACATACCTGTTAAACACACAAACCTCTCTCCCTATGACCTCGCAAGGAGAAGGGGACTTATTTGGACTAGGGGGCATCTTTGACCCTACATCTTCATCATTTCCCCAAGGAATTATGCCACTCACTTTTCCACCACTTCCACCCTTACCACCAACATCAACATCAACTCTTAGTTTGGGGTTACCATCATTGTCACCACTCATTCAAAACAATCCCCCAATCATTAATCAAAGCATTATATTGAATCCTCCCATCTTGCCATCAATGTTACAACAATAGATGGTGACCATCCCCATAACAAAAATAACCACCACATCATCAACCATTACCCAAAACATGGTCTCCCAAGGGCCAAGAATATCAATCACACCATCCACTACAATCCCAATCATCAATACAACAGTGCCTTTTATCACGGCAACAAACACCATACCAAATCCGCCAACGCCACCGCCACCACCTCCACCACCAAACACAAATATGTTGAGCCAATATAGCATTGCATTACAAGTTGCTGAAAAATTTGCATATCAAAAGGCACTCCAACAAATCCAAAACTGACAAGCTGCACAACTAGCCGCTCAACAAACACAAACACAATTAGCTGCACAACAAGCCGCTTAAGCACAAAAAGCATAGAAGGCTACTCAAGCCCAAGCCCTATTAAAACAACAACAAGCCGCATAGGCTACACAAGCCACACAAGCCCAGGCTTAGGCACAGGTGCAAGCTCGAGCCCAATACCAAGCTCAACAAGTGCAGGCACAAGCACAAGCACAGGCGCAAGCATAGTATCTCACACAACAACAAGCAACCTAACAATAAGCATACCAGCAAGCACTGAAGCAATACCAAGAATAGCAAGAAGCAACCCAACTAGCAACACAACAACAAGCACTATTAGTGCAACAACAATAGGACCGACAACAAGCGTTGTTGATACAACAAGTACAAGCATATTTGGCATAGAAAAATGTGCAAGCACCATCCACCAACACACCAACTAATCCACCCATCCCTCCAATAAGTGAACCACCGCAAAACACCTTCATCCCACCCCTTGATTTGCAAAATGACGTAACAATACAAATCAAGTTACTCTCGCAACAAGTGCTTGATCTTCAATAAGGGAAAACCATGAAAACACCCAATAAATTGTGTCCCTATTCGTTTGACAGGAGTCTTGTAATGAAACCCTTCCCAAAGGGATTTGAGATCCCCAAATTTGATAAATATCATGGGATAGAAAACCCTGAAGATCACATTAGGGAATTCCAAGTTCATTGCATGGAAGTCACATATGACGATACATATCTAATGCGGCTATTTCCTAGAAGTTTGGTAGGCCAAGCCATGGAGTGGTTCTCTCACCTTCCTCCTGGCATCAAAAAGTTCCAAGAAATAGTAGACGCATTCATAAAAAAATACACCTTCAATATCAGTATGGATGTTAGTCTAGAGGAACTATCAACTCTTAAACAAGGAAAGAATGAATCATTTGCTTCCTTCTTACAACGATGGTGATCCAAGGACAATAGGAGAAAATAGGTCATGCTAGAAGAACAAAAAATTTGCACCATCATCTCCAGTCTCGAAGGAGCCTTGGCATTCCATCTCAAGGTGTAAGGTATCACCACCACATATGATCAATTGATCTCCAAGGCGCTTAACATTGAATGGGCCCTTATTGCACAAGGAGGGACACCCACATCCTAAACAACAAAACAATCACCCATCCATTAGCTAAAATGACAAACCTCACATGTGGGAAAAAATGAGAAACATTACTAATGATGGTGTTGTCGATGCCAAAGTTGTCATTAGTGCTCCTTGACAAAACACATCAACACCCCAACAACAACTTCAAAACAACAATTAGAACAATTGTCAAGCTAACATGGTGACTCAACAGCCAAACAATCAAACAATCAACAATGTGAATGATCAAAGGGGACCACCCCAGTGAAACAAAAACTCCCCCAAGCAGAAGTACACAGCCCTTGGGGAATTAGCTGAATCCATCATGAAGAGGCTAGTGGCGGAAAAACTCATCACAATCCTCACCTATGAAAATTATCAAGAGCCCTTGGTGAAACCACTGTGGTATAATGAAAATCACCTTTGTGATTTCCATAAGATCAAGGGACACACAACTTCCAGTTGTATGAGATTGAAAAACTTAATCCAAGATCTCATTGATGAAAAAATCATAAATGTGGAACAGCTAGCGGGAAATCAAAATCTCAAAATTTACACGAATCTGATGCCCAATCATAACAAAAAAGGGAATAATAACAATGATAAAGGGAAAGGTAGATTCAAAAGTGTCAATCATGTATACAACCATGTCGTCGCATCCCTAGATGAGTATTGCATTGTCATCACCATCAAAGGAGCCCAGGCTAATTGTGGAGTCACCACAAGAGGTAGAAAAATTACCATCGCAGGATCATCTCAGCCTCCCAGAGCACCTACTTCTAACCTAAGATTCATTCCCAATGGCTATAATTTCCTTGATCAGTTGAAAAGAACCCCAACTCAGATATCCATCATAGAGTTATTGAAGATTTCATCAACCCACAAAAAGATTCTTGAAGAAGCATTGGCTTCATCCACTATCTCTGCCGATTGATGTTGAACAATTCCAAGCTATGGTTGGAAACATTATTACCCCAAATATTCTTACATTCTCTGATTAGGACTTTCCCACCCAACCATATCACAATTGCGCACTTCACTTGGAGGTCCTATTGCATAAGAACAAAGTCAAGAGAGTCTTGGTGGATGGAGGTGCAAGTTTAAACATTTGTTCCCTCAAGCTCTTAAAGAATCTGGGAATCTTAGAGGATTCCATTGAAAAAAGCAAACATTCTCCTAGGATGTTTGTGGATCCATGCGATGCAAACAGTAGCATCAACCTTCCATCAATGTGTCAAGTTCACATACCAAGGCCAAGAGGTCACTATCCATGGGGATGCCAAACCCTTTTCTTACTGCAAGAACCTAGAAGCAAAATATTACATGTAAGTGTGGAATAAGTGTGAGTAAAACAACTAATACATTTCTTAATGAAACATTATATCAATATTTAACAAAAACTAAACTAATTTAAAGCACAAAAACTTGAAAGTGTCTCATTGTTTCCTATCTCCAAAGATTTTTCAAGTCACGGGGGGGGGGGGCGCTCTCAGATTTGGTAAGCAGTGTGACTGTTAAAATGCCAATTTAGAGAATGGTGTGATGCTAAATGAAATGATGTACTTCTATATGGTGATTTCTAAATGATATGAATGCTACTGTAATCTATGCTGACATGAAATTATGATGGATGGAAGCTACAGTAATCTATGATGCAACCATGATATAGATTCTACTGATGTTATGATTGCTATGATACTAAGATGCTATTGTTATTATTGTGATTGCTTGATTTCTATTCTTGCAGAGTAAGTTTGCACAAAAGATGAGAGATTTTGGAGCCATTTCCTATTTCAGAAGGCTGTATATATAGATTTACGACAATACATTGTTATGAGGCAACACAACAAAGGCTTGGATTCAATATGGAGATTTGAATGGTGAGAGATTCAGAAGATTGAGTTGATTATGGGAATGGTTTCTCCCCATGAAAACATCAAGCTAGATGATAGGAAGAATCAGAGGAATGAGATTGAGAGGATTGCCTACAAATTTGTCTCCACAACTTTCCCGTGAATACCAATTGAATTAAACTGGATATAAATTTGCCTTTATGCCTTTATTTGAATAATTTGATTTATTCAAATTAGTAAAAGGGAATAAATAATTTAATAAAACAAACTATAAAATTTGTTTATTAAATAAATATAGAAGGGATATAATAATTAATCAACAAAGTATTTAACCTTGTTTAATTAAATAATGATTGAATGATGTGATAATTAAATAACACCAACTATTGAAGTTGATTATTTAATTAAAATTGAAGAATAAGAGAATGAACTATAAATAAATATTTCTATTTATTTAATAGTAGAGGAATTTACTTCTGATAATTAAATAAAACAAAGTGAAATTCGTTTATTTAATTAAGATGAAAATAATAGAATAAAGATTGAAGAATTTAAGATGAACTATAAATAAATATTTCTATTTATTTAATAGTAGATGAAATAAAGGAGAATATAATTAATCAAATAAATCATATTTAATTAATTATATTCTCTAGACCATTTTTAGGTGTATATATTTTGTCCCTCTTTGAAGTGATGTGTTTATGCATTGCTTCAAAGAATTTGTTTTATTGTTGCTGCTAGTAGTGACAAAAATTTTATAGAATGCCCCTGACTTGGCCCAGACATTGATTTTGCTGTGATGATGGATATATGCCCCCTCGGGAGATAAATTAATGAATTTTTTATTTTTTATTTTTTTGAATTTTTTTGTATTTTTCAATGATTTGATGATGATTCGATGAAGATTTGATTGTGAAATAATTTATCTCCTGAATAAAAATGTAGAAAGTTTCCCCTAGATGAATTTGAATTAATCTCCCCTTAAAAAATCAATTAATCCCATAAAAATCCCCACCAAAAATAACCCATAAAAGGTGAAAAAGGTCATTTTCAAACTCATTTGTGCATTTGAGTTTTCAAATTTTGTGAGAGAGCTATTTGAGCAACTTGGAGCAAGATGCAAATCCCATATCACACTCATTGGTTTGAGCACATGTGACAACAAAACCGCCCAGCCGCCTACGGACCTCCGGTACGTACCCTTGAACTTCCTTGTTTTTTTGTGCATGTCTCATTTTTCGCATATTTTTGGTTTTTAAAATTTTCAATTTTTTTAGCGCATTTGATTTATGTTGTAGCGCTTCCAAAACTTTAGTGCGTAGGTCAACTGTTTTAGTGTGTAGGTAGGATAAATTAGCTCTTGCAAAGTTTTAGCACTTAGGTCAACTTTTTTAGCGCCTAGGTAGGATAAATTAGCGCTTCCAGAGTTTTAGCACTTAGGATATAAACTTTAGCGCTTTGATCTTTTGTTTTAGTGCTTTGATTAGTTTAGCACTTCAACCTAATAGATTAGCACATTGACCCAATAGAATAGTGCTTATGGTAAAATGGTGCTTTGACTGCCTGTAATAGCGCTTTTGATTGATGAAATGGCCCACGTCATGATTTAGCACTTTGAGTGCCTGTTTTAGCGCATACAAGTCAGATTGATAAAGTTTGTCAAATTTGTCCTTGATTTTGTCAAATTTTTATTGTCTCAGCCGTTGGTTTGATATGATTGATGATCCTGATCAAGTAGATGATGTTTAACCTCATGATAGGCAAGGTCTAATGTTTGGTTGATGATAATTTCCTCATGATAGGTGATGAATAATTATAGTTTGATTGATGTACCTCATGATAAGCGAGGTTGATTTGATGTATTGACTATTGACCTCATGATAGGTGAGGTACAATTTTAATATTGATGATTGACCTCATGATAGGTGAGATTCAATGATGTTTCCTCACAAGATTTGATCAAAATTATGACCAAGAGCTAATTAGATTTGGTAGGATAATTGATGTTTGATGATTTGACCAAGAGTACTGACTTTGAATATTTCTTGATAATAGGAGTCATTGGAGAACCTTCAGGTTCGAGAGTGGTTCCCATGGAAATTTGATTTGATACCATAGTTAGTGCACCCTAAGATGAAATTCATTACACAATGTGGATTGTCTTCTCTTTTATTCATGCCCCAGATTAGGATTAATTGAGGTCTCCTGATAGCTTTAGCTGAGAGATGGCATAGCGAGCAGAACACCTTCCACCTTCCCACCGGTGAGATGATAGTCACCCCTGAGGATGTTTGGCGGATTTTGTAGATTCCCATTATTGGAGAGGTTGTTGTCTATGATTCTACAAATTAAGGTGGTACTGATGCTCTCCGTAGAGTATTTTAGGATGATCAGATTTATGGGTATTGGATTCCATGGCGTGAGATGGTGGATTCCTATTCCACCCTTCCTGTAGTTTTGGTTGGGTTCATTGGAGGGTTCCTTTGTCCTGATCACAGGTCAAAAGGACTTTCTGTTGGTTGGGGCCATGTACTAGAGAGCATGATTGTACATGGTACTAGATATGCTTGGGGCATGTGCATGCTTTCCCATTTGTATCATGATTTTCATTTAGCGGTTTACCTTTGAGATCGTAGTTTTCCATCTAGAACTACTTTATTATAGGTGTGTGTGTGGGAGCACATAGTTGTCACACGTATAGTGCTAGTGAAATAAAGACCAGTTATGAGACCGTATGTGTACAAATATGTAGGTCAACTTACTCAGCCAAACTAGGTAAGTTAGAGCATTGAAGGAGAGTGATGGATGATATAGAGTCTGTGACATGGCGTTCATACCGAGATTGTGAGCATTGGGATGAGGATGATATTCAAGTGCCTTTTCTTTGTCAGTCTATGTTACTGATTGGTCGGACTCGTTGGGTGTTAGAGAGATTCTTGATCAAATGAGTGAATAGACAGTATGGTCTAGTTCAGGGTATGCCCCAGGGTGTTGCTCATTATGCCTATTGTTAGTCAAATTCTACAGAGTGGGGGCTTGTTCTATCATATGATGTTGTTAAGGAGTATTAGTCTTTGCAGCCGTTTGAGTGGGATATTCATCCAAACATTGTTGAGCCACCTATGACAACAACTTATGCCGAGTATTTGGCTTTGCATCCTTTCCCATGCATTACCATTCCTGATGAGCTTGCCCCATTACCTACAAAGGAGGATGTTGTTGTTGCACATGGTCGTAGGTGGAGGAGAGAGAAGGTTGGTGAGGTTGGGGTGGAGGATGTCGTGGTCGGTGGTGATGAGGAGGATATCAGTGATGAGGAGGGTAGTGGGGATGAGAGGGATAGTGGTGATGAGAGTAGTGGAGATGAGGAGGGTTTTGATAGTGGAGATGTTGTAGGTGGGTCAGGTCCAACTTTAGATGTGCATGAGAATATAGTGCCTCGTAAGAGACAAGTAGTGGGAGATCTTACAGAGAAGTTGCAGATTGCGAGGCTTCAGGTGCAATTGAAGACTGTACAGGCTCAGCTGGTTCAGGCTTAGGGCTTATTGGCACAGACTCAGGCTTAGATGCAGGCACAGGCCTAGTCACACATGCAAGCCTTAGCATCAGTACAGGTGCAATTGGCTACAACTCAGGCTCAGATCACAACATTGACAATTGAGAGGGACATTGCCAGATGGGTGGCAGAGCAAGCTCAGGGTCAGGTTGAGAGAGTGCAAAGATTAGTAGATGGTACCACTCTAGCACATTACATGGCAGAGGTTGTATGCGTTGGTCAAGAGGTTGAGTACTATAGAGGAAAATATCATGATGCAGTTCCCTCCGAGCAGTAAGTTAGCTACACGCAGTCTCGATCAGGCAAGACTCATTCCCAGACTGTCAATGCAGGTGTGGCGTAGCCTCTTTGCAGAGACCCGAGAGATCCTGGTACTTCTAGTGGTGGTGGAGGGACTAGCCCAGATATGCCCACACCATCAGGAGCTAGCACTACATAGTCTTTATGATGTGATTTCTCCATTGTATTTTGAGATGATGATGTACATTCCAATTATAGCCATTTTTTGATGATATAATCTCTCTTCATTTCAAACATCACTGTATACTTGACATTTATGATGATTTTGAGATCTATATGATATGCAGTAGTTTTTTATCGATCTATCATGTGTTCATATGATTCTATGATTGATGCATTTACTTTCTACATTCTATATGTCATGCGATGATCCTTGTATTATGATGTTATGGATGTAGTTTTATATTCATGATGATATGCTATGATGTTCTATTTATGATGTGCATAATGATGATGTATGGATGCATGATGTATATGGATGAAATAGATGTATGATGATATTTATTTTGAAAGTAATATGATAATGTTCCTTTTATGCATGATTATAGATATGATGTTTTAAATGATATATGATATGCGATATAATACGTGCACTTTTATTCTTGTGTAAATACAAATATATTATGCACTAAGTGGATGAAAATGGTGTATGGTAATGGTATGTTGAATGGATTTATGATATGTGATATGATAAATGGATGTATGATGTAATAAGTGGATGAAAATGGTTATGATGTATGATATGTTTAATGGATTTATAATATGTGATATGATAAATGGATGTATGATATGAAACTATAGAGATTCATTTTTTTAGATTTTCTTATGCAAATTTATGACATGTAATATGAGAAATATGATATGATCAATGCAAAAAAAATTGTTTTCAATTCAGATGTATGAATGATGAAATGATAATTAAATGCTTTCTAATGTATGCAATGAAAATTATGATGCAACTACATGATAATGATGATGTTTTTGTAACTGTCAAGTATACTCAATCTATTATGATAAAAGATGATTATTAATTTGAATCCTTTACGAGATTTTGTAACAAATACTCTGCAAATGTAAAACTATTATGAGTGCAATCTAATTTCATTATGCAAATCTACATGCAAATATTGGCATTCTAACAATACTTTTTCTTTGTATCATCATAGAGCTTTTAAAATGTTGAAAGTGAGTACAAGCATCAATGGTATAATGTAGACCAATGATGACCTGAGTACTACTTCCATGATTTTTGATGTTGCAAGTGAACATAAGCATCTAGGTATAATTAAATCGAGACGACCTGAGCATTTCTTACATAAACAAACAAGAATTTACCACTTTCCTATGTGAATTGGAATGCCATCCATGATACTTAGTAGAGCACTTCCCACGACAATTCACACAGTAATTATGATTAATTCACAAACAATAGATAAAGAAAATACCATTCTTCTTCTTAGCTTCTCTAGTTCAATACATCATTGAGTTGCTCCAAAGCAATGATAACAATGATCAAAGTACATCTATCCAACTTTTGCTTAAAGTATTTCAATCATTATTCAGATTAGATAATCCATTTTGATTTTGATTTTCTGATGTTGTTGTGATTTTTTGAGATTTTGGATCAAACCTAACCTAAAGACCTATCCTAGGGGCCTCGAGGGCTAATCAAAGATTATCCTTGCCTACGTTATTCACGCAGAGACCATGTAGTTTGACTGACACAGACACATGTTTTTGGCTTTTTGATACTGACTTTTTGACTTGTTTTTGGATTTTTCGTTGTGATATGGATGTCTAATGTGTTCCTAATGGTGATTTATGTTTCATGTTGGGTTGTGTTTCGATCATTGTTTCTAGTGCATTTTTCTTCTTGTTGTTTGTCTATTTGGTTAGGTTCAAGATTTATTGCCCCCAGTGAGGTTGAGATGTTGCCCCCAAGCTAGGGTGAGACATGACCACTCGTAATGATATGATAATGGATGTAAAAATGATGGTGAAAGTAACGACCATGACATGCATCCAATAGATGGAAAAGCTAGTTAAATCACAAATAACACCCATTTCGAGGTTTTCACTACATGTTTTTATTGCACTTTTTTAGTCTTTTTGATTTTTTTTGATTTTTTTTCTATTTTTTGATTTTTTTGTATTTTCCTATTACCAAGATGCTTGTTTGCCAGGTTTTCATCAAGGTAACCTTTTTTAGAAACTAATATGTGCACTAGGTGATTCAAATATACAATTTTCTGAGATGGATACTGTTGATTGCTTCATTGAATAGATCCCCTTTAGGTGTAGACAATTGATATGCTCTTGATCCATAAACTGATATGATGACAAAGGGACCTAGCTAATTAGGTTCAAACTTCCCTTTCTTTTCTCAGTCCTATTGATTTCTAGGGTTTTCCTTTAGTACCAAGTCACCAACTTGAAAGATTCTAGGTTTTACTTTGTGATTATAGCTCCTAGAAATTCTCTGTTGGTATGCTTTCAAATGATTGACAGCTTGTTGACGGTGTTCATCCAATAATTCCAATTCTTGTATTCTAGAGATTCTATAATCCTCATCTGTAATGATACCATTTAGTGAGACATGGAGTGATTGCATTTCTACCTCAATAGGTAGGATGGCTTATGATCCATATACCAAGGCATATGGTGTAGCTCTTGTTGGTGTTCTGATGCTGGTTCTATAGGCCCATAATGTAGGATTTAGCTGAACATGCCAATCATGTCCAACATCATTAACTTTTTTCTTTAGTATTTTTAGAATTGTCTTGTTTGAGGCCTCTGCTTGGCCATTTCCTCGAGGATAGTACAGTGTTGAGAAACGATGTTGGATATGGAATTTTTCACACAATTCTTGGATGTCCTAGTTCTTAAATGGTCTTCCATTGTTTGTAACAATGGACTATGGTAAGCCATACCGACAGATTATGCAGTTTAGTATGAAAGACGAGATCTTCTTTCGAGTGATTATTATTAAAGGAACCACTTCTATCCATTTTGTAAAGTATTTTGTTGTTGTGATTATGAACTTGTGTCTATTGGATGAAGACAGGTTTATCTTTCCTACCAGGTCTAGTCCCCATTGACAAAAGGGCCATGTTGATGTAAATGGGTATAATTCTTGTGTTGGCGCATGGATTAGATTACCATCGATCTGATATTTTTGACATTTCTTAACAAATTGATAAGACTCCTTTTCCATGTTTGACAAGTAATACCCCAAACGGAGGAGTTTCTTTGCTAGGGTTGCTCCACTTGAATGAGTTCCACAAATACGTTCATGAACCTCACATAAGGCTGATTCAGATTGGTTGTGTTCTAGACACCGAAGAAGAGTACCATCTTGACCTTGACGGTAAAGTATATCGACAATCAATGTATGTCAAGTGGATTGGTGGATGAAGTTATGCTTTTGGTTTCTAGAAAGATCAAGAGGAAGGATATTATCCTTGAGGTAAGTATAGATCTCTCCATATAGTGAGTTTTGAATGTTGGCTATTTGGCATATGGTTTGTGATTAAGGATTGTCGTAGGCTAGGTTAGATACTTGTTCTACCATAAACTCATAATGGCCTTGCTTTTCTGGTAATTGCAAGAGGGAAACAATTGTCACCATAGCATCCACAGCTATGTTCTCTACCCTTGGTATCTATTCAATCTTGATCTCCACAAAGTACTTTTTAAGATAATCTATCATTTTCTTATATGGCATGAGTTTTTCATCCTTTGTCTGATACTCATCATTTACTTGATAATGAAAAGCTATGAGTCCCCATACACTTGTATTTCTGTGATATTCCATTCAATAGCCACTTTTATGTTGATAATTAATGCCTCATACTCAACCACATTATTAGTACATGGAAACATTAGTCTATAAGACCTTGGGATGGTGTGTCCCTGAGGTGTAACAAATAGAATTCCTACACCAGACCCTCTTTGTGTGTATGATCCATCAAAATAAAGTCTCCATTTTTCTGTGGTAATATTGAGAATGTCCACATCTAGAAATTCAATGTTCATATGATGATTATCATGTAATAGAGCTTCAGCTAATCAATCAGCTATCACCTGTCCTTTGATGGCTTTTCGGTCTATATATTGGATGTCGAACTCACTTAAGATCATGACCCATTTTGCTAGTCTCCCTGTTAGAGCTACTTTGCTAAGTAGATATTTTAATGGGTCTATTTTTGTGATGAGTCTGACTGTATGAGTCAACATGTAGTGCCACAATTGTTGGGTTGTAAATACCACTACCAAACAAGCTTTTCTATGAATGTGTAATTTATTTCATAACTGTTGAGAGTCCTACTGATGTAGTAAATAGCTTGTTCTTTTTCTTCAAATCTTCTTGTGCTAAGAGAGCTCCTAAAGAAATGTCAATTGTTGCAATATATAGTAACATGTCTTTTTGCTACAGGTGGCATGATTATGGTAGGTGACATCAAATATTGCTTTATCTAGTTAAAAGTTGTTTCACAGTTATGATCCCACTTGAATGAAACATTCTTATGAAGTAGATGATTGAATGGATGGCTTTTGTCTACCAATTGGGAGATAAATCTCCTGATGGATTGTAGCCTGCCTTGTAGGGATCATAATTGACTGATATTTTTAGGTGGTGGAATCTACATTATTGATTTGACCTTAGCCAGATCCACTTCGATACCTTTTTCTGACACTATGTATCCAAGGAGTTTTGCTGATGTTACCCTGAACACACATTTCTTCGAGTTCAATCTGACATTGAACTTTTCCAGTCTAGTAAATATTTTGTCGAGGATCTCCAGATGTCCTTCTCTAGTGTATGATTTTGCTAATATGTCATTCACATAATCTTCCATGAAAGTATGCATCATGTCATGAAAAATAGTGGTCATCACCTATTGATATGTTGCACCTGCATTTTTCAATTGAAGTGCATGACATTCCAACAGAATGTACCCCAAGGACAAGTGAATGTTGTCTTTTCTTGATCTTCAAGTGCTATCTTTATTTGGTTGTACCCTGAGAAACCATCCATTAATGACAACATGGCATGGCTTGCCATTAGATCCATAATGATGTCAATACTTGGTAAAGGAAAATCATCCTTTGGGCATGCTTTATTTAGATCTCTAAAATCTGTGCATATTCTAATGTTGTTATTTGGTTTAGATACAAGCACAACATTTGAAATCCATTTTACATAATTGATAGACCTAATAAACTCTACATCCAACAACTTCTTCAGCTCAACTTTGACCATCAGGGTGATGTGGGGATGCATTTTTCACAATTTTTGCTTGACTGGTTTGATTCCAGTTGGTAGAGACAAATGATGCATCAAGATATTCGGATCTAATCCTAGCATGTTAGAATAAGACCAAGCAAAATTGATATGTCACTCTTCAAATAATTTAGTAAATGTAGGCTTCTCCTGTTTTGTCATAGACACTGCCAAATGTAAAATCTTTTCCTTTTCTATTGTTCCAAGATTTATGAATTGTGTTGGTTCTACCGGTACTGATGATCTATCATGGTAATGTTCTATAAGGGTGTCAAATCCTCCATCTTTCAGTGCCTCAGAAAGGTTTTCACTGTTAGATACGTTCTTTTTTTTTCAAAATCTAATGGTGCCTTAGAAAGGTTTTCACCATTAGATCTATTTTTCCTGTTGTCATTTTTGTAACTGGAAGATTTTGCACCCTCCTCATTTGAAGTGTCATTATGAGTGTTATGGGTAGAACTTGTATTAGGTTCGTCACTGCAAAGAAAATTTATGATGGCATTGTTATTTGGGAAGACTGGTATGTGAATAGGTTCGGTGGGTTCCTAGTCAATAAGTTCAAGATGCCTCAAGGGTAATAAGTCATCAAGTTGAGCAAGATCGACAATTGTGAGTGCTCTAATAGCCAAGTGGTCAAAATTGCCAGTGGGAAGGTCGAGGTCTATGATATTACCCTCCTCTGAGTTGTCTAGCTCACTCGATGTTTGTTTGTCCTCACTTGAGTCATTGATATTTAGTGATCTTAATACAAGTGGTCTTATTCCTAAACTTTGTCCCTCCTCTTGTACGGGTGTATATGCTTTGATGACATCAATTTTTTTGTTAGTGTATGATGTTGTAGATAAATGATCCCATTCATATTCATTGGAATCTATTTCAGATCCGTCTCTCATTTGTAGAATTATTTCTACCACTTTCTGAGTTACTTCTTTTGATTCCCCTGTGTAGCCTAATCCTATTTTGTCCTTAGGCTGAAGTGTTAGTGGTTGAATAGGTTCTATAATACCATCTTTTCTCTTGCCAATTGGTCCTTGCCCTTCGTATCCCATTTTTTCTAAGATAGCCTTTCCTTTCCCATACTGATCTATCTTTATGCTGATATTGACTGATGTAGAGGCTTCTTCGTCTTTATATAGCCAATTGAGAATGGATTTTTCTTCTGATTCATCTTCTAGGGTACTTGCTTTTACAAACCTTTCGCCCAGAACCATGACAGGTTGTGATAATCATTGTGTATTTGTCTTGGGTTGTCCATATGATTTTGGGGATGGTAGAAATTGTGAAAGACACAAAGATTGCTCAAGGGAATACCCTCCCAAGCCTTTTTCCTTTAACTGGATCTTATCTATAAATTGTTGTAATATAGTGTTTAGGGGTCTTTCATTTTTTGATACAATTGAGTCAGCAACTTTTGTTTCCTTTTCCTGGTCCTTTTTCTCAACCCATTTGGATATAAAATTGAGTTTCTTTTCACCACTGGATGGAGCAGATGTGCTAGCTTCTCTATTGCAGGGTATCAGAGTGTCTTGATTTGCCTTAATCATGTTACAAGTTTTAGGATTATTGTTGTCTGTTGAAATTGTGACCTCTTGTCCATTGCAGGAAATTTCAAACATTGATGATATGTCGAAGGTACTGCTTGTATTTCATGGATCCATGGATATCCCAAGAGTATGTTATATGTGAGATCCTTATCTAACACTTGGCAAACAATATTTTTGACAATCGGTCCCACTTGAATTGGTAACACAATCAAACCCTTGCAAGACCTTTCCTCTTTATCATATGCTTTTATTGTTATCTTTCCTCTAGCATCAATGGCATTGTCGAAAGAGCCTAGTGCACAAATTAGTTTTAAAGTAGAAATATTTAATCCAACTCCTCCATCTATTAAGACACGCTTGACACGATGTTTATGGATTAGAACGTCTATATGTAAGGCCGCATTGTGTGAGTGATTTAGTGACATATCATATTGTTCAGAGAATGATAGACAATGAGGTGTGGTCAAATGTCCCACCATAGCTTGAAATTGATAAACATCCAAATTATTGGGTACCATAGTGGCTACTAGAGCCTATTCTAGAACCTCTTTATGTGATGGTGAAATTTTAAGAAGTTCTAGTATGGATATCTATGCAGGTATATTTTGTAGTTGATCCACAATGTTGTATTGATGTGATGGGGGAGTAGTGATTTTAGGTGAAACTCCTTTCAGTATCACTTTGGATTGCCCCTTGGTTGTTGCATTGACCAGTTGATAGTCTTGTGTTTCCCTGATTTTTATGATGTTGATTTGGTTTTTAGATGTATTTATGTTTGGAATCACGTTCAGGGATATAGTGTCATTGATGTTTATGGTATCTGTTTGATTAACAATGACATTATTTTTGTCAACCTCAAAAATGCAAAGAATGGTGGTGTCATAGATATAGTTTACACTTTTTCCTTTATTGTTTGAAGAAGATTCTCCTTTTTCGTAGTTGGGTAAAGGATTTGTAAACACACTATGATCGTTGTTTGTTTGATGTCCTTCGATAAACACCTTTTTTTCTTCAATCAAGTCTTGTATCAGGTGTTTTAATTGCATACAGTCATTTGTTTTATGTCCTTTATTTTTTTATGAAAGTTGTAATAGTCAGGATTGTTCCACCAAGATGGTTTCACTTTCAGCTCCCAATTTTGTGCTTCTGGTAAAGTAATAAGTCTATTTACAATAAGCTCTCTCATTGTTGATTCCAAATTTTGTCCTAATGGTGTAAATCTTCATCAATTGGACTGCCTTTGATATGGTGGTGGTTGAGATTCTCCATTATTTGGGTTATTGTTTTGAGTGGTACCTTGATTGTTGTTCTAGTTTTCATTTTGATTTATTTTCATAGGTGTTGTCAAATTGAATATTGGTTTTGTATTTTGTGTGCTAGTTGTAGCATCATTGTTTCCGGTAGTTTTGTTTTTCTGCCAAAATTTAGGCTTATCGTTGTTTCCATAATGATTTGAGGAATTTGCATTATTTGATGTATCATTGTAATGTTTAATCACTCCTCTTTTGACTAAGGCTTCTTCAATTTTAAGCCCATTCTCAATCACCTTTTCAAATGTCGGGGGACACTGTAGATACAGTCTACAACCCATGTCATCATTTAAGTTGTTGATAAATAATTCAATCTTTTCCTCTTCAGGTATAGATCGAGGATATCTAGTGAACAAATTTTGCCAACATTGTAAGAATGATAGGAATGTTTCTCCCTTCTTTTGTTTCATGTTGTACAGACCTTTTTATGGTTACATTATGTTGAATGTTGAAGGAGAACTGTGTGATAAATCTGTTAACCAGTTCTTCAAAGGATCGAACCCCTGATTGTAATTTGGAGAACCATTCCATACAGTGTGCTCCTAAACTCCTAGGAAATAACCTCATTAAGTAAGTATCCTCTTGTGCAAACTCAAGGCTCATTGTTATGAATTCCCTTACATGGTTAATGGGATCTGTTTTTCCATTGTACTTGTCATATTTGGGAAACTCACAATGCCTAGGGAAGGGTATCATATCTACACTCGGATGAAAGGGATAAGGATAAATGTCCTGTAATGAATACCTCTTTGTGGTTCTCTTTTGCATATCTTGAATTTGTTGTTGTAAGGTTTGCATTTGAGCGGTTAGAGCAACCACTTGATCTGTGTCTTTGTGTGGTTCTATTTCAGCTGTTCTAGGTGTTTCCTTTAATCAATTTATGTCAAATTCTTTCATAAGTTTTGCACCCAATTTTTCCAACATCAAGAGCTATTTTTCCATATCTTGTTCCAAGAATTTTTCCATGAATTTATGGAAATTTGGATCTTGTTGGGCAGTTTGTATATCCTCTTGGGTTATCTCATTTGGATCATTTTGATGAAATCGGGAAAAAGGGGTTTTCTTCATCCATTATGTTTAGTGTTTCAAGTTCCTTTTCTCTAAGTTTTTGTCTTTGTAACCTTGTCAAGATTGGCATACAAGTATTTGTTTTCCATGCTAAACTTTGATCTTATGTGTTTGGATAAGTGTCAAATGGATTTTAACAAAGTCAAATAGGATGATATATCATATTGATGAGACTAAGTTAAAAATATGATTATTATGTTTCGTTTCGTGATGGTAGGATGATAATATCCTAATGAAGAAACTTAACCTAATAATCAAGATTTTGTGGACACTTGAAAGTTTGCAAGATCTAGGTTTAATTTGAAAAGGTTTGATTTGTATGATCCTATTTTTTTCAAGTTTAAGACACTGTTGAGACTGTGGAAAATGTTTATGAATGGTAAAAACTCGAGTTTCTAATTTCTACAGTCTATCAGATGTTTCTAACAGCTCTCTATTTTCTTATTATGTGGATGCGCTATTACAGAGGGCATAAGCAATAAAAAAGACACTGTATGCATTAAAAGATCTAGTAAAAGCATTGTCAAACAATGTAGATGCGCTAAAATAGACTGTGTAAGCACTAAAGTTTTTTGGTTATTTTGTCACTGGTAAAATTTTGTTTTGATAGATTATAGATATGCTATGATTTTTGTCAAATGCACTGAAACAGATTGTGTAAGCGCTAAAACAGACTGTGGATGCACTAACAGACAGGGTGTATGTACAAGACAGACCGTAGATGCGCTAAAGTATCTGGTATTTTTCTAACACTGATGGATGTTTATGACAGACTGTAGATGCGCTATTATAGTGAGAAAAAGTGCTAAAACAGACTATGGATGAACTATTTTTGGGACTTATCAGTGTTTGTCTAGTTTTTCTTTTCTCAATGAAAGGACTAATTTTTGGATGAAATCTGGGGTATTTTGACAAGGTATTCTTGTTGGTAAATTCCTAATTCTGATAGCAAGCCTTAATGTTTTCAAATGTTTCCTCTATTATATGAACTAATTTGGCTTGTTGGAATACTCTATCATTGGTTGTGGAATGGAAGATGGACAAATAGGTTGACTATGGTTATGTTTCTATGAAAGAGCTCTTCTTTGAAAGTAGGCTTGTGAATATAAGGGCTCTAAGGCATAATCATCTGTGTATCCCCTAGAAAAATCATGAAACCTATGGATAAAATTTCTATGTTGAAGTAGGACTTTCCTACTTTGATATAAGAATTTTCTTCTTTCCAACAGTTTCTTGTGACTAAGTTGTTTTTTTGGTTTTTTTACTCTTTTTGCAAGGGATTTCTTAACAAAGTTTGTGGACTCTCAATCCCTAATCATAAGTTTTCATGGACTGACTTGTCAACTTTTTGTGTTCTTTTTTTTGGATGATCTTTATCTATTTTAATGATTCAAAGACACATCAAACAATTATAGAACAGGTGTTTTTAAGTCCTAGAATCTAAACAGTAAGTGTATGTTCAAGGATCAAACAAATCCTTCTTGATTTTCACACATTTTTGACAAGAAATACACTTCAAATAGATTCACTCTTAAGGACAAAAGGTCATCGTTATACTCAAACAACCCACATCTTAAAATTGTGTTGACTCACATAGTCGCACGTGTCACCCCCTAGAGGGCGTCCGTGTTTTTGTATTTTCCAGGTGCGTACTCAAGGTTAGATTTCTCGATCCCTTGAGCAAACGGTCGTTGGAAATTATATGGTGAGTGTCTTGGGGGTAGATTCTTCACTTCCTCGACATTGCTAAGTATTACAATGTTCAAAAACTAACAAGTTGGATACTACACTATGGTTCGTAGATAGGGTTTCTATGCAGTGCGACAAATGATAAACTCCCTCAGGAGACCTCCCAACCTTTAGAACAAAGGATTTTGGGATTGTTATCTTGCACACTATCGTCGAGTTGGACTTTCATCAACAACTCACTTTTTGATTATAGTGGGTTGGAATCCTTGGATTTAGGCTTTCCCACTTAGGTTGTTCCTGTAGGGTGAGTACTTTTTCCCACTATGGCAGGCCTTCTAAAGGATTTAATAAAGCATGAAATGCATAAAAATAAAGGATGAGTATGGTGTTTTGATCACCAATTAAGGGGAGAGAATATGCCTATCACCATACAATCACAATAATCAATTGTTTAATTATTAGAGCCCAAACGATAATTTGCTATCTATGTGAAGATGTTGCTTCACAAAAAAATTGATGTCAATTTTTAATCACAAATAGAAATGTGTGGCAACTACCCTAGGATTGATATATTTTAAATCAAGTGACTATCCTAGGATTGGTTCATTTTAGTCTAACTGAAAGAAAAAAAATGAAGTTACTGGCCGTAGTTGCATCAAATCCAAACAACAGTTTACAGAAGCACTATAACGGAGGTCAGAAGTGCTATAGAAATGCTTAGATACGTTGTTGAAATAGTTGAAAGTGCTAGAGAATTTGGTAGAAGCACCATAGAATTCATCGGATGCGCTAAAACAAATTTTGAACATGAACTGTATGTCTGTGTTGAAAGCTTTTGATCAAACTGCTAAAATAGTCTTCAAAAGTGCTATAGTTTGTGTTGGAAGCACTAAAACAGTTAGAAGCGCTATAGTTTGTGTTGTATGTGCTACAAAATCTTTCAATCGCACTAAAAGAAAACATGCTTGTATCCTATACGAACACTTTTTAGAAAAAATGTTAAAAACATGGGGTTAAGCCCCATAGTGGGTGCCAAATTGTAAGTGTGGAATAAGTATGAGTAAAACAACTAAGACACTTCTTAATGAAACATTATATCAAGATTTAACAACAATTAAACTAATTTAAAGCACAAAAAACTTGAAAGTGTCTCATTGTTTCCTATCTCCAAAGATTTATCAAGTCATAGGGGGGCTCTCAGATTTGGTAAGCAGTGTGACTGTTAAACTGCCAATCTAGAGAATGGAGTGATGCTAAATGCAATGATGTACTTCTATATGGTGATTTCTAAATGATATGAATGCTACTGTAATCTATGCTAACATGAAATTATGATGGATGGAAGCTATAATAATCTATGATGCAACCATGATATGGATTCTACTGATGCTATGATTGTTATGGTGCTAAGATGCTATTGCTATTGTTGTGATTGCTTGATTGCTATTCCTACATAGTAAGTTTGCACAAAAGATGAGAGATTTTGGATCCATTTCCTATTTCAGAAGGTTATATATAGATTTATGGCAACTCATTGTGACGGGGCAGCACAACAAAGGCTTGGATTCAATCTGGAGATTTGAATGGTGAGAGATTGAGAAGCTTGAGCTGATTATGGGAATGGTTTCTCCTCATGAAAACATCAGGCCAGATGATAGGAAGAATCAGAGGAATGAGATTGAGAGGATTTCTTGCAAATTTGTCTTTGTAGCTTTCTCATGAATACCAGTTGAATTAAATTGGATATTTGATGTCTAATTTGGTAGGTGAGCGAATAGAGGAAATTTTCCTTTATGCCTTTATTTGAATAATTTGATTTATTCAAATTAGTAAAAGGGAATAAATAATTTAATAAAACAAACTATAGAATTTGTTTTTTAAATAAATATAGAAGGGATATGATAATTAATCAACAAAGTATTTAACCTTGTTTAATTAAATAATGATTGAATGATGTCATAATTAAATAACACCAATTATTGAAGTTGTTTATTTAATTAAAATTGAAGAATAGGAGAATGAACCATAAATAAATATTTCTATTTATTTAATAGTAGAGGAATTTAATTATGATAATTAAATAAAACAAAATGAAATTCGTTTATTTAATTAAGACATAAATAATAGAATAAAGATTGAAGAATTTAAGATAAACTATAAATAAATATTTCTATTTATTTAATAGTAGATGAAATAAGGGTTAATTAATCAAATAAATCATATTTAATTAATTATATTCTCTAGACCATTTTTAGGTGTATACATTACAAAATGCCCCAAGTGCCAAAGAATGATGAAGGCCCATCAACTCCATACATTGATCTAGCTACTCTCGTCTCCACTTCTATGAAAGAGACACCCGCCATCCCCACCATCTCCGATATCAAGGTCATTATCTAGGACAATGGGCGTGGACACTATACAATTCCAAAAATGCTTTTGTGGTAGGAGAGTTACCACAATCTCCCAGGTCACAAGGACGACCACAATTAAATGATGCTTCCTCATCCCAAACCTTCACAACAGGCTCCTCCAGCTTCAGAAGTTGGGGAGATCTCAGTCGAGAAGTAATAGAAGAGGACCCATCCCATCTCTTGTACCAAGACAATAGACCAGTAGTTGATCTACCTATGGATGATAATAGTAAAGGCTTACAAATGATGCTCGCCATGGGCTATGATAGAAACAAAAAGCTTGGATAAAATGACAACAGGCTTCTAATACCCATCATTCCTGAGATGCGAATGAGAAATATTGGCCTCAAATGTACCCCTCTGAGTATAACCATATGTGGCCAAAATCCCTTGGTTAAGAAAGTCAAAACTCCTCAGCAAACGACAACCACCCTTCAATTACCCGTATCCACTGGTCTGCCTTTAGACAATTTCACCTTTGACATAACCGAGGTCTGTAGTAGTAGTGATGATGAGGAAGATGCCCTAATTGACTTACCTATGCTTTTCAAGAATTTCTCTCTTCTCATTATTAGTACTGTATCATTTGAGTCAACCAGTCAAACCCATGAAATCAACCTAGTCTACCCCTAGCTCATTGATTACAACCAACGAGGACTGACAATTCTAGAAATTTTTAAGAACGATGAAGCACTCTTGGAATTCATGGGACTGTGGGGCACTATACCATGCAGGGATTACAAGGCTGGGTTTGATATCATCTTAGACACACAATCTTACTACGGGGAGACGCTTGAATCCTTTAGTCAGAAAAGTGAAAACTTGAGAATAATCTCAAATTCTTTAAGTGAAAACCACATTGTGGCACTCTCTGACCCTAAAATAGTAAAAAAAAGGACGTATCCAATAGTGAAAACCTCTTTGAGGCACCCGAGGATGAAGGATTCAATTTTCCCCTTAGTGCTCTACATCAAGAAAAGTCAGCAGTTCTAACCAAGAAATGCAACCCAGTCAACTTGGGAACAAAGGAAACACCGCACATCACATTTTATGCAGAGTCATTGATGTCAGAAGAACAGGAGCTCCTAGCTGCTTTCTTAAGGGAAAGAAAGGTCAACTTTGCATGGAGCTATGCCGACATGCTTGGGCTTGATCTAGAGATTGTGGTCCACCATCTAGTAGTTTACCCTGAAGCAAATCATGTCAAAAAAAACTCAGAAAAATGCATCCCTAGATAGCTTTGTTAGTCAAAATGGAATTGAAGAAGCTACTTAATGCAAGGTTCATATGACCAATCGACTATAAGGAGTGGGTATCAAACCTGGTACCTATTTCAAAGCCCGGTGGAGGCATCTGTATATGCACAAATTTTAGAGACCTGAACAAAGCATGTCCCAAAGATGACTTCCCGCTTCCCAACATTGATATGATTGTAGATATGACTACGAGACATGAGATGCTCCCACTGATGGACAGATTCTCCAGGTATAACCAAATCATGATAGCCAAAGAAGATCAACATAAAATGGCTTTTACTTGTCCATGGGGGACATATTGTTGGAACATGATGCCATTTGGCCTAAAGAATGTTGGAGCAACATATCAGAGGGCCATGACTTTAATATTTCATGACATGATCCATAAGACTATGGAATATTATGTCGATGACATATTAACAAAATCCAGAAAGAGACGAGACCATATAACAACATGCAGGGAAAACTTTAGTGGCAAATCTTTACCAAATGGTGAATTCTAGGGATCGGCCAAGTTGAAATTGGTGAATTTCTTGCACCCAACAGAGTGTCCAAATCGCTTGGATTTTATGAACTATAGGTCCAATGCATGTCCATTCGCCAATGAGTTTTTTTTATGAGGCATATTTAAGCAACAAATTCACCATTTTCAAACTACATGTTTCAATTGGACCGACTAATATTTTCACCTAGAATCCTGAAAGCATTTAATAAAACACCTACATATTCGCTAATACTATTAAAACAACATTGTATTAGGACCCATTTCGCCAATTAAAATTTACAAATAGTTGCTTGTGAAGACCCATTTCGAGAATTAAAATTTATAAATAGTTGCTCATGAGGACCTATATTTCCAATAACATTAAAAAATAATTACATTGGAGGACATATTTCACCTCAAAAATTACAACGTATCATTGTATAAACAAGCGAGATTCACCAAATATTTAATATACCATTTAAAAATCCTGCAGAATTCACCAAATATGGAATTATGGATTGGTATAAATACAATCGAAAGTGTTATTTATTCTTACACATTTTGTTCGGTTCTGAGGTTCTAATTCTCCATTCGGAAGCCAGCGAAAACTGAAAGCATAGATTTAAAAGGCGAGTGATCATTTCTTCATAGTGTTATTAGTTATAATAATAAGTTTTCTTTATCTCTTTTCCATTCTTGCTTCAACAAAGTGAACCTTAGAAGTTAAAACCAAACTCTGAAGTTTCAAAGTTTTTGAAACCTTCGACCCACCGAGTAGAAAGATGACCAGGAAAGACTTGCAACTCAACAAAGTGAACCATCAACCAAGTCGGGGAATCGGGAAGTCATGAAAATTTAGAACTCTGCGACAATGTTATAAAACTCTGAGGACTAGCGACTAAGGTTAGGAAAAGCCAAAAAATATATATTTTATTCCATGGTATTGAATTTCATATGTGATTCTACATCATTTTTAAAGAACAACACTTATCACACTACTTATAAATTCCTATTGCATTTCCATTCACACAATCTTTGATAAATAACTGAAAGGAATATTATTAATCCATTCCTTGAACAAAAGCTAACAGTTCAACATCCATAACTTATAAGTTATAAGCTAACAGTTCAACATAAATAACTTATAAAGGCATCCACCCAACTTAAACAATAAAAGCTTAAACTACCAAATCACCTAAATTATACTGAGAAATCCTTACGCATCCATCACCATAAAATCTTTATTAACAAATAAACATTCCACGACAATGAAACTATCCAAAAATCTATCATTCCAATAATAAACAATCCACTAGCAAATATAGAGTTTTTTTTGTCTTGATAACGGTTTCTTGAAGACAACCATTTTAGAAATTAAAATAAAAAGTCTTTGAAGTATCAAGAGAGCCAAATTAAAGAAAATCACATAAAAACTAAAAACTAAACAGCGGTCCCACTCCTAGCACCGACTCCTTTATTTTCAATTATTTTTGTCTCCTCCTTCAGTAACACCTCCTATGCCTTTACTCTTTGTCTGTATTCCCGATACTTGGTGAAAATTGCGGTGATGTTTTTTGCTTCCCGGAGTTGTAGTAATTTGTAACCTGGTTCTCCATCTGGCTAAAGCCTTTTTAGACTCAACTAACATTTGAGATCTTTTCTCTTCTCCACATTTATAAGTCCTTAGGTGGATCTCCATTCGACTGAGTTTCAAGGACTCCCATGCCACTATAGCAGGATCAACTATTTCTTTCTTGAATATCTCTCTAAACTTTAGAGAGATCTCTTTTATATCTAGAATTTTTTCATCAAACTCATCAATAATTTCCACTCCCAGAATACGACAATCTTCTTTAACTTCCTCCAACATTTCATAATATTGTTCAAGTGTATTATTAATTTCCTTCACCAGATTATCATATATATTCAATTTCCATTCCAATGAAATGGACCAGGAAGGGTCTAGCTCCTTAGGATTATTCACAATTTGCTCACCAATTAATATCTTCGAATCCATAGAGTTCAATTCTTTCATTTCCTGAGCAAGCACATAGAGTCTAGTTTGATCTTTTCTGAGTTGTTGAAGTTTTGTTACTAACTCCTTTGTCTTATTAACAACTTGAGTGTAAAAGAGCACATATTTATTTAGAAAGTAGATAGCCTCTTGAGATATTTTATCGATCCCCTCACAAGCAACTCTAGAATAGCTCAATTTTTTTTTAATTTTCTCTATGGTGAGCACATCGATGCACTCTACCTGAGAACTTGAGGCTTCATTAGATTTAGGAGGAGTGGCCATGGAAGAAATAAAATTACTCAATGCAAGGACTTGATATTCCAATTTTATATTTTCTTTCCTATGTTCTTTCACTCTTTTAATCAAGGTATGGACTAAATAATTGGCATGGTACACATCACCTTCCAATGTTGGAGGCTCCATATCCACATGTGTGACTTTGTAGTCTGCCTCTGTTATTTCATCTTCATTTAAATCCTTCATAGGATCAACAATTTCTAACATTTGATTTCTAGAAGTAGCATCAGTCACCATCCTTGACATCGTCTTGGCTTTCTTAGGTTTTGAAGAGCTTTGAAGTAGTTCTGAAACTGTATCCAATCCAACTATCATTGTAGGAATATGCTTTCTCTTCTTCTCCACTGCTTTTTTCAGCTATCCTAGGGAGGCTACCACCAGACCAAAATCTTCATTTTCACTAATAGTTTCTTTAGCAGAATTAGGAGTGATAGGTGGATTATCAACCAGAGGTGGAGAAGAGGGAAATTCAGAGTCAGACAAAGGAGGAAAGATATTATCTTCAGCGATTCGTTTAAAGATAGCTTCAAAATCTATAGCCACAAGTTTTCCTTGATTGGTCTTCTTCTTAGGGGTAGGAGAAATCACATTGTCTTGTTCACAGATGTTGTTCAACTTGACTATTTCTTCTGGCCTATCACCATCACCTCCTAACTGAGAATTTGCACTAGAGGACCTCATATAGGGTTTCCCCAATGATACACTTGCACCAGATGCTTGTGTAGACCCCTGTTCATTCTTTTGTGATGACTTAGGCTCCTAAACAGGACCAAAAACTTGCCACCATTTCCCATCCAACCAGTCTTGGGTTCTTTTAAGCATTGGGGTAGCACACACCCTCATATCTGAAATTTCACTTTGGCTCCAATCAACCCTAGGGTGGGATTTATCAGGCAATTTTTCATATGCAGGATCTATGATTGTTGAATCCTCAACTACATTTTTCAGGAATGTGAAATGATAGACCGAAAGACTGTATATGTTTTAGCGTTAGCCTCATATAATCTCTTCTCAAAACTTCCTTCTCATCGACACAATATTCCTAGAAATATTTGATAGATGGTTGATGCCAATATAAGCTCCTTCCATAGAGATTATGCTTCACAAAACCCTTACTGTCAAAATTAGCTCTCATAGACAGATTTTGGAGGTTATATTCCTTGAGAATTCCTTCAGCTCCCCTGGCCATCTAGTTTGTTTTGCACACAAAAGAACGAGTTTCCAATGGGAATGCATAGCGTTGTTTACCCATGTTCGTATACTTAATATTAACCATGGCCATTTGTCGACAAACTTCCAAAAATATCAGTAAATCTTCAAGATACCAAGGTAATTTAAATGGGCTTTCTTAAAACGCCCTATTATTAGATAGAAAAACTTATCAAATTAGATATAAAAACTCCCAAATTTTGATACAAGAGAAATCGATTCAGGGGAAAGGAACATTTCTAGATTTCCATCTAGCTTCCTCACAACCTCTATTAAAAATGCATCATTAACACAAAAAAAATCACCCATTCCAAATTATTTTGTGAACTAAGGAAAGCATTTATACATAGGCATATCAAAAGATGGGGTTCCTTGCAACTCCAACCCAAGCCAAAAGGACCTATGACTACCTACAATGTATGTCAGGCAAGAACACATACATAAAGTAGCAGTCTTATGGAAATTAATTAATTGCTCATTCAAATGGAAGCAAATAACTTCACCCGAGTCAATGAAAATGTTCTCATCACAAACTATCAAGATAAACCAGAACATACAATCCTCAAATAACTCAACTTGTGGATTCCCAACAACGTGGTGCAATAAAGCAATAGCATCTACAATTTCTCCCTTAAAATGCAATCTTTTGATTTTACTTGGTAGTTGCGACTTACCTTTCTTTTCAGACTTTAACTAGGTTTTGTCCATGGAGTTCTTACACCAGTTGTTATTTGCTTTGAAAAATTCACCTGCCACTATGAAAGACATGTCTTCTACAGGATCCCTTTTTGAAATCCTCAACACGCGGGAAACAACTTCAGGAGAAATTTCTGCAATTACAGTTCTGTCTACGGCTTTAATTTTCCATGTCTACAGAACACATGCAGTTATTAGGTCCACACTCTACACAACTTTTGGAAACCCTCCAGCTTGAGCTAGCCTTATTTCTAAGATTTTTATATCCATCTCAAACTTGTCGTCCCTCTTTAGGCACGCCCAAAATTCATCTAACTTAAAAGGTCCAAGCACTATATCCCTTACGCCAACCCAATGTTCACTCTGCATGAGCACAAATTCACGGAGAACGAATGTTTGCACATGATATTTTGAGAAGTACTAGCCTTGGCCAAGAATGAGAATGCAGGCTAAAAGTCTGAGTAAGAGAATGTTTGTGCTTGAGAAGTATTGGCCTTGGCAAAGAATGAGAATGTAGCCTAAATGTCTGAGTACAACTTCGCCAGTCACTTATGCTGTTATTTTTTATAGGACATGCTTTAAATGTGGCATTCAATTTCATACCTTGAAAAGATAGCCTTTAAGCATGCACGCTTTTGGAAATTCCTGAAAAGACAACTCAAGTTTATTCCATACATAGCATTCAATGAGATGTCAGATGACAATGCCTTTGAAAGGCAAGATAAGTCCATCATGTTGCGTGGTCACTGAAACTTGGAACCTCAAAACCAAAATTTGAAGTTTCAATGTTTTCGAAACCTCCAACCCATCGACTAAATCCACACACCATAACTCAAAGGTTACGTATGCATGAACTTAAGTTACTCCACAATGTGAACGAAGTTGGGGAATTGGGTAGTTATGAAAATTTAGAACTCTGCAACAATGCGACATGTCACATGGTTATAAAACTCGAAGGCCTAAAGACTAAGCTTTTTTTGCTCCCTTATTTTGAATCTACAACCATACATCAAATGTTCATCAAACAATTGAGTAATTTATGATATAAATATTAAACATATGTTTTAAAGTTTTTTAATTTTTAACCATTAATGCGCTCGAATTATCAAGGCCTTTATAAAATGAATTACAATGTCACATTAATAGCACAGTAACACTTAACATTGCAAAGGACTTAATAAAAGGAATTACAATGTCAAATTAAAAGCACAACCATTTACTTTATTACAATTGAATTACAATGTCACATTATTACATAGTACAAATACAAATGTAAGTGCAAGCACCAAGCTTCTGCTGAATCACTGGTGAAAATGTAAATGTAATTAATACATGTGTATTTCTTTATGTTTTACTTTTAAATCTGCATGCAATTATTATTTTTTTGCTAGGTATTTAACACTACTGGGGGCAACACCATGTATTGATTATCAAAAAAGGATTACATGAGTTTTTGTTTTTCAAAAAACCACCCTAAAGGCCTTTTATGTCAAGTGACCTTCCTTGATTAGATGGCCCACCCAGATTTTCATACATTACAGAATTCATTACAAAATTGGCCTGAATTTTAGTACAGGAACTCCAAGACTCGGGACTGACTCAATTACCCTATTACTATTACTATTGCTATTCAACAACAAAAAGTTGAAATCATACCCAACCAGACTTTGTCATTCATCATCATCCTCTTCATAATCATCATCCTCTTCATCATCATCATCATCCTCTAACTCTATGTGTTTCAGGTACGCCTTGCAATTTGCAATCACCAGGCAGTGTGCTCCACATTTTTGGTGTGCTGGGCTTTTGTTCTTTTCCTTCGGGTCCTTGGGATCATTTGCAAGCCATTCTTCCCCATCTCCAAGGTCCCAATCATCATCATCACCCGCTATAATTTCCTCTGCCAGACCTTCGTCCTTCACATATCTCATTGCCCACCCACGCGGAAGATTGGTTGTCAGCTTTGCTACGCTGAGGAGAAAGAAAATGCTACAGTCCCTTTCAACCCACAATTTTTCAAATCCTTCTGGGTTGATGGTTCAGACCAAAGGAAACTTCATTACGTCTCTCCCTCTCATCTGCATCTTGTAGTAGTTATGTGGCATAAGGATTTTCCTATTCTCATCCACATTAACTAGCGCCACGTCAATGTCACCCAACCATGTGTGCATGAAGACCATTTGGGTCAATTTTTTGCTTATTTCTTTTGAGACTCCCATATGCAAAAGTACTGCTAAGAACATTGCCAGAATCTTCGTATTTTCTCTGGCTCTGTGATAAGCCTTCAAATTTTTTGGCCCAACCACCTGCTTGGTTGCCCAGAGAATGAGTGGATGGGTTGAATTCATCAAACCCTGTAGTCACTTATTGATTATTTCTCCTCTTAAGCCCTGTTGTTGCTTCTCTATGTCCAATGCAAGTGGTATTTCCATTTTACTCCTCGCCCACAACTCACCTTTCTATAATTTTCTACCACTACTTTGAATTTTGCAAATGTAATGTGATAAATGGCTACTTACTCCACCTTTGCATGCATTTATTTCATAAATAGATGATACTAAATTTCTCAAAGGAAAAAAACCTGATGGAAAATTTCTTTTTTCATTTGAATTTCTTTATGTTTTACTTTAAAATCTACATGTAATTATATCATAAATAGATAATAAATTATGGGCCACTAGTGACGCTACTAGCTTGATTCGCGAAAACCAAAAAACCAACTTAGTCAATTCGTGTATCTGAAGCCTTAAATGTACAATTAAAAATTAAAATGTTTAATTTGATTGACATTTGGCTACATGAAAATTGTACCTTAAACTAACAAGTTGTCAAAATCCCCAGATTCTAGTTAGCACTACCAGTGCCACTCAAATGATATGAAATCATGACAAATCTTGTTTCATTAAAACTATGAGTTATCCAATCAATCACTTTGGATGTTCAAAACTAAAAGATTGAGAATTTCAATTAAATGAAATGTAATACATCGAGGCATTGAAAAGAGAGAAATGAACCTTGATCTCGCCATGTGTCTGCATCTAATGGTTCTAGTGTTATTCTGGAGGTTTCAATTCACAAGTCTATTGCTTCAGATATTTACTTTCAGAATGCAACTACAACCGTCCATCAAAAATTCATCAAATGGTCATGCTTATATTGATTTTCCTTTACATCCTTTAGGTTACACATTCTTAAGTTTTTAAGCCTTGGTCCTATGTTCTTCCTAGGCGGCCCCTCTTTTAAAACCAACTTTCTGCATGTGCATATTTTTGCCACTTAAGTTCTTCTATCGCTCATCGCCAAAATCCAACCCATTGGGTTCATTACCACGATGATGAGCCTTGATCTCCCCACATGTTTGCATCAAATGGTTCTAGTGTAATTCTAGAGATTTCAATTCGCAAATCTACTACTTGAGGATATACTTTTGGAATGCAACTATAGTCGTCCATCAAAAATTAATCGAACGGTAGTGGTCCACAATGTTGCATTGTCGCTAAAAATTGGAACCTTAGAACCAAATTTTGAAGATTTGAAGTTTTCAAAACTTCTAACCCACCGACTACATAGATGACCAAGAAAGACTTGCAACTAAGGTTAGGAAATGCACCAAAACCTCAACTTTGGTGAATTAAGATAGAAAAGGTGGCAAGGACAGTGCATTTATGAAGTGAAGATCACAGGCATATTTTAGCAAGTGGACATGACTGGAGGATCGATGGGTAATTAAGATCGGTACGTGTGGAGTTTGGAAAATTATTACCTCTCAGTTAGGCCTAGAATTTGCCTATCACTTTACGTTTTATGAAAAAAATTAACTCTCAAAAAAATATTTAATTTATATTTTTTATATAAAATCATTTATATTAAAATATTATTGATTTTATTAATCATACATATTAAATAAATGTTATAAAATAAATATTGTTGAATTTTTTTTATAGTTTAATCCTTAAATTCATCTATCTAAAAACATAAATTATTTGTAAAAGGCAAATAAAATTTCAACATGCTCACCAATAAAACGAAATGTTGTATTATCTTGAAAAAAATCAAAGTTGAGAATCACTATAAACAAAATACTATAAAATAAATATTGTTGAATAAATCATATATATTAATATAAAGTGAAATTAGAAAGAATTATTCCAATTCTAAACTAATTTATATTTTTATCATAAACATTATTATATACTTTAGATTTATCTTCATCCATCAACTACCAAAACTTATTCCAATTTTAAACTAATGCTATAAAATATACTTTACAAAGAATTATTCCAATTCTAAACTAATACTATAAAATATACTTTAAATTTATGTTCATCCACCAACTACCAAAAAAGTTGATTAACCAGTACAGTTTCCATTTCCAACATATCAAATTATCCCTAATCATACTCGCCTGGAATCTACCCTTCCAACCATTGTTCGTATTCCAAGGTGTTTTACAATTACAATGCAAATCCAGACATAACCCCCAAAAAACAAAATCACAGACAAGATTTAGTACAGTAATCTTTTTTTTAAAAAAACTTGTACTACTTAGACACCTTCGATGAATTACCCGTCTCCAATAGCTCTATCTCCATTAACAGCTTCATCTTCTTCCTTGGATGCGGACCCTTCTTTTCATGTACCTCTGCTTTGGCGATGTCTTTGAGATTCTCTATGACCTCCTCAACTTCCATTAGCTTGACGCAGATTTTGAGTGCTTGCCACCCGCGCTCTGCACCTTCTCACCACAGAGCTTTAGTGTATCCTTCTAGCCACCTGATAAAGAGATTATTTAAATCTGTGAGCTCTGGGCCTCCACCATATATGCCTTCAACATTAACAATCCCAACTCTTGGTATCTCCTATTCCAGAATGCCTTCCACATCCTCTAAAAAATCTTTATGAACCAGAGTTTTCATGACTTTCCTCACTACATCCACCAGCTCTCCTAAGTCTAGACCCCAAGCCATGACCAACGAATAAATATCCATAGTGGTCTTGTATCTGTGCTTTAATTTTTCAAATCCATTAACCAAAATAAATTGAACTGCTTGCGCCACCTGCATATCCTTGAAGAGAAATAAACCCCACAACCGCTTCACATACGCTTTGCCAATGAAAGGGTCCAGCTTCTTCTGTGATGTCAAGGTGAAATTGGCCTCCATTGTTTCTCTGGTTCACTGGCTTCTTGACAACCACCCACCACCGACCGACTACATGAGATGTGTGTCTTTAATACATCTCAATTTTCCAACCATCTCCATTAATGCCGATTCTAAAACGTACGTCCAATGCCGACAAAAAACCTTCATAAATGCTTCACTTTTTACAGAAACTTTCACACCTCCTTCACTTACTAAACAATGTTTAATTCACTAATTTTTTTTAATCATTTGAAAATAGGTTTAATTCGCCAATGAATTTTATTTTTTAGTTTGAAAAAAAGTTTTAATCGCCAACAAAATTATTTTTTCTAGTTGAAAACAGGTTTAATTTTCCAATCAAAATATTTTATTGGTTTGAAAATAGATTTTAATCTCCAATGGAAAAATTTTAGTGGTTTTAAAAAATTTGCATTTCACCAGGATTTTCTACAGACTTCTAACGATTAGAAAATATTCGCCAATGGACATTATTTTTTTCATGAAAAATGAAAAAATTTGTCACTAAAATTAATATTTTTATGGGGAAGTATACAATATTCGGCAGGGTTTTACACCTTCTCCGAGGGGGGGGTTTCTTAAAGTTTTCCTTGGCAGCATTAAGTGCCATCTTTGACAGGCTTAAGGAATACAAGGTTCACCTTAATCCAAATAAGTGTTCCTTCAGCGTACAATCAGGGAAGCTATTGGGATACATTGTTGTCCATGAGAGGGATTGAAATAGATCCCACTAAGGTAAAGGCAATCCTCAAGATGGAGGAACCTAAGACATTGAAACAATTGAGAAGCCTACAAGGCAGGCTCCAGTCAATCCACTAGTTTATAGCTCAATTAGTAGACAAATCAATCCCATATTCTCACCTACTCCACAAGGGGGTAGCGTAAAAGTGGGATGACAAATGCGATCAGGCCTTTAACAAAATCAAAGAGTATTTTCTCACACCTCCAGTGCTTATGCCACCAATCCCAAGAAAGCATCTGATCCTTTACATATTAGCAACAACAATAGCTCTTGGTACTCTCCTAGCTCAACATGATGAAAATAAAACAAAGAGGGCCATCTACTACATCAGTCAGACCATGGTAGGGAATGAGTTAAACTATTCCTTCATTGAAAAAGCTTGTCTAGTAGTGGTGTTTTCCTCATAGAAGTTCAGACACTACATGTTAACACAAAATTAAGCTCATTTCCAAGATCGACCCACTCAAATACTTGCTTTCCAAGGTAGTGCTCATAGGAAGGATGGCCAAGTGGGTCACGATCCTATCAAAATATGACATTGAGTAAGTGGAACATAAGGCAATCAAGGCCAAGTAATCGCAGATCAGCTTGCAAAATCACCCATGTATTCAGAGAATCCACTCATATCAGAGTTCCCTGATGAATCCATCTTCAATTTGAACATAGCAAACCATTGGAAGCTATACTTTGATGGCTCCTACACACAGCATGGATCAAGAGCTAGAGTCTTTTTCATCACTCCATAGGGAGATTGCATACCAAGGTCCTACAAATTGACATTTCCCTACACAAACAATATTGTAGAATATGAGGCTCTAACCATAGGACTCGGAATAGTAGTGCAGTGGCATATCATGGCTCTCAAGGTATATGGGATTCACAACTAATAATCAATCAAGTGAATGATGAGTATCATACTAAGGATGAAAAACTCACTCCATACAAGAAATTGGTGGAGAGTCTTAAGGAATCATTCATTGATATCACATTCGAGCAAATTCCTAGAGCAAACAACAGAGTGGTAGATGCCATGGTGACATTTGGATCCCTATTGGATATCCCTCGCAATGTCCCAAAGCATGAATTCCTAGTAGAGCAGCTTCTCATGCCTACATTTGAGGTACTAGAGTCATAATTTGTGTGTGAAATCGTTGGTCTTGGTGGTCTATGGTACCATGACATATACACTTATCTAAGAATAGGAGTCCTCCCAGCTAACATAACTTCAAACCTTAAGAAAACCTTTGTCAAGAAAGCATCTCTGTTTGTCATCCTAGGAGAAACCCTTCACCGTAGGAGCATAGAAGGAACCCTATTATGTTGCTTAAATGTTGAGGAGGCATTGACCGCCTTAATTGAGGTACATAATGACATATGTGGTTCACACTCAAGCGATATGACCTTGGCTAGGAAATTGTTAAGGATGAGGTATTATTGGCCTACAATGGAAAGAGAAGCACATGACTATGTCAGAAGGTGTCTACAATATCAACAACATGGGGACCTCATCCATGCTCTAGCTCAAGAGCTCCATCCTATCGTCACACCTTGGCCCTTTTCGCAGTGGGGGCTCAATCTCGTTGGAAAAATCACGTCCCCACCTCATCCAGTGGCCACAAGTTTACCATTACCTCCACTAAGTACTTTACCAAGTGGGTGGAAGCCATCCCCATGACATACATCACTGGAAAGTAGATATCAAAGTTCATCCCAAACTACTTAATATGTTGATACGATGTTCCCCAAGCTATTATCTTAGATAATGGGACACCTTTCAAGAATCGGGATGTTCGTGACCTTTGTGACAAATTAAAAATCCAACATCACTTTTCCACTCCATATTATCCCCAAGGAAATGGCCAAGTAGAAGCCATAAACAAGACCATTCTAAAAATTCTCAAAAAGATAGTCAATGACGTAGGTCATGCCTGGCATCTACAACTAAATCCTTCCCTCTAGGTCTATCGAACTAGCATCCGTACACCAAAAGGTGCCACCCCCTTCTCCTTGGTCTATGAATTAGAGGTCGTATTACCCATCGAGATCGAGCTCCTGTCACTGAGAATATTACTGCAAAATCTCATCAAGATGAAGAATATCGCGTATTAGGACTAAATGAGTTGGAGTTGCTAGATGAGTGGTGTATGGAAGTGTTGAACCATTTCCAGGTCTATCAGAACCTACTCAAGAGGAGCTATAATAAGAATATCAGGATTAGGACCTTCCAAGTCAGAGAACTTGTACTAAAGGAAAACTAGAAGAATGTCCCAAATCCAAACGACAAAGGAAAATTTGAACCCAGCTTGCTAGGGCCATTCGTCATCACAACAAGCTATAAGTCAGGGGCATATTAGTTATCAACACCCAAAGGGGAACCTTTGTAGGAGCCCATGAACAACTCCTATCTCAAAAAGTTTTATGCCTAATCTTTTTAGGTATAGAACTAAAAATACAAAAAAAAAATCAGAAAATGTCTTGAAAAAATGGTCACCTTGATGAAAACTTAGCAAACATGCATCTTGGTGACAACAAAAAAATTTAAAAAAAGAAAAAAACTTAAAAAAAAAATTAGAAAAAGGATAAAAAATAGTAAATAGAAAAATCGTCCTCTAGTGAAAACCACTTCGGTGGCACTTCGGGCAAATACCTTGGTGAAAACCTGGCAAATAAGCACCTTGTGTAAATAAGCACTTTCCATCCACTAGGATCTTCACGACTCGTTCTCCATCATCAACCCATTATGCTTCCACCATCCATCACATTCCATATCCCCATCCATCATCCGTTTGGCATCCGCATCATAGCTTGGTCTTGTGATCATGTCATGATCCCTCCTAGTACTACTCGGCCCATTCTCAAGGTCAGTTTGTCCTGCCTTTAACAAAGTAGTCTATTGTTTGATGCTAGGGGCATGTTCTCATTAGATTAGATTCATGTATATTCTTGAAGTCCCAAAATCAAAAAATCTAAAAACATTCACAAAATTAGAAAATTCAAAAACATTCACAAAATCAGAAAATCCCAAAACATTCAAAACATATCAAAAAATCCAAAAACAAGTCAAAAATTCAGTCAAAAATTCAAAAACAGAGTCGTCTTGTCAAACTATGTCATCTCTGAGCTTTGAACGTAGGCAAGGTTGATCTTCGATCATCCCTCGAGACACTTAGGTTAGTCCTTTAGGAGTTTGTCATAATAGACTGGCAGTCCAATTGTTCATATCTCATTAATAATCGAGTCTATGTCAATCGAACTATGTGGTCTCTACATGTAGAACATAGGCAAGGCTAATATGTTGATCAGCCCCTTGAGGTCCCCAAGATAGGCCTTTAGGCTAGCCTTTTGGTCAAAATCTCATAAAACCCCAAAACATTTGAAAATTAAAAAATCAAAACACTTGTAAAATCTTGAAAATACCAAAAATAGTCTCAAAACAATTCAAAAAACTCCAAAAACATCCAAATATTTGAAAAAATTCATCTATCTCATCTCACTTTCACTCGCAATAAACATCACTCATAATAATCAATAATCACCCTCAACCTTTGGTGAAACAATCATAAACAAGTCTACCAGTTCAAAAAAGTGAAATCTCAAAATGTCAAAGTCTAAAGTCTAGGTCAGTAAGTAAACAAGTTGGTCAACTCTTTGTGTCAAATGGCCTATCATCTAATCAGTCTCATATCAAATCATCTAATGTTGTTATGTCCTAGGATGCATCCTTCCTACAATGGACATCAACATCAAGCATCATTGTAGTTTAGTCTTGGCTAGCGGTATTGAAGAACATCAACCTATTTGTTTACTGTATCTTTCTCTTCAGATTTATTTTATTGCGCTTATTCCAAGGACCTCTTGATGATATCCAAACGAAGGATTTAGAGAGATAGGAATGGGGCAATGATCATTATCTTTTATCTGTTGTGCTTGTTGGATATTTTTGTAATATAACCTTGGTAATGCGTGCTTTGTTGAGGTGTAAGGAGAATGTTTTAAGTATCTTGTTGACCACATAAGAAGGCTTGCTTTTCTATGTTTTGGTCCAAGATGTTTGGAATATCTAAACTGCATTTTGAATAAGGTTTCGTATGCCAGTAGTGGACAAGAATACTCCTATCTCATTTTCAAGTCAAAGTCCATCACACTAGGTGCAACACCATCCTAGTTCTTTATACCTTGATGCATTGTACCTATGTGTGTACAGGGTAAAAGCATAAAGTTGTGTCACACTTTCAGCCAAATAAATAGTTTTGAGCGGAATATTTTCAGCCGGAAAGCTTTCGCCTGACTAGGTTTCAACTGAAACCATGTAGCCTATTACATAGCACACAGGTTTTGGCCAAATAAGTTTCTCCTAAATCACAAAAAATCAAATTTTCCCTATTCCCGCTTTGAAATTAGCTTTGAAATTGGATTTTTTAATGTGCGAGGTTTCTATAGAAAGGGTTTTGGGCGAAACCCTTTCAAAATGGTTTCGACCGAAAACCTTTCTATAGAAATTGTTTCTAATGAAACTGTCTATGTGGATCCTAGTTGGCAGCCAACTCAACTTTTTTCAAAATTTTCTGAAACTTTCAACTTTAGCTAAGCATTTCTTTATTTAGAATTATTTTTCTACAAAAAACAAAAATACCCTTTTGTAGAGCTCAGAGTGGAGAATGCAAATATATAATTTTTTAATATCTTGATTAGTTTTAATATATTTTATTTTTAAAATAATGTAATTAGGTTTTTAAAATGGAAAAAGAGGTTGATTACAAATAAAAAAAAGATAGTAAAACTTATTAAAAAAATTTAAATCTTATATGGGGCACAAGTGGAGAGAGTCTTCTTCAAAAGGGTATAATTTGTCTTTTGAAAATGATTAAAAAAATTGAAAATAGTTGATGGCTTGTGAAAATTGTCAAATTATGACATCTTTGACTTTAAAACGTTATTACAAGAAAAACACACATCAAAATTTGATTTTTTCTTTTTCCATGCACAAGATATTGAAGTTACCTATTTGGAGAAAAAAAAATTAGGGAGAAATGAAGTTTTTTTCAATTTGTTTCTTGATGGTCTGTGAAGTCACTCTTTTCTGAAATTTTCAGCATTCTAAATCTATCTTTAAATTGATACAAACATAATGAAAACAATTTTTTTAAAAAAATTAAAAATTATAGCAATAAACTTCATCAAAATTTCTGCATTTCATTAGTTTACACCATTTTGAAATTCAAAACATAAAGACCACTTTTATGTGGTTGAAGTTCAAATTTTTTTTGGGCTATTGGTTGACTCCTTTATAAAGTGTGACGCACGTTTGTGCTTTTACCCTGTAATCAAACATAAGGTAATTGGACCTTTGAAAATCACAACTCCTCAGAAAATAATAATAATCATCATCTTGTGTCTTGTTGGAATCTCTTACTTTCTTCTTTCTTCTTTACGCTAACATGGTACCATGACAGCTAATCACAAATCATTATCGTTATTGCATTCATACTGCATCCACAAAACCGTTAGCATATTGCATATTGCATATCATATCATATAGAAAACATTAATCATAACACATGCATTGCATTTACGTCTATATATGCATCCATTATATAAACATAAAAGAAATCATCCCATAGCATTATAAACATCATACACCATTACCCTAACATTTGCATCATCATAACATTTCATTAATCATCCCATATAATCCACATCATGTATCTCATAAGCATCCATTATGCCATCACATTATATATCATATATCAAAAGCATCTATTTGCATATCATAAACATCGTATCATAACACATGCATATATCGTTCCATAAAACATCATTTCATCATATCATGTCATCATCATAACATCATAAGTGCATATCATACATGAGAAAATTACACACATCTTATCATCCATCATTGCATAAAAATATAAATCTATTAGTCTAAGCATTTTCATTCTACATACATCACAAAAATTGCATAAGAAAAAATAATGAAAAAAAAGAAAAAGATTGCATTTGCATCATCACATAAAACATAATGCACATCGCATAATCATTGCATCACATCATAAAGTCACACACCACATAGCATCATCATCATCATCATAAGCATCATATAGTATCATCATCATAGCATCATGACATAGAACATCATTGCATCACATAAAGAAATAAAATACATCCATAAAGCATAACTAGATAGGACATATCACATCATATCAGATAAATATCATCTTATATATCATCAAAATAAATACACTGTCATGGTACAAAAATCAGATCAATGTACATGTGTATGTCAATAGAGTACAACAACCCACGGGGCTATCAAAAATGAGTCTGTGGGGCACAAAAAGAATCATGTCTCTGATCAAAATTACCTAACCCTACTGGCTATTGCCCTCGCCACCTGCTCTCTCTGATCCTCTACAGATCTATGGCTTATCCTCTGTGAAAAATTTGGCACTCGAGCTACTCTTGGCATGACCTAATAATAATGCAAACTGTAATAGTTGGCCTCCTAGATAGCCTCCCTATATGATTGAAGTGATACCATGCTCTGGGAGGAGGATGTAGACATACTCTCAATCTGCTCTTGTCTACCCATCTCTGCTACTGCTTGCAACTCCGCATCCTATCTCTGTTGGACCGCCTGGTCCTGCTCTGCCCGTAGTTGATCTCTCTCAGCTGTAAGCACCTGTACTTGGGCCTGTAGTTGCAAAATTTGACTGTCTCTAGGGTTTGGCTGGAGAGGTGGCTATACGGGTGGCTAATTATGGCCCCCATCCCTAGGTGGTGTCAGAACCCTATCTTGTCATCTTGGGTCCTGATCCTGTCTCTTCTCGCCCACCTGTAGATCTGGGAGTGGTTGATCCTGAGGCCCCCTATCCTGAACTGGCTAATCCGATGGTGGCCTACCACCTCCCTGATCCTGGTCTCCATCCCCTTGGCCCCTCCTACTCCCCTGCCTTTGGCTCTACGTTGACCAAATGGTGTCCTTAGCATTGTAAGTCTAAGTAGCGACTGAAACCAGTCTCTATAAGCCTGTGTGGTCCCTGTATCTGCCTAACCTTGGTCATAAGGCCACGGCCTAGCCACCAGCTACATAAAACTCTGCACTGCCTCATGTGTAGGTATATAATGGCCCCAGGAGCTTTGGCTCATTGTCCATGCAAAAATGTCCACATATTGATCATCTGGCCTATCCTGTGCGTCATCGAACTACCTTAGAACCCTACCTTGCAGGTACATCTTGAGCATTGTATGCTCCCTACCCTACATCAATTTGTCTTGGAGGGTAAAGAAAAGTTGTTGAACATCATCTAACCATGTGGGCCATCCAAGATATGGTCGCCATGTGAAAACACACATATCATCAAGGACCCTCTTCCAATGAGGAATCTCGTGTTGTCCTGTATGAGTGAAGGAAACACCTCCACAGTATCGCAAAACAACTGGATCATCTAGTTCTATAGTAACTAGAATAACCCTTAGACGTAGCACAAAAATGTGCTCCCAAGCCCAGATCTGTAGCAATGTAACCCCCGCCCCAAGTGCTCGGTTGTCGAGGTAGGCGAACTCATGAAGATCCCTGTATAGTGAGGCTAGAAGAACTAGCCCCCAAGAAAAGCATGTCCATCGCTGAACCATACACTCCCAAGCGAGCCCCCATCCAGGATTGAAATATCGGCTCTGTCGATCTAGTGCAACGAGACCCAATATGATAGCTGGAATAACAAGACGTCATATATCACGCGCTCTTCGTGAATGGGCAATCTATAGATCTGTCACATATCCTCTAGTGTGATTGTCCTCTCACCTGTCAGGAGGTGGAAAGAAGATGTATCATTGTGCCATCTCTTAGTGAGTGTTAGCATACCCAGGTGTGATCGAACGGGTGGAGCATAAGCAATATACCAAAGACCAATGGCCCCTAGATGCTCTTGTTGTCACTCGGGCATACCCTACAAAGCACCAAATAGATCTCAGGATCTGTGCTCTTGTGAATATAGTATCGGTACCTCCTTCTACATTAGGAAAGCCACTACATTAAAATTCATCAAAAAAATCATGACCCTGGCTTGTCTCAACATACCCCAAATAGCTTAAGCGTCATTGCCTGTGGGTGTGGTACAGTTTGCAAACTTCAAATTATGCTGCTAGGAGTTTTTAACTCTCAAACTCCATTGCGACATTGAAGTTTGAGAAGGTGGCTCAGTTTAAAAACAAACCCTAATTTCAAAAAGAACCGTTACAGGGAACTTTGCATATGCGGCTGGGTTTGGAGTTTAAACCCTAATTCCAAATTATGCTACGATGTTGCTACTCATGACTGTGGCATAGTTTGAGGCCGTGCAGCTCCGTTTTAAAATTTTCAACGGTGAAGTATTGGACCACTCCTAAAAACTAAGTTTCCTAGCCTAATAAATGTGCACGTAAATTGAAAAACAAAGTTGGGTCAAGTTGACTCACTAGTGGTCCAGTGCCAGGAAGCCTCTGGTGTGTCTGTACTTTGTCGAAAATGTGTCGGGGAAGCTGTCATTATGCCATCTTGTGAAGGTGTCAAAGCTCAAAGTTGTAAAATCTCTAAAGGCTGAATGTGAAAATGAATTGGAAGTGGTCCCTCAAGGCCTATTTAAGCCTAAAAATTAGGGTTTTTTGACCCCATTTAGCCGTCTTGCCAGAGTTTTGAACTCTCAGGCTTGTGTTTGTCCATTCCTTGCCCATTTTTCATCGTTTTACCTCATTTTTGACTTTCTGGAGCCTTTCTAGACCTGTTGAGCACCTTGTCCTCTTTTTTTCACAAGATCACCCAAAAATTTGAATTTTTCGTCCAATCCCTCGAGGGGGTATTATATTGGCATATTTCGCCCGCCAAGGCAACAGTGGGGCAAGTTTTGAAATCAGAATTTTTTTGACTTTTGATTGAGATAGTTTATTCTTTGAACCAATGCAACAAGTGCATTGCTTAAAAGAGGGGCAAAATGTAGACACATAAAATGTATTGATTGGCATTACACACTTGATCCTGATTACTAACACCGTTTCAACTTGAATCATCCTCTTAGCTTGTCATCACTCTTCATCCATTAAATAAATAATCATTTATCTGATTAAGTCATTCTCTCTTGTTAATTAAATCAATCAATCTGATCTAATTAACCCTATATCTCTATTTAATTAAATAATTCATTTTATTTGATTAAATCTCTAAAGTCACTTTATTAAATTAAATAAATTAAACCTTATTTGATTTAATCTAGCATTCATACCCTTTAATTAAATAAATCAAAATCTTTTTTTAAATAGTCTCTAAATCACATTCTTCTCATCTTTTGATTTAAATCAACCCATAAATCTAAATCAATTACTCACATCATTAAATTAATTAACCCTTGATTAATTTAATCTTAATCCATGTCCCATCCTCTAGCTTTTTCCACTTGCACATGAAAATACATTTAATTTATTTATTAAATCTTCATTTTCTCTCAACTTGGCATCTTTTGAGGAATATTCTTCCAAATTTGAAATCCATCCAAATGGATTTGTCCTTCCAAAGAAACATTTATTCCTTCTTTCATGCCTTTATGCATTGAGCCAAGTGGCATTTAAGACATTATTTTTCCCTCTTACATGTCATTTCACTATTTTCAAATTCCACCTAATTTCATTTATGGGAACATTCATCAAAATGTGCACATCCTTTGCCCATTCACATCTTGACAAGTGGCACCTCCTTATTGGGTGTTGAATGATCGCACATTGCTTCATTTTGGGCATTCTTCCATCTTGTCTTTCTATAAATAAGAGGTTTCTCTCCTCATTTGATTATCCGCAATTTGAGTAAACTTACTATACTCAATTTCATCTTCAAGCACATCCACCTTCATCCATTTTATCAAGGTCTTAGCTAGGTTATGTAGATTTTTCATCATGGAGCTCAAGTGAATCTTCAACAAAGTGGATCAACCTTCATCACTCATCAACATTGCATCATAGGAGTTGGGAAAGGGCCAATTTTCACATCAAATTAGCACCAATTCCTCCATGGGATCAATAGTTTTCTTGCTTAATTAGGATTTGATTGCTTTCTCATTGTGTTCTTCAATTTTATTTCCTATTTTGAGCATTGTTAATGGATTTCATGGGGAATCTTGATTCTCACTTGCATTTGATCTAACTATGTGTTTGTTTCTTGTGTTTTGTAGGTGTTAGGATTGGGGTTCTACAACTCTGACCTCCAACATTTTCCTTCACTTTACCTTTCTCTCCATGCATCGTCCACTGTCTAATACTCATGCCAACTGCTCTTTCCTCACTGTCAATTGTACCATCAGACCTCTTCATCTCTATCAGACATGTACTTGCCTTGTTTACTATCCTATCAACATCCAAATCCTTTATCTCCTTGTCCACTATCTTACCATTCTCCCAAGGTTCTATGTCAACATCTTTATGTTGTCTTTTCACTATACCAATAACTTTCCAATTTATTGTCCCATCACAAACCTTTATCTTCTTGTCTTCTACCTTACCAATCTCGGTACTTACACCTTTGAACTATCTTTTTACTTGTTTCCCTGCTACTACAAGGCACTCAACTGTCCCAATCAACACACTACAACTCTCTTCTCTCCTTTCCAAAGGCCTTCTATCCTTACATTGCACCATAGCTTCCTGAGATTCACTTACTTCTACTTTCTTGTTCCATATGAAGGCATTCCTCTTTATCGCTACCTGCACCTTATCCTCATTTCCCTTACTGTCTGCACCTTGTCTTGTTTTACATTGGTTTCCAAATATACACTCTTACCTTTACCTTCCTTAACATGCACATACTCCTTTCTCCCCAACATAATGAGCTCACCTTGTTCCTTTACCCCTTCATTCAATGGAGTTAGAACAAACTCTCTTCCATCTTTTTCAATGATGTATGTATTTTTCCTACCATTGTATAAGGCTGACCTGTCAAACTTCTAGGGTCTTCCCAACAACATATGACAACAATTCATGGGGATTATATCACAAAGTACTTCATATTTATATTGTCCAATCTAAAACTCAACTCTTTCTTGCTCATTCACCACCAAAGACTGACCATCACTAACCCATGACACCCTATATGGTCTTTCCCTAGGTACTCTTTGCAAATGCAACTTTTCTACCATCTCACTAGACACAATGTTATTCGTACAACCTAAATCAATAATCACCTTGCATACCTTGTTTTTACACTTGTAGGTTGTCCTAAACAATGCTCTCCTTTGAAGTAACCCTTCCTCCTTTGTGGTCTTCAAAACTTGTTTCTTCATCATCAACATTTCACCAACTTCAGCCCTTGCAACCAATCTATTTGAACTTGAACTACTTTCAACTTCATCTTCTTGAACTATTTGTGCTCTTCTATCAGGTTTTCTTTCTCCTCCACTTTAAGTTGATGAACCAATCTTTTCACGACACTTCCAAGCAGGATGACCATACTCTTGGCAATGATAACATCTACCAGCAAAAGTATTAGTATCCCTTCCACCTCCAAACTTGCCCCGTGTACCTCTATACCCTCCTCTTGATTCAAGTGCTTGTTCTCTACTCTTATCAACATCTCCATGATCTTCTTTGGACTGCCTTGTGCCTCTTCCTCTATTCATGTTACCTCTACCCCTTCCTTTCCTTTCTTGTCTTCTCTTGATTCTATCTACTGCCCTTACTACCATTTGGAAACATTCTTCTACTATCTTAGGAGGATTCAAACTAATTTCATCTGTTATGTTCATCCTTAAACCACTCAAATACTTGGCCACTCTTTCAACCTAATCTTTATTATGGCCTACCATAATGCATAACCAATGAAATTCCTTAGTATATGACATTACATCCAACTCCCTTTGCTTCAAATCTTACAATTTCATAAAATTTTGTATGGCATAATCTGCTGGTAAAAACTAAGCCTTTACTTTTGCTACCATCCTATCCCAAGAGATTATTTTAGACTTACCTTTCTTGATCCTATCTTCTTGAATAAAATTCCACCATGTGAGGGCTGGAACCTTCAATTTTTTCTTTGCATATTTTTCCTTCTTACTGTCCTCTATCTTCAAACTCAGAAATTATCCAAGGCATCAATCCAAGCCAAAACCTCTTCGCTATCCATCTTACCTCCATACATTGGCACTTAAACCTTCACCTTGTTGTCACCTCTTACTACCTTTAGCATCTTGATCATTCTCTTTTCATTAGGGTCTAAGTCATCTTCATCATTTTGGACTCCAACTAGAGGGTTTTGTTCTTCCCCTTCGTCTTCTTTATCACTCTTGTCTTCATTCACCACTCCTCTTCTCTGGTTCTTCTCTAGAGCTACTATCTTGCTAAGGCGGCTTCTTGAGAATCTTTGTAGATCCTTTCCTTCTAAAAAAACTACTCTTTCAATTCCTTTATCTCATTTTCCATTGAACTGACCTTTGGAGGCATCCTTCACAATCTTGCCTCTTCAACTTCCAATCACAAACTACAACTTTCTTCTTCAAGGAACTACTTCCTTGCTCTAATCAAACTTTAATGAAAGATGGGTAGGTCTTGAAACAAAAATTATCACAATTTCAACAACAAATCAAGTATTAGATCACCAAGTTCTCTATTTCACTCTTTCTCAACCAAATCACACTGTTTCCTTATAACACTCCTAACCCATTCAATCGGGTAAAAATTCTCAATGACACCCTATCAGACCAAGAAATGAACCTTTTCAAGGACCCATTTGGACATACATTAACATATCTAAAACTCAACAATGGTCACGCCAGACCAATTCACTCAAAACTCACTTTTTCATTGTTTTAGGCCTCCAATTAGCCCTCTTTTACAAAGAAACTACTCTTGAAACTTATCCAAACTTAGGAAACTCATTTAGACAGAAATTATTAGGGTTTCAAACTAATAAATCCACCATTAGTTGTCAAAGATTCAATCACCCAATGGCCAAACCACCAAACCCTCCTTTTTAGCCTAAAACTAGGGGTTTATTGAAAAACATCTTTCCCACACTCATAAAATCTTTCCAACTCTTCAATCAGGTCCAAAACAACCTGAAAAAACTCAAATCACCATAAAATTATGTTTCCCCAACCTATTTCTCACTTTGACATATCAAAATCACTCTTTTCCTCATGGAAAACTCCATTTTGCACCTAGGGCATCAAGCCCAACACACTTCTAGACCTTCCTCATTCTCACAAACCTCATACACACCTTTTACCAGTTATTTTATACCAATTCCACTAAGGTACATCAACTATAGTAGGTGGAATTGGTTTATCACATTATGAAACCCTCAAAATCCAAATACCCTATTTCAGCTGATTAGAGGGATCAATCAAATAAATACTCAAAAAATTATTATGAAACCTTAAAATTAGATCCAAATACAAGTTAAAACAAGATAATATGTTATTCCAACGTGATTTGAACCAATGAAGTGTTGTACAACCTCTACAAGTGCTGGAAAATGTTAAAAATTAGGAAAATCTAGATAAATAGTGTTAAAGCTTGGTGTTTCTTTATCAATTCTTCAAAAATCTCTTTATAACGATGAATCTCATCATATTTATGCTTTTCTTAAACCAACTAACTCTTTAACTTCACCCTAACATCCCTTTGAACTCTATGATCATTCACATTCCCACAAAAGGCAATTTTGCAAATTTTGTTGGAAATAGGATGCCATTTAATTGCAAATCCTAAAACATTAATTATTTCATGTATCTCCTAGATTCTTGGAATGTGTTCAACAACACTAAGATTAGGATGAGATTAATATTTGGATGAAATAAATCATGAAATTGGCATTTGTATTTATTCCTAAATAATAGGAGCATGTGGGTGCACACATGGTAAGGTGAAACTCACCTTGTGTCTAGTTAACTATACGGAGTAACAGTTAACACTTTTGAATGCATGTAACAATCCTAGAAGTTAGGATTTGATGTTTGCATGTTTGAAGTTCAGTTAAGTTTAGTTCAGATCAGTTAAGTTAAGTTAAGTTAAGTTAAGTTAAGTTCAGTTCAGTTCAGTTCAGAATCAGTTTAGTTTAGTTCAGTTCAGTTCAGTTTAGTTCAGTTTAGTTATCTTCAGTTGCATGCAAGTGCATGTTGCATGCATGTTAGTTATTTTGAGTTGTATGTAGTTAGCTACAGTTAACTTGGAATACATGGCTAATAACATTGAGTTGTATGAACAGATAACAGGGACTACCTCCAGTTAACAAGGGATGACCATTCTTTGGGAATGGTGTTGAGTAAATGTTTCAGTTAACAATAAATCACTTGAAGCCAACTTGGGTGCCCAAGATGCTTTATTGGAATTAACTCCAATGCATGATAAGATATTTCTGATGGCTCAGTTAAGTAGCTTTAATTGTGGGCGCCATCTTTGAGGAATAGCTTTGGAATTATCACCGAAGTGAAGGAGAAGTTGTAGCTTCAGTTTGGGACACCCAAATGCATGATGCACATGTTTTAAGCTTTAGTCTTCACGAATAACTCTACTTGAAGGAATATGGCGTACCTTTTCAAGGGCTTGAGATTATGCATTGTAATTATCACCATTTGGAGATTACAAGGTTGCATATTGTCTATATATCTCATTCAAGTTGAATAGAGTTTTGAGATTGGTTATTGCAGGTGTGAAGAAGATTGGTAAAGATAGAAGAAGCATTCTCAAGCAAGAATTGGAGCTATTGTAATTCAGAGTTTGAATAATAGAATAATTCTTGGTGGAGTTTTTTCCCGAAAGGGTTTCTCCACGGTATATCTTGTGTGATCCTTCTATTATCCTGTCTAGTTCTTCTAAATAATTCTCTCTACATTCTACAATGTTAAAATGGATTAATCAAGATAATCATCCACAAAGAATATATGTAACAAAGAAAAAACTTACTTAGAATAGCAATATTAAAGTTTTACAGAGTATTAAGCTAAGAAAACACCTCATTTTTTTCTCTCTACATTCTACAACATTAAAATGGATTAATCAAGATAATCATCCACAAAGAATATATGTAACAAAGAAAAGACTTACTTAGAACAGTAATATTAAAGTTTTACAGAGTATTAAGCTAAGAAAACACCTCATTTTTCAACAAATTTGATGTTTGACAATCTTTGCATAAAATGCAATTTTTGCTATGTCAAACCAAATAACCCCCTAAACACCTAATATGACTCAAATATGATCCATTACATCATTAAATGGTCTTGAGACCTTATTTTAATATAAAATTTCAAAAGTCCTATAACCTACTCATCATTAACCTTGATAGACAAAATTTACTTAATGGTGCTCCTGCACCAGTTTCCTTCCTCTTGTCCAAGTATAGCTCCTATGACAAAATAATAAGCATCTATATGGATATGGAAAGGTAAGCTCCAATTTGGTCCTCTCAAGATAGGGATTTTGGTTAATGCTGCTTTGAGTGCTTCAAAGGAATGTTGACAACCAATTGTCCATTTAAATTCTACACCTTTTGATAGTAAGACAAGTAGTGGGGCTGCAAGTTTTCCAAAGTTTTGGATGAATCTCCTATAATACCCAACATGTCCAAGGAATCTTCTAGCATTCTTTTGTCTTTGAGGCATAGGGGGTGTTGATATGACCTCAATTTTGTTGGGGTCTACTTGAATTCCTTCATTTGACACAAAATATCCTAATACAATCCCCTCAATCATCATCATGTAGCATTTCTCATGACTCAAGGACATGTTATTTTCTTGAAACCCCTTTAATATCTTCTTAAAATTTCCAAGTGCTTCATCATAGTTATTCTCATGAGTTGTGAAATCATCCATGTAAACCTCCATGGAATCATGTGCAAAGTTTAAGAATATGCTCAGTACTACCCTTTGGAAGGTGGCTGGTGCATTGCATAGCCCAAATGGAAAGACAAAAAAAGCATATGTACCCCAAGGGCACGTGAAATTTGTCTTGTCTTGGTCTTCTGGGGCTATCTTAATTTTATTCTAGTCACTAAATCCATCCAAAAAGGAAAAATACTTCTTTCTTGCTAATGAATCAAGTACCTGGTCAATGAATGGGAGTGGAAAATGGTCCTTCATAGTTGCAACATTCAATTCATGGTAATCTACACACACTCTCCATTTCCCTCCCTTCTTAGGAACAATTACTAGGGGTGACACCCATTGACTATCAAAGATGGGATAGATAAAGCCTGCACAAAGCAATTTTTACAATTTTGATTTAACTATATCATGCATTGCAGGGTTCATCCTCCTTTGGGGTTATCTAACCAGTTTGAAACCATGATTGATGTAAATCCTATGCATGCATAATGTTGGGTCTATCTCCTTCATGTCATGGTAATCCCATATAAAGGTTGTTGCATGTGATTGCAACACATTCATTAGTGAGGTCTCCTATATATCAGTCAATTGATTGTTAATACTTAATGTTTTACCTAACATTATGTCTAAAGTCAAGGATGTTGTTTGAACAAATGAAATATCAAGTCTTGTTATGTTTGGAACACATTGGTGTGGTAATAAAGTATGAAATTTTTGGGAAACTGACTCAGATGAATTGGTAGGGATCATATTTTGCAAAGGATCCTACAGACATGTTAGACAGTCATAATGTTGTGGGTCTCTACCATAGTTTTTCTACATGATGTTTGCTATTAATTCATATTTATCTTGGTTTTCTAACAAGGGGTTGGGTTCAATAGCCATCAAGGCTTGTAAGGAGTATTGATCTTCCTCGTCTAAGGCAGGCCAGATAGTTTGTTCTAGGTCTACATGTGGCTGGGTTGGTGGATAAAAGACTAATTTATTAGTCACATTTCCATTGAAAATGATCATATTCCTAGACCTGGAACCTATGAAGGCATCTGTTGTTACAAACCAAGGTCTTCCTAGTATGATGGGATAGCCTACAAGATTAGCTTTATGCTACAATACCATAAAGTCTGTAGGGTACTCCCATGAATCCAATGTTATCACCAAGTCTTCAATGATACCCTTAGGTTTAACTATGGACCTATCTACCAATTGTAGCATAGTAGGTGTAGGTCTGAGTTCTATTTACTGTAATAATTTCATGGTCTCTTTGGTCATTACATTAATAACTACCCCTAAGTCAATTAAGGTGTTCTTAATGAGATTTCCATTTATTTTGACATCAACTATAGGGCTCATAGGATTTGCATACTTGGGGATAGTTATGTTTCCCAACATAATGTCTGCAAGTTGTCCTAAGACATGTATAGTCTGAGGGAATTTTCACTTCTTGCTTGGTTTTTTGAGGCATAGCTCTCTCACTATTTTAGTATAAATAAGAACTTCCTTAATGGCTTGGGTAAGGGGTATTTTGATGCAAACATCCTTAAGTTATCCCAATAGATTAGTTTTAGCTTGTGTTTTATGTATTTGAACTACTAATCTCTCAGGGAATGGAGGCTCTAGAATTAGATTAGCTGGGTTAACCTAATTTGACTAAGATTCATTAGGTTGTTTTTCCAAGGTCTCTATCGGGAGTTCCTCATCAACCAATTCAATGATTTGAGGAGATGAATACCAAGCCAACATTTTCCATGATCTGAGGTGGACATTACATACCTCAACCCCATAAGTAGGGTATCGAATAGCTTCTTTAGTATAATCCTATTGAACAAGCTTGTTATTGGGGTTAGGTGTAGGTGGTGCTGGCAATTGAGGTGCTCTACGTGGTTGTGATGATGGATTTGTTGGGTTTGGCATAATTTTTTTTTTATTTTTATTGCAAGGGCTATTATGGTTACTGATAATTCATGTTTTGATTTTTCCACTACTGACCTCTTTGTCACTGAGGTTGCCATTAGTTCTGTTGGGGTGGCCATTGAGAATTATAGTTAGATCCTTTGTAATTTTGTGGTGGCCACATGTTTTGTTGTTGTTATTTCCAATTGGATTGAGGCATTGACAATTGTTGGTTGTGCATATTGGCCCAAGATTGAGGGTTCCAACTAGGAAAATTTGCATTGTTACCACAAAATGACATGTTATAATTCAAAGGGTCCTAGGGCATACCTTGTCTTGGATGCCATGGTTTCTTTTGAGATATGTAGAATACGTGTCCATCTTCACCTTCCAATGCATGAAATTTTGATGTCCCTTGCTTATGTTCAAAGATACTTGCCACCTTCTTGCACTTGCAATTAGTCTTTCTCTATCTACAATGTGGCCAGTATTTTTTAAGGGTTGCTTCTGCCTCTTTTTCACATGAAGGGTGTCTAATTGTGTAGCCAAGTGGTTGATGTTATCCTCCTTCATATTTGACAAAATATTTTGTAGCTCTATTCTAGAGACTCCATTGAGTGACTTGTTGATGAAAGATGTTATGTTTCCTCTAACCTTCTTGGTGAAAGACCTTGAATAGTTCTTGCATGGTTTGTAGATTTCCTCAAATGGTGCTTGTGAGATATCTACTACCTAATGACGTTAAGTGCATCCATGCAATCCTCATTAATCCCTCTCAAGAATATCAACTTTAAGGACTCATAAGAGAGTTTGTTTTGGTGGGATTTCTTAAGGCAGAACTGAAACCTCTCCATATAGTCTTCCAAGGATTCATCTTGCTTTTGTGACATCCTAAAGATGCCATCCCTCTTTCTATATATGCCTTTTTAGTAATCTTGGTACTTTTCTAGGAACTTTGTCTTCATGGAATTCCAATTTGGAACAACATGTCTTCCCAAACCCATAAACCATCTCAGAGCAACATCCTTTAGTGTTAATGGAAACAATTTAAGCTTGTGTGCATATGTGGTATAATCACAATTTTTGTATAGCACATCAAACTCAAAAAGGAAGGTATCTGGATCCTTTGTGACTAACCCACAGAAGATAGGTAATGCTTAAGGGGGTATGTTCTTCAAAGTAGTTGCTCTCTCATGGTTGGCAATGGGGAAATAAAAGGATACATAGTTTAGTGGGTCTTCAACTACTACATCAACCATGATGTTGATGAGTATGTGGGAAGTTTCCTTTGTATCTAGTGTAGGTAATGGTGTCAAGGATGATTATTCTTTAGGAATACCCTTGCTTAGTTCACTTTGTCCACAGTATCTTCTAATGCTTTGTGTGATGTGGGGAGAAATCTTCCCAAAGTGTCTCTTTGCCTCTGCATACAATGATTATGACTCATTGGATCAATGATTCCTACACATTGTTAGTAAAGTGTGTTGTTGGTAGTGGGTTAAAACCTAATTACCCTAATGATAAAATAAAAAACACTAAACTATAAAAGCTTGAAATTATATAGGAGAATCTTGAACATAACACTATCCCTGACAATGATGCCAAAAATGCAAGGCCTTTCTAATGTTCAACCAACCTATTGTTCATGAGTGGAAACATAATTCAAAGGATAGGTTTCTAACTAAACAGTTCACCAAACCCTCATAAAGGCTTTATTAAATTATCAACCAAAGATTGTAATATTTTAACAGTGCCGGTACTATATGTGCATTCAAGGATCCTTACTACACCCTATATTGATGAAACATAGGTGGTCACACATGTAATGAAAACTATAAAGGTTGGAAAGGAAAGTAAACTAACAAACTATAAAAGAAGGAAAATAACATGAATCTATTGCTTATGCTATAGGTACCTTTTTCTAAACATTGTAACTGCTACCTATTTAATTTGAACTTGCAACTAACACTACTAACTTTTGACTCCCAAGTTCTGCATATACTAACTCAACATAATATTACAAAATGTAATTCATGATACAATACATCATTCATGGAATTCACATACATATAAGTGAGAATTTAGATAAATGGATACAAGAATATAACATCTAGTCTAATGGAGAAAATAGGATGGGTTGGCAGTACCTCATGTGGTTGTTGCTTGAGTTGCTACACCCATGAGAGATATGAAATACACACTACTAATCAACAAATTATGATAGTAACTAAAATCATTTATTACATAAGAACTAAACTTATTATAGTTTGACAAGAATCTTACAATATTTCCCTTTCAGAGATACATACCATTACAACTAGATAATAGAATATTAACAACAATGAAGTATTCTCAACCACTGATCCCAATATATAGGTGCGGGAGGAGTTTTATTCACATAAGGAATAAATACAGAGTATAAATGCATATGTACACTCTCCCTCAAGAATAGGGAGAGGACTAGTCTATGTAACCAATAACCATAATTGAAAAAGATAGAAGAAGAGAATTCAAACCATAACTCTTCCTTAATGGTATGACAAAGACATGCTCTACGCAAACTGTCACATCATCAAGCTTTCCCATTCATAGTAGACTCCTTCCTATCATCTTATTCAGTGTTGGAGGTGATTTAAAGTTGACCATTCAATGGTCATCTTCATTCCTTTCTAGAGTTGTCATGTTTCAAACATTCTGGCTTCTCCCCTATAATTGGTTGTGGTCTTATGCTACGAGCTATAAATCCAATTGTTGCAGGTTACAATCTTCCTTAGCTACAAAAGGTTCGTTTTATCCTAAAGCATACACATCATTAACAATCATGAATCAAGCATAGAATCATATTGAATTTCATGAACATTCATACATCCACACATACAAATACCATCATATCATAATTATATTTCCAATGTATACTAAAGTTCGGTTTAAGATGCATGAAAGATATAAAATATGTATAAGTCTAAGGATTTTTTGTGAACTTGGCAAGTTGAAATACTAAAAGTGATGAACTTAATGAAAGAAAAACCAGCTATTATCTAAGCTCATCAAGTACCTTATGTAATTGCAAGGTTGAGACACATTTTCCCAACAAATCTCCCATTTGTTGAACACCTTGCAAGATCAACAAGAGGGACTATAAACATCATCTCGTAATTGCTAGGGGTTGTAAGGCCCATAGACTTCAAACACCATTTGAAATTTTATGTGCTCACAAGCTTAGTTAAAGAATCATCAATATTCATCAAAGTCTCTATCTTAGCCAACCTCACCTTGTCATCTTTGACCATATCTCTAACAAAATGATATTATACATCAATGTGCTTGGTCCTAGCATGAAATGTTGGGTTCTTAGCTAGAAATATCTCACTCTGGTTGTCATAATAAATTATCACTACACCTTGTTTTATTCCAATATTTAAACATAGTCATTTAATCCAAATGGCTTCTTTATAAGCATGAGTAGCTGCCATATACTCAACTTCAAAAATGGACAAAGCAACCATAGTCTGTTTCTTACTCATCCAACTAATTGCACCACCAAATAAACACATAAGCACTGATGGATCATCTGCTATCAAAATCACTTGCCTAGTCTAAATCCACATAACCATGAATATCAAAGGAAATCTCATCTTCAGTCAAATTACTTTGACAACACAAGGAATACTTTGAGGCACCACACAAATATCTGAATACTCTTTTAGTTGCATCCCAATGAACTCTACCACGATTAGACATATATTTGGAAAGAACTCCCACTGCTTAGGTAATGTTTGGTCTAGTAAAAACCATAACATGCATCAAACTTCCAACTGCACTTTGGTAAGGCACTCTACTCATGTCTTCCATCCCTGATGGGGATGTTGGACAATCTAAAATAGATAAATTTGTTCCAATTGAAAAATGAACACACAATGGTCTACAATCCTACATATCAAACCTCTATAAAATTGAAATGACATACTTACTTTAACAAAGCCATAACTTTCTATTCACTCTATCTCTTCTAATTTCCATCCCAAGAATGTGTCTAGCTACACCAAGGTCTTTCATTTCAAATTTAATAGCAAGTTGAGATTTCAGTTTTGAAATTATACATTTTCCTTTACCAATAAATAACATATCATCAACATATAATGCAATAAACAAGAAACTATAGACACATAAAAATGACCTAACACTTATTGCACACCTTGAATGACGTTTTCTCATCATTGACATCATTATCACCTAATATTGTTGCATTTTGCATCAATTACATCAAAAACCCTAATTTCCTCTATTAATTAAATAATATTATATTATTTTTAATTAATTTAGTTTTTCATCATTTTTTAATAAAGTCCTAATCTAACTTTATTCCTCTTGATTAACTAAATAACATCAATTATTTAATTATGTCGCTAATTTACCCTATTCCCCCAAATCAATTAAATTATTACCACTTAATAGTTTAATTAAATCACTTTCTCCCAAACTTGAATAATTAAATAAATTATTCAAACATCATCAACAAACAAATATAACTTTGTTTACAAAATTCAAACATGATTTGCACATTCAACTCAAAAAGATTAATTAATTAATTACCTTCACCCACTTTTATGATTGAACAAATTAAGGTCCACTGATTGCTCACTCTGATTGGCTGACTGATTTATTTTTTTCCTGACTAATTCATCTATTCTTCAATCCCACTGAAGGCTCAACTTGATTTCTTCAATCCCACTAAAAGCTAAATCTATTTCCTCAATTCCACTGAATAGTAAAATTAATTTCGTCAATCACACCAATTACATAATCAAAATCCATTGATTCTTCCCATCTAATTCCTCTCAACGATTTTGAATCATTGATTAGGATATTCTACTATGCCATCTCAATAGTTCATTTCCAAACACAAAATCTATATAACATTCCTCTTCATCCTCAAAAACGATCAGAGAATTGACATCTTTTGCACAACGAAGTAATGCTAGAATTACAATTGATTTCTTGGGAATTTCTACACACATCTTCGATCAAACATCACACCATTTTGAAGCTTTTGCTATGCACAAATGGAGGCTTCACATTGATACCATAACAATCCAACATCATTACGAATACACCTGCACACGAGATGGTAACACTATGTTTTATGAATTTAATTTATGTTCTCTTCTTTGATTGCATTATTTGATTTTGTTTCTTCGTAGTTTCATTTTGTGAGTAACGGGTATGAATCTAAATCTTTGTTTGAATTATATTTTTGTTTAATTCATTTAACATTGATTATCTTATGCTTATCGATTTCCCCCTTACACATAAACGATCACCACCAATTTTATAATAAACACAATTATTTGGTTTAGAACGCTCAATTCCCAAACTCAACACATATGTATCAAATTTTTGGTACCGCATCCTAGGAATCTATTTTAGGCCATACAAAGATTTCTTCAATTTGCAAACCAATTTACTTTTACCTTTCACCACATAGTGCTTTGGTTGTGTCATATAAATATCCTCCTCCAAGTCACCATGAAGGGAATTCATTTTCACATCCATTTGCTCAACCTCTAAATCATAAGAAACAATAATAGAAAGCAAAAATATAATGGATGTCATTTTTGCAACAGGAGAAAATATATCACCGTAATCAACACCCTCAACTTGAGAGTAACCTTTTGCAACCAACCTTTCTTTTACTTCTCAATACCTCCATCTAAACCAATCTTTTTCTTGAACACCCATTTGCAACCAACAAGTTTTCTTCCTTCAAGAAATGGTACAAGATCCCATGTATCATTCTTTTTCAAAGCTTCCATTTCTTCATCCATAGCAATCTTCTAGGATTTTTCATCATTCATACCTAATGCCTCTTCTATCGATCTAGGTTAATCCATGTTAGTATTGAAACAAAAAATACATCTCCAATCATTGGGTGAATACCTTTCGAGTGGTTGTCTATGCTTTGTAGACCTATGAACAAGCTGAGTTGGAGGTTCTTCCTCCTCTTCTAAAGACTTAGAGCTATATGAGCTCTCCTCAACTTCTTATCTATCCATGGACCTCGCTTCAACTATCTTAGGTGTAGAAGGAAATTGAATCTTCTTGATTACTTTTTTATAGCTAAAATGTAATAGAAGAAGGCTTAGTTTCTTTAAAAATAACACTTCTACTATATATTACCTTTTGTGCAACATGATCCCAAAGCTTGTATCCTTTCACACCATAACTATATCCGATGAAGATATATTTTATAGTTTCGTTCTCTAACTTTGTTCGCTTCTCCTTTGGCACACATACATGTGCCTCACAACCAAAAAATCTAAGATGTATTAATGAAGGCTTGTGACTCGACCATGCCTCTATAGGCACCTTATCTACAAGAGCTAATGTAGGAGACTTGTTAATTAGGTAACAGGCAGTGGTGACAACTTCATCCCAAAACCTTTTTTCTAGACTAGCACCACTCAACATACTCCTAGCCTTCTCCATCAGTATCCTATTCATTCTTTCTACAACTCCATTATGTTGTGGAGAATATGAAGTTATCTTTTGTCTATAAATACCATAATATTTACAAAATCTATCAAAATCATTAGAGAAAAATTCACCGCCATTATCAATCCTCAAATGTTTTATTTTATTTCTAGTTTGTAACTCAACCTTTACTTTAAATTCTTTAAATCGACTGAAATCTTCAGATTTACTCTTTAGAAAATATACCCATTTCCTCCTATAATTATCAATGAATGAAACATAATAAGTGGATTTTCCAATTGAAGGAACATCTACAGAACCAAACACATCAAAATAAATAAGATCCAATAAACTACAAGATTTATGAGAAATTGAGTAAAACTAAACATAGTTTTATTTTCCATAAATGAAATGCTCACCAAAATAAAATTCAAGATAACAATCAGATAACACTTCAACAAGGTTTTTATTTTCAAGGCCTTTAGACCCCTTTTCTCCAATGTGGCCAAGTCTTTGGTGCCATAACATAGTTTTCTCTACAAGTAACTTTGACTCAAAAGAAAGAGCACCCTTGGGTATCTAGAATCCATGACCTTATTTTCACATAAGTATTATTGCACTAAACAGTGCATGCATCAAGCTTATACAATGTGCCATATATGACACCTATACCAATCACCATAACACCTCTAACCATCTTGCATCGTACATTAGAAAATACTTCCCACACACCTACATCTATCAGTTTGCTCACAAATAACAAATTTTGTGCTAATTCAGGAATATGCAACACACCATTAAACCTTTTTATTCTACCATCAAGAAACTGGATTCTAACTTTACCATGACCAACAATACTTAAATAAGAATCATCACCCAAGTACACCTTACCTCCATCAGATTCTTCATATTTAGAAAACCAATCTCTATTAAAGGTCATGTGGAAAGATACACCTGAGTCAATTAACCATGCATCATTACTTGCACGAGTTGCCAAAGCTGCAATGAATTCATCACCATCTTCCTTCTCAAACTCAGAATCTAAATCAAATCTCTTCTTTTTCTTCTTTGCAATCCTTATGACTATGTCCAAGCTTACCGCAATTCTAGCAAATAACCTTGGAATTTCCAAGATTTTGAAGATTCCCCCCTTGGACTTGGATTTATCACGCTTCTCATTCTTCTTTCCTTTTTCCTTAGGTCTTCCATGAACATTTAGGTCCTCCTTGGACCACTAATGGATACCTTCCTCCTCATCTCTTCATAGCAAAGAACCCACCACATATTTAGTCTTCAAAATAACAAAAGTACTCCCAATAGCCATAACAAGAAAATCCCACAAATTAGGCAAAGAACAAAGCAAGATCTAATATTTCTCCTCCTCATCCATTTTGACACTAACTGATGCTAATTGAGCCACCAACATATTGAATGCTTCTAGGTGGTCTATAATTCATCCACCCTCTTCCATTCTCAAGGAATACAATTTCTTCCTCGAGAAAATCTTGTTCACTAGAGATTTAGCTTGATACATCTCACCAAGTTTCTTTCATAATTTATGTGCAGAGGTCTCTTCATGGACATTGATTATTATTTTTTTTGTCAAGAACAATCTGATTAGACTCTTGGATTTATGGTCTATTACATCATTTTTAGCAACCAAAGTAGGATTTGTAGGCCTTGAAACATTCGAGCATCAACAACATCCCATAGATCTTGATCTATCATTATATCCTCTATCTTCAGCTTCCACATTTCAAAATTATTTGCAGAAAATTTATTCACCTTTATTCTCCTTGATGAACTTGCCATCTCAAAATTCCTACAACAAGATCACAAAGTATCTTTTGCATAAGCTCCCACTCAAATCTAGATTAGTTAAAAAAACCCAACAACCCACAACTAAAACCAAAGGTGACCAGGCTATGATACCATTTGTAAGGAAGCTAAGGTAGCAAAATAACTTACTACACTAATCTTGAGAGGAGGATAATGTAAAAATTTATAAATCTTTACAATAGTTACAAAAAACTTAAATAGAAATAAACATAAATATCATGCATACCACAACACAGTGATTTACGTGGGGAAAACCCTTCTGGGAGAAAAATCCCACACTCCAAAAGATACCCAATATACTATTTAGAAATCATAAAGATTATAATATATTTGCAAAGCAAGCTTCTCATATGAGTATCACCAACCAGAGATCTAGAGGCAATACAACTATTATCAGACTCTTAGAATACATCACAATACACAATCATAATACAATGCCTCCATAAAATAGGGTTTCCTTCTAGGGAAATTCAAGCCAAAAAAAATATCGACCATCATATCTAAGACCTAATGATGGACAATCCAAATTTAGAAAAATAAAATAAACATAAAAGTTGGCTTTCGAGGATGCTGGCCCCAGACCCCCCACTAAGGGGGGTTACCCCCCTCACACCCCCCCCCTCGTCCATGCTTGCCTATCAACAACAAGGTTGAGACACATTTTCCCAACAAAAATAATAGATAAGTAGTACCGAGGAACTCAAACCAAGGGTACCATGAGAAACTCACCCTTGATCCCTTGAGGAAAGATCACACGAATCTTCAACAAGATTCATTTTGGTGTGACATATTATTTACCTCATGATTAATCCAAGTGTGATTTTGTAGTTGCACTTGATGAAGAGAAAGGGTTCCAAGAGCATGAAGGTACACCCAAGTATTATGATGATGCCAACATGGATCAATTGGATGCTTATGAGGGTGAGGAATTTTTTCAAAATGATTATGATAGCCATTATTTTCCTTATGATATACCAAAGAAATATTTTGAGCAACTCAAGGAGTAGATGAGGCAAAGGTATAATAGAGAAAATCCCTCTAATGAAGGCATTAGAGCTCTCATTGAAGTTTCTCTTGTTCAAGTTTAAAGTGGTTACTAGCTAAGGAACAAGAAAGTAAATGCCAAATACAAATTTGAAGGTTTAGTTGCTCCATATATGTCAACTATACAATTAAATAAAGGAAAACAAAAGGACTACAATTCAGAAAGAATAACTAAGAGATTTGCAAGGAAGTCTCCACCTAGGAAAATATGCAATTACCAAATGTACCCCTGCAACAAGTATATGTCCCAAAACAAAAATATGATGATTCATCAACAATGATATGGGGGAATTCTAAGGTTGTTGGAGTTAATTTCAAACAAAAGCTTGGAAATGAAATAACAAAGGATAAACAAAAGGTAGTAGAGGAGGTTGACAAAATGGTCAATACAAAGAAAATTGTTGTTAATGATTAGGCAATTCCTTTCATCCTTGATACTAATGTTGTGATAGTCTCCCCTTCAAGTCCTCTACTTGCATGTCAATCAATTGACATGGATCAAGCTTTGAATCAACTAAAGGTTCAAGTGTTATTCAGGGAATTGTTGAGGGGCCCTAAGCATAGGGAAAGGACATTGTTATATCTTACTACCCCTACTATTTTTTATCAGCCAAATGAAGTTTAGGTGTTCCCAAGGATAGGGTAAATAAATTAAACATACACGAATCCCCTAAGATATTCCTGGAAACTATCTTTTTAGGTAAGAAACAAGAAACTAATTTATTGAATACCTTTGTGTTAATAAATGGTTGGTTAGTGCATAATTGTATGTTGGATTCTAGAGCATCCAATGATGTGATGCCATTGGAAGTCATGAAACACCTAGGAGTGTGAGTTTAAAATTCTTATGAAAAATGATATGCCATTGGTTCTCATGAATTGAATGCGATTGGGATAGTAAATGATGTTCTATTATAACTTGTTGCATACTCAAATAAAAAAAATTAGAGGATATTATCATAGTTGATTGTCTTGCGAAGTGTGGTATGTTATTGTCCAGAAAGTGGACAACTACAATTGGTGGTAGTGTTCAGATGAATTTGTCTTATGATACCATACCATTGTGTGGAAAATAAGTCCAATTACATAGGGATAATAAAATTATGGCTCTTGTTGAGAATCCAAATGAACTAGAGAATCAAGCTTGTTACTTTAATGTGGAATCCCAATTGTTTTGTAGGCTACTATGATGATGAATTTGATAAGAAATAATTTTTTGATCTAATTCCCCCACATCAACATCCAATACATAATGGAGTTTGGAATATGCATTTTGATGCTGCATTTTTAAGAGAAGGTAATAGTGTATGAATTGTATTAGTATCCCCTAAGGGTAAAGACTATAAGTTCACTTTTAAATTGAACTTTGAATGCACCAATAATGTGGTGAAGTATGAGGCTTTACTTCTTAGTTTGAATATGACTTTAAAATATAAGATTAAGTGCATTCGAGTGTATGGTAATTAAAAAATTGTGGTGTCTCAAGTTAGAAGCACGTATGCTACAAAAAAAAGAGACTGAGAATGTATATGAATGTTGTTTGGGATACTATTGAATTTTTTGATGCATTCAACATCATTTGGGTTGAAAGAGAAAAAAATGTAGTAGTTGATGCCCTTGTTGTATTAGCTTCGAGGTTTTATGCTTCCTTTGTATCCCCTCATCTAAAAGTATGATGTTGAAGTTCTTACTAGGACTAGTATTCCAGATAACATTTATAGTTGGAAAGTATTCAATGATGATTAATAGATATATGAATTATTGAATTGTATTCATCATTTTGAGAACTAGATAATTTATTGGAAGCCCATGGTGGAGAAGAATGAAGAAGGTAAGAAGACTCTCTTTCAAAGAGAATTATTCAACTTAAAACCAATACTATTCATAGAGGTCTTGTTGCTTTAGAAAAGATGTTTGACAATGCAAATTGCTATAGGAAGAGATGTAAACTTGTTACTAAAAAAGATATAGAAGGTATAAATTTAGGGACTTAATTAGCTCCTAAAATAATTTATATTGGCAAGAAGTCAATACAATAAGATAAGAAGATGTTAATTGCATTATTAAGAAAGTATACAAAATTCTTGAATTGGTCTTATGATGAACTAAAGGCTTATAGAGAATACTTTTCTAGCATACTATTCCATTGGAAGATGGTACAAATATATTTAGAAAAAAGGAATTCCCTATAAACCCAACTCTTTCCCCTAAAATAAAGAAGGAATTAATGAACCTAAGAGAAGGGGGTATTATTAAACCAATCAGGTAGTTGTAATGGGTGTCTAACCTTGTTCTAGTTAGAAAAAAAAATGGGGATATTAGGTTATGCACGAATTTCATAAACATGAGTATTAAGTCCCTCAGGGAAAACTATCCATTGCCCAATATGGACTATTTATTATAGTGGGTGACAAGGTTGGAGTTGATGTCTATGATGGACGGTTTCTCAAGTTACAGGTTGGAGTTGATGTCTATGATGGACAGTTTCTCAGGTTACAATCAAGTCATGGTCAAGAATTAAAAGCAACATAAGATGACCTTCACCATGTTGTGGGGAACTTTTGTGTATGTTTAAAATTCATTCAAGTTGAAAAATATTGGAACCACATTTCAAATAGTTTTGGATGTAGCTTTTATGGGTCTTATACATGAGATCATGGTTGTTTACCAAGATGATTTGAATACCTACTCCAAGGATCAAAATGATTACTGCAAACAATTGGAGTTAATATTTTCAGAGATGCTTAGAGTATGGTATATCTTTGAATCCCAAGAAGTGTATTTTTAGTGTATAAGAGGGAAAGATTCTTGGGCACATTGTGTCTAAGGATGGGGTAAGGATTGACCTAGAACCTGTCAAATCCATTGATCTTATCTCTCAGCACAAAACAATTAAGGAAATCCAATCTTTCTTTGGGCAGATAAATTTTATTTGAAGGTTATTCCCAACTTTGTTGAGAAGAAAAAGATAATCTCTAAGTATTAAAAAAGGGACAATATTCTAGTTGGGATCTAAGGAATCAAGGGATTTCTTCATAGGGATCAAATATGCACTTAAGAAGGGTCCTATGCTGACAAGTCCAAATTACTCCAAGCCTTCACAACTATTTTCCTTTGCCTCTTTCTATACTATTTATGGTGTTTTACTACAAAAAATGCTAAAGGATACAAGCAACTAATAGCTTTCTTCAACAAATTCCTATGAGATATTGAATTGAATTGTTATGTAATGGAGAAGTGTGCCTATCATCTTGTTAAGGTCATGAAAATTTTTAGACCTTACCTTGTAGGGGCCAAGATCATAGCCTTTGTGCCATATATTATTGTCAAGGATATCTTTATGTAGTAGGAAGAATTAAGCAAGAGGTGTGGACAGATCAACAAGATCTAATATTATGACATGGAATTTCAAACAACCAAGCTGGTTAGAGGTCAAGGCCTAGCAAAGTTAATGACTAAGTTAAATTTGGAAGTTTTTGAAGTAAATCAGGTAAAATCTCAACCAACTACTATCCAATGTCAGTTGAAGGAATGCTTGTGGTATAAGGACATAGTATTTTATTTGGAAAATTTGAATTTCCCTACTAAGTTGAATGATGAGAAAAAGAGGAACTTGAAGCTTGAAGATCAAAAGTGTGTGTTGTTGGAATGAAAACTAATATGGTGAGACCTAGATGGTGTGCTCTTGAGGTATTTGTATGGAGAGAAATTTGTAAGTTATTGAAGAATATCATTGGGTTGTGTGGTAGAAATTACATGTCAAAAACCATTGCTCATAAGATTATGAGAGCAGATTATTGGTGGTCAACATTATTCAAGGATGTGGCCAAATTTGTGAAAGAATGTGATGCTTGTCAAAAGTTTTTTGACAAGTTAAAATTTGCAAGTGCACTTGCCTTGATACTATTTTAGTAGACCTCCATTCTAGTAGTGGGGTATTGATTTTATAGGGGAAATAGTTGAAAGGTCCAGCAAGGGATACAAAGCCACTAATTCCTTCACAAAATGGGTGGAGGAAATTACCATAAGGAATACAACTTCAAACGTGGTAATTGAGCTTCTACTCAATAACATAATCACCAAATTTGGTGTGCCCTCAAGATTTTTTGTTGATAATGCAATGTGTTTTAGATCTAGATATTTTGTTGATTATGTGCATAGCATGGGATCTATTTGACACGTTCAAAACCTTATCATCCACAAGGAAATGGAAAAGTTGAGTCAAGTAACAAATGCATCATGAACATCATTAGAAAAATTTTGTATGCAAACAAGAAAATATGGGATGATAAAATAAATTTTTTTGTTTGGGTAGATAGGTAACTTATAAGAAGGTTGTTGGGAAGAGTCTATTTGAATTAATGTATGGTGCTAAAGATAAGTTGTGAATCAACCTTGGGTTACCAATATATAACTTTCTACAACAAATCAAAGGGGAAGAAGAAGATTCCATCTCCAAAAGGATACACGAGTTGACCAATTTGGAAGAAGCTAGGAGGGCTTCCCATGAGAGGAAATTGTTGAGAAAATAGAAAGTGAAGTACCTCTTTGATGAGAAGGCTATCATGAGGGAGTTTTAGATTGAATATCTTGTCCTCATGTGTAATTCTAGATTAGAAGACAAGGGAAAACATGGAAATTTTGATGCTCTATGGGTTTGGCATTATCAAATTGTTGAAGGATCTGATTAGGGGACTTTCTTCCTTAGGGTCCTTGATGGAGATTTCATGGAGCTACTAGTTCATGACCAACAACTTAAACAATATTTCTCCTAGGGGAAGGTTTTTTTATGTATATTTTTTTGTGCCTCTGTATATATATGATTCTTTTGTGTAGTCATGACCCCTATTTGTCATGGTGTGTTTTAAGTTAGTCTCGAACCTTTCTATTCTCAATTTTGTTTTTGCTTAATATCTAGATTCTCATTGTACCTACAAGAGACACACATCCCCAACTAGAGATAATGTTTTCACCCCATTTATTTGTGTCTCATATTTCCATGATTTTGTTTTTGGTATGCTCTTTGCATTTTGTTTTCCCTATCTCATTTCTCATCATTTATAACTAATCTAAGGAAATCTATATGGGTTTGTCATGTTTAGGTTTTTCCTTTTATCATTATACCCATTCCTTTCTTCAAGCCTATGTACCCAAATGTAAAAATCCTAAAAAAGACTAACTATAGGGGATTTCTAAGCTTTCCACCTTGTAGAACTTCCAAATGGACATCCTTAGTTTAAATTTATGGAAAATTGGATAAAAATTGACTAAGTTATGTGCATGCAAACTTTTGGCCTGCTATAATGCGCTTGTGGGGTTTTGGTATACTATTGGGCTTTTATGGGAACATTTAACTAAACCAACCCAATATTTTCAACTAGTTATAATGTGTAGTTTAGATTGGGTAAGATTTTCGCAAGCCACTAAGGAATAATTTCATATGCTAGTTCTAAATCCACATGGTGTAGTTGGAGGTAGAGTTTTCGTAATGATTGATATTAGCTAAATATAAAATTAGGTAGATATTTCTAAGTAAGCCATTTCAAATCCAATTGGTGTAATTTAGAACTAGGTCCTTGACTCACTTAGACCTTATGGAGCTTCCAGATCCACATGAACCTTTTGGAGGCCAATTTAAATAAATATGGATTTGTGGATGTGATTAAGAGAATTGATCAAAGAATAAAGTTCAAATACAAGTGAACTTTCCACATGTTCAGTTCAAAGTCAAATTTCTACAAAAGAAAAATATTAAAGGAAAGGTTTACAAGTAAATCCAACTGAATCAATTATTTTCCCATTAGGTGAAGTTCACTTGCTAATCAAGTTCCCTCATATTTTGACACAGGTATAATTCTAATAAAGGCCTAAATGAGGAGGATGGAGGTTTTCACAATAACATAAGCGAACTAGTTCATTACTAAGTGAGTGCAATTTAGTATCAAGTTAATTTTCTGATGGAAACCAATGTTCGCATGGAGGATGAATGTTCACAAATGAAATTTAAGACAAAGAAGATGGTAATGTGAAAAGGTGTATGTGAATCAGTTTTTTTAAAAGTGCCTCTTTGTGATGTTCAATAGCACTTGGTGCTACGCAAAATGAATGCTTAACAGGTATAGTCAACAAACTCAACAATGCGGGAATGTGTTATTGAATTGGAGCTAGGCCAGATGGTTATTGTTCTATAGGTTCTCAATGCACTTTTAAAACTTGACAAAGTTAAAGTGAATATTTTCAACAAGAATTAAGGCATGAAGTTGAGCCAAAAGAAAGAAAGGTGATGATGACTGAAGTGGACCAAACAAAGGATCGATGGACATTCAATTCCCACTCTAAGGTTCACTTGGAGGTTGATTTTTAATAGAAGGGAAAAAGTGAAGTGTCAGAGCTTCCCATGGTCCCCAAGATCATGGGAACTCCTAATTTTTTTTTGTTACAATTCTAATCCTTAATGACTAAGGAAGAGAAATGAATACTTTTTCAAAGAAGAAGATGGTTTGTTTATCATATGTTCATTTATCGATAGAGTTCCTGCAAGGTTCACATGGGCATCAACTTTCTGCAAAGGGTTAGAATGAAAGGTTTGCTTCCTTTATAATGCCATTAAAACTTAACCACCTTTGCAACTACCCACATCTGAATCCAAAAAAAATATTTAAAGGAATTTATTGCATTTTAGTGTAGATTCAAGGGAATTTATAGTGTCCATACCTCATTAATGATATGTAAAACCTTTTCTTTTAGGTGACATCCCCAAGACATGATTTTATTGGATTTCATGAACAATTTCACTCAATTTCACACTCAAATCCATGAATCATCAATGCACATATATGGTGGGAATCAAAATAATGTTTCGTACACACTTCTAGGAAATCAAATTGAATTGTAGAGGATACTTGTTTTGTAGGTGTTGGTTGAGCTCATAGTTAGGATTTTTGTGCAACATGACCTTCTGGCATTCCACACACCATCCAACTATGGGTATATCTACCTCAATTATCATTTTGAGGAGGGATATAGGATAACATTTTTGGAGGGGAGATAATAGAGATAACTCACACAACAAAACCAGAGAGTTCAAAATTATAGTTTTGGGTAAAGTTATGATTGTATCATAATGATCTAGGTCCATCCCCAAATTTGTAATAATATTTGTAACTATATTATAGATTAGGTGATTAAAGGTATATTCAAACTCGATGTGTCCTTGAGTAGTTAGCCATATATATGACTATACAATTATTGTGAAGCTTTTACAAGATCTCTTTTCAAAATAATAAAGGAAGTGTATGGGTATGTGCATGGATTACTAAGTATATTCATTTAACATTCTGAAACTATCTGTGGTTTTTCTAGATGTATGTGTAGATCCCAACTTGCTTGTACATTCTTGAAGACCTATTTTTTGTGGTGTATTAATTAATGCATCACCTTAGTTTCAATTATTACATGTTTGAGTAGATTCATAAACTCTTTTGCCCAACAAGATGAAGGCATCAATCTATTATAGGTTTTCTCTCCCCACCATCCTTGACACACTCATAATATATCAACTTAAACATATTTTAGTTTCATTAGTTTGTGTGTTCTATTGCCATGTCTAAATGTCTATAACATCTAAGGGGTTATCACAAAACACATTCTCAAACATCCATATGGAAAATTATATGTTTAATAAGGTGTTAAGACTTACATGTCCAAACTAGCTCACATATGTATATTGTGATACACAATAAAATGGGTGTAGCTTCTTGAAGGAAGTGTTCAGTCATATTTTAATCATCAATCCAACACTTTGGCGATGCTAATATAAATAGTTTCTTAATCCATCTAGTTAGGATATCACCTTTCTATGATTATCATATTCACACTCATAACTTAAGTTTACTTAGGAATTTCAAAGTTTTGTCTCACTTTATAATATTGAGACATTTGTCCTCATCACTTGAGACACATATTGCATGCATACTTGCCACTTTACCACACACTTGCTAAGTGAGCTCGCAAGTGTTACACATTTGGAGGGCTAGTTAGTTGTTCAGTCCTACCTTCTTACCTCTTATATCTTGCCTATATATGCGAGGTTTCTCATTGTATTTTACACTCTTCATCATATATTGAGAGGCATACTATTGTGCTCATATTTTCACTTGTGGAAGGTTATCAATTAAAGCTCTTTGATCTTGGAATTCTCCAATATGGTATTAGAGCCATGAGAGCATGTTCCTTCCTACATCAATGTGACTCCCACACATATCCCTATCATCAAGGCATCATAGAGCCATTTTGAAATTTGGGTATTGATTTTTTTGTTTTTAATAAGTTATTCTTTCAAAACAATAGTGAATGCATACTTTGGTAGCAATTTTTTTGTTGAAGGCATTTATTTTACATCAAATTCATATCCTTTGCATACCAAATAGAAAAAATGATTTATGGGTTTTGTTTGCACCAACAAAAAACCATTTGGGTATCTATTATTTTTTGTAGATAGTAATCGAATATTGGAAAAATGCTATCAAAATAGAATTATGCGACCATTTTTCCTACAAATTAAAGATTGTTTTTATAATCAAATTGCATCTTCAACAAGTTAGAAAGAAAAATATTTTATGGGTTTGATTGTAATGCCAATTTTTTTAGGTATATGTTAAAGTTTGCATATAGTAAGAAGATTTTGCAAAAACTAAATAAGAAGTGTCCAAACTATTGTTGATGACAAAATAAAATATTGCAATAATTTTTGATCAGTAACTCAAAATTGAGTGTTGTTTTCTTCAAAAGTTAATATTTTTTCATTTTCAATCCATTGGACTTAAATTATAAAAAAACTAAATTATAAAGTGGTAAAATTTTGTGAAGCTCTCAAATATTGAATCAAGGGGGTGTCTTGTGTTGTTCATTTGAGCACTTCCATGAGCCAGGTATTTGAACACTTCCACATTTACCTTAAGTGTTTTTCTTCCCACACTTCATTTTTGTTTTAGCTGATAGTAGTCACGGACCTCCAAATCCATGGGAACTAAAATTTGATTATTGTAAGAAGAAACCACACACCATAGATTAATTCATTTTTAAACAACTTGACAACTTGGAACTTGCTTGGAAACTTCATCAGAACACAACAAATTTGTATTAAAAATGGAATCAACTTGTCAAATTCTTCTAAACTAGCACTTGCAGAAACATCCAATATCATTCAGTCATCTTGTGAGACATCACTATCAATTGAAGATGAACAATGTAGTTCGATGACATGCATTGTGATCTTATCACTTGATGCTACTTTAGAACTGAGATTTTCTTCCTTGAGAACTTTCAAAGCTTTAATGCACTAGGATATTATCTTTCCAAATCCACCACATTGGGACAAATTTCTACCAAATATTATATCTTTGTTTGTAGAGTCACACATTGCAGATTTAGAAGACACCGTTGAGGACATTAGTCTTTGTTTTAATAAAATTTCTTGTAATACATCAAAGTTTAGAGATGCTTCACAAAGAGCATCTAGTGATTCTTTGCAACAAAAAATAACATCTTTGGTACCTGTTCTATATCAGTCTTCACGTGGAGCATATGAGCAGATTTCAAAAATTACATCTAGGTGTTTTGATCATGTACAAAAATTAGAAACCTTCATCTCACTTCCTACATATTCCTATTAGGAATGGGAAGTCATCTCACACATATTAGTGGTGTTATTTTTCCCAAAGGGAGAAATATTGTTCAACATTCATGGATCAACTTCAACATCCAATATCGAGCATCTACCAATATTGCATGCATCATTTTGAGGGGAGGATGCATGGTTTCAATTCTTCTATCACTTTTGGGAGGGAGCATTTCCTTGGATTGAGTTCATCACTTCACATTTTTGGGGGGTTCACATAGAACTTTTCTCTTTTCTCTCTTACGGAGGAAACATTCATTATACTTTGTGCTAAAAGTAGTCCTTGGGGGTCATAATGAGTTCTTCATCTATTATTTATATTCTTCACATACATTTTATTTCATTGCATCACTTCTATTTTGGAGAGGGGTTTTTTATTTCACACTAGTTTTTTCTCCTTTACTCCACTTTATGAGAGATTTGTACATGAGTAACTAACATGACCTAGTATCTAGTACCCACTATATATGCATACATTACTCCCTAAGTTACACTTAAGGGGGGGTGTTATTGTAAATAGTGTCTTTATCCATCTAGTTAGGATATCACCTTTCTATGATTTACCTATTCACACTCATAGCTTAAGTTTACTTAAGAATTTTATATTTTTGTCTCACTTCATAGGATTGAGACATGTGTCCTCATCACTTGAGACACCTATTTCATGCACACTTTCCACTTGCTCACATACTTGTCAAGTGAGCTCACAAGCATTGCACATTTGGAGGGTTAGTCAATTGTTCAATCCTACCTTCCTACTTCATATACCTTGCCTATATATACAAGGTTTCTCGTTGTATTTTATACTCTCCATCATATATTGATAGACATACTATTGTGCTCATATTTTTACTTGTGGAAGGTTATCAATTCAAGCTCTTTGATCTTGGCATTCTCCAACAGGGGAAACCCCTCTTGGTCTTGTAGAGACAAGAGCGAAGGAGGTCTTATCCACCTCAATAATTGGTCCTTAGTTGCCTAACTTGAAGACATATTTGTGGTGATCTTCCCAAGTTTAACACCATTGAAACTTGTGAGATCATCAGACCTTAAAGGGTTTTCAAGTCTATAGCTCATATCACAAACAAGTATAATATAGTTTTTGAAAAATATTTGTTTGTTGCTAGACTTCAGAATGATCCTGCAACTAAAAGATTATATTATTACAAAAAGAAAGTCATTCAATGATTGTAAATTTGTTGAAATGAAAAACTTGATAGCCTAAAATATCCAAAAATAGTCTTTAATAAGAGTTATCAATGTAAATGACAAAGAATACAATTCAACATGTAATCTCAAATAATTTTGTAGCTAACCACCCAATGATGATTTTAAGAAATTTTATTAAAAAGACAATTTAAGAAAGGTTGAAGTTGCAAGAAGCCCACTCACCACAAGATATTTGCTAGAGATGCCTATTTCTCTAGTGAAATAAAAAATCTGTAAGCCCAAGAGGAACATTAAAAATTATAAAATTATCCCAGTAGAAAAATCAATTAAAGAGAAAAAGGTTCAAACCGAATGCATATATGTTGAAAACAAAATCTTCTTGGAAAAAGGCCTCTAAATAGGTTAAGCATTTTATATGCAAGGGACTAAACTATGCAACATATTGTCCCAAGAGAATTCACCTCGATTGCAAAGGTTTATGTTGTTTTCCAATAATCTATTAATCAATAGGATGTTAGTCCATGCTCACAAGCACATTAGGATTTAAAACAACAATATTACAAACTAATAGAAATAGGAGCAAAAATACAACATGATCAAAGAAAAAGACGCGAAATAACATTTTCCTTCTAGTGAATCTTCTAAAGAAGAAAATGATGATATTATTAAAATTCTTCCAAAGAAAAATAAAAATTAAGTTCAAAAAAATTTGAAATTGCACAAAATAGAGGTCCTTATAAAGATGTTGAAACTAGAGAAGAAAGGAAAACATTAGGATGAAAGCATCTTAAAAAAAAAAAAGGATCTAGCATAAGAGAAATGCAAGCATATGCTAAAAAGAAATATGGATATAAAATTCCACCATGGTAAAGAAAGGAAAATCAAGCACCATCCAATTAAATTTCTAAAATATTGTCAAGAAAGCCAAAAAAATCAGAAATCTAATTATGATAGTGGAGGTGATGATGGAGGATAGTGGAGGTGATGATGGAGATATAACTATATGTAGAAAACTTGATATGATGCTTGCAAATGTTAGTAAATTGACCAAAATAGTTAAAAAACAACAACAACTGAAGTATCTCAATTAATTGATGAGAGAAGTCTGTGATGTTCTATTCAAAGAAAATGAGAATCTTCTACTGAATCTGACACTTTCACTAAACAAGAAAAATAAAAAGTTTGATTATTTATCTTGCTAATAACAATGTTTATATAAGGATAGATTTAGTACTTCTTAGATATAAACCTTTATAATTTGATGCATTTGTTAATTTTGTTTTAGCTAGGTCATTTACTAAAACAAAAGCTATACTAGAATTTTTTTTGGAAGCCATGTCCTAAGTTGTGAAAGGGACATCCAATAATAAGGGAAACACTCAAACTGGGGAGATATGCACAAGATGTACATATCAAGATAAATGGTAAGCTTTTATTACAAACTTTATTGAATTTAATGATATGGATAGTGATGTTTTCGTAGGATTCTTATTTCTGATAAAATATGAACCCTTTTGTCTCAAGGAAAAATCATGTTATTAAGACATAATAAAAATCAATTAAAATTCCCTATCCTCAAATTATTCATTGTGGATGATGAAAATGTGAATTATGAAAAATAGTAACAATACAATGCAAGTACCAAATTCACACTCAACAATCACTCAACAGAACTCAAGATCTATGTAGAAAAATGAAATTATAAACAATTATACCATAGCAAAGACCTTGATTTTCTCCATTACTTCTTTTATAGTATCTTGAATGCTTGATATGTGGATTGGTTTTCAAAATAGCATAACCATGATATCACAATGATAGTATGATAGGCAAGATAGTGATATTTTATCAAAGATAAAAGATAGGAGATATGAGTTCTTTATAATGCTTGATAATAATAGCTTGATTGATAATGACCTTGCTTGATAGTGCTTGATAATGATAGCTTGCTTGATAATGTTTGATAATGATAGCTTTCTTGATAATGCTCTAGTGCTCTAGATCTAATGATATGAAATTATGCTTTAGTGACCTAGGGGATATGAATGGATGAATGATTTATTTATATGCTTCACTTGATATTTGATCAATGGTGGAGATTGATTGGAAAGATCAATGGATAAGAAAAATTGAGATAGGGTAGGAGCTAAAATTAGAATTAATGGAGTGGGATAGTTGAAAGAATTAAATAAATTTGTTTAAATCAATTCATAAGGATAGTTGGAGAAATAAATAAAAAATAAAAAAATTATTTATTTATATATATCCAAAATAAATAAATTTTAATTTTTTTATTTATTTCTCCAACTATCCAAGTATGAATTGAATTAAAAAAAATTATTTAATTATATATATACATATATATTTGTACCTTAGGGGTAGCTCCCTTTTCATTAAAATCAAAGAAAAGTACATTGTATTTAGCAACAGAGAGTGAAAACTAGGATTCTAATGGCCTTTATGACCTCCTTGATATGCTCAACCTGTGTTGATGTGAGTACAAATTATGATGGAATCTAACCAGATATGTAAAAGTTTCCATGTTGTATCAAGACATACCTTCCCTCATCATTGCTATAATCTCTAACATTTTCTTATTTTTCAGCGTTGACGCTATACACATGCATCACCTATCAGACCATTCTCAAGATTCTTCTTTAAGTTCCTAAGAGCCTTTATTACTAGAGCTTTGGTTTCAAGATTCACCAGCCAATTTATGGCACATTTAGTCCAATCAAAGTTTCTAGATGTCCTCACAATGTTATAAACAAATCATTTCAAAAACTCCACATTATGGGTATGGGCTCTCGATAAATTCTTCTTGTCAATTAGCCATTTGATGACATCCTCCTCAATGTCCCCATTCACCACAAACACATCCTTTATCTGGTCATCCACTTTCCTCTAGTTGCAATCACAGTCACATTCAACAATTGATATGAACTCCCCTTCTTTCATGATGGTCACCTCAAATGAACTTGACATTGAAGAATTTCTATCCTTCGTTCCCATGAAACAAGTTCAAGGCCTCATAAGAGGAAACTGCGTGCCTCTGTTTTATCATTTTTTTTAGGCATGTGGCATTCGTTCGACAACATATAGTCATTTCTTTCTTTTTACAAGCCCTAAATATAATTTTTGACATTTCATGCCACCTTATATGACCCATCAATAAAAACCAATATGAGAGATCCTATATGGGCCATCTTGCATGAATTTTCCTTGAAAAAGTCCTAAAAATAGCTAAGTCCCAAAGTTTCGGACTTTTGATTACTTGCCTATTTGTATGCCTTCTCTATTGCTCTCAATCTTCCATCTCTTTCACCTCTTCTTTTAATTTTCTACCTAAGTGTTTTGGGTTTCAACCATCAGCCTTAACCTTTAACTCTTATCGCTTCCCTTCATACGCCTTATTTTCTCCCTCTAATCATCGAAGTCCTGATCAGGTCTTTCAAGATTCAACTAAGTCTCAATATTTTAGACTTTGGGGATCGACCTTCTTCTCTAACTCTTATCATCCTTTCATCTTAAGAAATCCCTTTTCCTCAATCCTCGAAATCCCAACGGATCCTTTGAGGATTTTTTTAAGTCTCAATTTTTCGGACTTCGAGGATCAACTTTCTCTCTTACTTCTTACTTTCTTTTGATAGGAAGTATGCCTTCCTCCTGACCTTGACCCCCAATGTCTTACCTTTGGACATCGGATATCAAGCTTCCCTCTTACTTCTTATCACATTTTGTGATAAGGTGTAATCCTTCCTCTTGATGCTCAACACTTGACGAGGCTTCTCCTCTATTTTTGGGATCGCAACATTCTTCTTTTCAACCTTTTAGCAAGTGTTCCTTGGAAAACCCAATGCCCAATCTTTGATGAAGATGTTCTTATGAAACTTTGGACCATTTAATGCTTAGCTGAGTGATTCTTTCGAGTTCAAAGGCTCAATAATTCTCTAGAATGACATGTTTTCCCACAATGGTGCCATTACTACTTGAGAAAATTTCTTAGCTACCTATTTTGATTTTGGGGCTTCAAGGACAATATTTGATGCACCTCCTAACTTTTGAAAGTGAATTTAGTGGCACCCATACTCATTTATTGTTGATGTTGTCCATTCTAACGTGATTGATGCCCAAATCATTGATTTCATGGGAAATTTTTGGATGCACATAAAGGAAACATTCAATGCAAGGGTATGGGTGTTGAGTGTTATTCTTGCTTCCTAGGCATGGATCTTTGATTATTCCTGATCTATAAAGGAAAGTATGGTATTATTTTTAAGGGTTCTTCCTTTGGACCCTCCAACAATTTTTGTGTGGAAAACACTACATTATGCTATTGTAATCTTGGATTCATGCTTCTATGTTAATAAAATTGGCCTATCTTACGTTCTTTGCATTGTAATATGATGTGTATATTCTCTTACCTTCATATTCAAAGTTCTTTGTGTTATTTCATTCATGTATGATTGTGTTTCATATGTTGTGATTGTTGCTTTGTGAATATCTTTGCTCTGCAACATTTCACAAACCACAACCCTCATATTGTCCTTGAAATCTCACAAATAAAAGATCTGTGTATCCCTCTTGGCCTCTTTTATTTGCATCTTGTGCTATCTTGAAGTAGGAAGAAACAATTTTTTGTCTTGGTGTATCACCTCTTATTTTCCTTTAATGCATTCCTTCTACCTATTTTCCTTTGAAGAGCTGTTAGAGTAGGGTAGTGGTAGGATTTCATGTGCTAGGTTGGACCAACACATTTGTACTTATATCATAAGAGGAAGCTAACCTTCTCCAAAGACTTGAACTCATTTTACAAGGTCCCACACCTTGAGGTCATTTGCATTGTGTTATTAGAACATTGAGCCTTTATTTAGAAAGGTGTAGTTTTATGTGACAACAATTTTTGGCATGCCTAGTGGGATCAATTTAATGAGCCTAAATTCATTTTCTAAGGATATTGGTGTGATTCTCAATAATTTTAGTCATTGGACATACACCTAGAAGCTTTACAATTCATTTTGGGTGACTCTACTCAAATGTACCCAAAAATTCTCTGGTTGAGCAGTCCTCTGATTTTATTTTAAATCATTGGAAAAAATTCCCTATGCTCAAATATGTCAAGTTATTGTGGAAATCACATGTACACTCCCCCATATAATGATGGTGCCAACTTTGCTCCTCCCCATCAACAATATCAAGCTAGTAATGCCTCCCCATTGATTTCATAGAATCCTGTTGTAGTAGATTGCTAATATTTTCCAAATACTTACCACTCATCCCCCCTGCTCAAGCTTCCTAGATTCCTACACATTCCTATCAACATTCTCAAGAGGCTCACTATCTTGCAGCTCAGCCTTGTTACTCTCCCTTTCAGCCCTAAAATGTCGATAATATGGAGATGAGTGAACTCGCATGCATTATCAGGGATCTTAGTAGACAGTTGGTTGAGATTAGGGAACAAAAAGAATTTGACTTATAATAGGAGTGGACTAATCAGGCCTATTAGGCGAAACAAGATTATTTTGACACAACAAGATGAGGTTATCCATCAAAATCACTATCCACAAAAAAAGATAGAATCTCAATGGAGATATGAACAACAGTTGGAGAGCCAAAGAAGGTAGCAAGAGGAATGTACTGCAAGACATACTACTACTAGGCAAGAGAAACTGAGACTTGCCCTTGCTCTAGCACAAGGGCATGATACTTAGGCAGCCCCTTATGTGCCTAGTTTCAGGCAGACTCCTTTATCAGTCCCAAAGCAATATGCTAAGGAGGAAATACATAAACATAATTTTGTAAGTTTCAGGAGCTTTAACAAGCCTCTTGAAACTTCCACAAGTACTCTAGTAGCCCAAAACAACCAGCTATGCAAGAGGTACATAAGCATAAATTTGTGAGTTTCAGGAATCCTAATAAGCCCCTTGAAACTCCTATTAAACCTCTTGAACCATCAAGTAGATCTCTTGTGGTGGAGATCCCAAGTTTTGAGAGCTCCCATTCTTCACAAGAGCCTATCCTTAAGGAGGCTCAACCTATTGTTCTTGTTGAACAACCCACTTTAGAGCTTCCACAAGATTATAAGTGTCTTTCTAACTGCTTTTCTCCCTCCATTTCTACTTCACTTTGCAAAGGTGGAACTGTCATCTAGGATCCAAACTGGTTAGAAGAATAAAAGAGGGAGAGGTTCTAGGTCAAGAGTGAAGAGGTTGTTGCTGAAGAGCCTTTTTATGCTCCTGACAATGAGTGTCTTGGTTTGCTGCAAGAACTACTTGAAGATGACCAGTTGCAACAACAAGACATTAAACAGGTGAAGAAAATTAAGGTTGTAGAGGAATTAGTCCTACCCTTTGATGACCACCCTTTTTTATTGAAATGAGGAGGAGGACTCACCTATACCTACATTAGTAGAGGCCTTTGACCATCTTGGGTCAGGCTTGATAGATGAAGAAAAATCCAAGGTTTTGGAGTAGGAACAAAAAGATTGTTTAAAATCAAGTGTAGTGGATGGATGTCCCTAATCTATTGAAGTTTGTAGTTCTAGAGGGGGAAATTGTTAGCAACATAAGAGTGAGGAGGTGATGAGTCCATTTCTTGATGTTTTCATGCATGTCTACAAACATTATCAGGTAACCCTTTTAGACATATTCTTATGCTATGCTATCTTTTTATGCTTATTATACCACCTTGGACTTGAATTAGAGTAATGGAAATATAGTTATGATATAGTAGCATTGCATGATTTATATGTAGATATGTATGTAATGTGATTATAATTTTGTGTTTAATCATGGTAGTTAGCTTTGTGTATGTGTTTTGTGGATTAACCTTTTGCAGCCAAAGAAGATATGGTAGCCCATAGCAACTAAAAGTTGTAGCCTACAACTAAAGAAGGTCTCAGATAGTGAAATAGGGGAAGTTCAAAAACAAGATGGATGTAATAACTACCATGTAGAGACACTTGATGGAGTTAGTCATCCATCATTATGGTAGTTAATAAGGTGCTAAAGAAGAATAATTCTTTTATTGATATGATTCTGAATAACTGATTATGTGTTCCATGTGTAGATCTATTTTGTAGAAATTTAATCCTATTTGAACTCTTGATTCTTTTTAGTTATAGTTTGAATAACTCAATCTTAATTACATACTCTGATATCTAGGGAGTTATAGTTAATGATTTTAGTTAAAATTTGTGTTCAGAATAAACTGCCCCATGCTTGTATATAGCTGGTGGTTGATTCTTTAGTATAGTTAGTTGATTAATCTTATACTGATGGATTAGTTATCATTTACTTCTTAGTTTTCAGTTGAAATCTATAGACATGTTGATCGTTCATAAATGGTTTTCTTGAATACAATATTTGAACAAGATTTTATTTGATCTTTTGGAATGCATAATGAATGAAGTTTAAGTTGATATGGTTGCATAGAATCTAGAGATTTAGATTTTTTTTAGTTTAAGTGAAGATAGCCACTTGAGCAAGCCACTCAAGTAAGTGTTCTTCACTACTTTTATAGTTGTTTCATTTTTGTTTAACCATTATTTATGTTAGTCATTACTTCATAAATTGCATATAAGTTAAAATAGATTCTCATGTTATGACTATCAATAATGGTTGTTCATGTGCATGAATGCATTCAACTCGCTTGTAGTACTCTGGAGGATAGATAAGTTAAGTTATTAGTTTTGAGTCAATTTCAGTAATTATTTGTTATCAACAATTCAACTATAGAGTATGGTGTAGGCACCCGTTGCTAGTAGCACCAATTTACGTCTTTAACTGTTCTGTGTTTCTATGATTTTTCAACAAGTATAATACCTTTAATAGGATAACCTAGGTAATATTAGGTCTTTGAAAGCACATATAGTGCCAGTGCCATCACAAGTTTACAAGTCCTAGTTGACAATTTAATGAATTCTTTGCAATGTTTAGTGGATTGTTTAGCTAGGTCATTCCTCAGAATTGTGTGATTTCCACCAAGTTTACAAGACACAACTTTAGACTCTATAGGAAGTAATAGAGGATGTGGTAGCCATTTCATGCCAAAGGTTTGATTTTGTTGCAGCTAGTCACCAAAAGGAAGAAATGAACATAAAGAGACAACCCAAATAATTTATTTCTTCACCTGAAGTGTCTCACGAACCTAAGGTATGTGTTGATGAAGTGTGCATCAATATAAATAGTTATGTTGTATGTTGGTTTTTTGCTATCCCTGAATATAGCAATATTGAATATGAGGTCTTCATTCAATACATGAAGATGTGATCTTTGACATCAGGGATAATGTGACTAAGTTATAATGCTTCACATGGGACCAACATGCTGAAAACCCCACCATTGAGCAACCACACATCTTCCAAGAGAGTGATGCTCTTGTTGCTCAAATTAATAGTGTGTCCAAGCTTTAGAACTTTTCATTTGAATTGCATAAGGAAGATATTTCCTATGTAGATCAACAAATAGGTTTGGCATACTTTGCATCACCATGTGAACTAGAAACTTTCTCTTTTTGTTTCAATTCATGCAATAAGGAGGTCATCAATTAAATGACAATGGCTTACCCTTGTACGAGAAGGATTAATTTTCCTCTACAAAAGGTTCCTCCCTTGATGTTGACCTATTTTCAAAAAAGGTCACCTCTATTGTTGTATGCTCACCTGAGGCACTAGTATCAGATGAATTCAACACTTGCATCATATGGTTCTCCTAGAATGACAAAGCTTATGCTAGAGTGATGCTTCATTTTGTAAGTATTTTGTATAGTTCCCTACATGTAGGCAAAGGTTTTCAACAATTGTAGCTAGGTGAAGTTTGAAACTTTGGTCTGAGGGAGATCAACTCCTTCAGAAGGTTCATCTTTGATAGAGGCAAATTTCTATATTTTGCTTTCCATTAAAATTATGTACATATTAGTTATCTATTTTTTTTTTCCAAGAAGTGTGCTTGCACACCCTACATTCTCCTTAAGGGAATGCATGTTTCTAGCTTTCTTTCTTTCCTCCAAGTGTAGCTCACAGATGTTTTGTTTTTCTCTTGGGAAACCCAGTTGTTGAAGATTTCCCCTTAACTCCTATGTGTAGACACCCAAAATTTTCCATGTCATAACATTACCTAGTCAATACACGACCTTGTAAGACATCTTGTAATATTTTACCCTAGGTCATTACATTATCCCACTTATCCCATTTATTCCACTTAATCACCTTCCCAATTAATTAAATAAATCTCATTTATTTAATTAATTCCCCTTCACATGTCTTAAAATAATTCAAATTAAGTATTTGAATTAATCCCTCACTTATTACCACATTGCAACATGTGTCACATGACTACAACTCTTCACATGCAGAAATAATTTAAATAATTTTATTATTTAAATTATGAGATTCCCACTTGAATCCTATTTTTAGCCCCACTTATTTGTACATCATAGGCATCTTTTCCTCCAAAATAAATACATAAAATAATCCAACTTATTCCCTCACATCCTAATGTTAGCCTCATGTCATAACCCACTTAATGTGCATCACAGGCACTAAAATCAACTTTTAATCCTGGCCATACACATCACATAATTGAATTTTAATCTTGGCCATCAAATCAAATCAGCCTTCTCCCATAAATCTAGCCTCACACAGGCCATTTGGCATCCATCTTCTAGTATCAACACTGTACCAAAATTTCCTCCAATCTTCTCATCTATCTATTTATTTTTCCTCTATCATCTCCATCTTATTGTTATGCTACAAAAATGAGCAATCAACATCAAGATATCAAATCATTCAATCATTCAAAATATTCCATGCTTTTGTGAGGTGGAGAAGAGTAATGGAGATAAATCAAATCTAGCTTGGAGATTGGTTTGCTTTGCTTTCTGGTTTTCATTTCATGCTAGTTTGTGCTCTATTGTGTTTGTTAGGGTTTCATTATAATTTGTTTATGCATTTGCCCTAAATTTTTACCTTAACTACACTATGAACAATGGAATGATAAGGCCCTTTGATCCCATGTTAGTAGACAATCATCCTACAAAAATCACCAAAATGTTGACATTTCATGCCACCTTATATGACCCATCAATAAAAATCGATCTAAGAGATTCTATATGGGCCATCTTGCATGATTTTTCATTGAAAACATCCCAAAAATGGCTAAGTCCCAAAGTTTCAGACTTTCGCTTACCTACCTATTTGTGTGCCTTCTCTATTGCTCCTAATCTTCCATCTTTTTCACCTCTTCTTTCTAATTTCTAGATACCTAAGTGTTTTGGGTTTTGGCCATCATCCTTAACCTTTAACTCTCATCGCTTCCATTCATAAGTCTTATTTTCTCCCTTTGATCACTGAAGTCTTGATTAGGTCTTTCAAGATTTGAATGTCTCAAATTTTTAGATTTCAGGGATCAACCTTTTTCTCTACCACTTATCATCCTTTCATCTTAAGCAAGCCCTTTTCCTCGATCCCTAAAATCTAGATGGATCCTTCAAGGATTTGTCTCGGACTCAATTTTTGGACTTCGAGGATCAACTTTCTCGCTTACCTCTTACTTGAACTTTCGATAGGAAGTATGATTTCCTCCTGACCCCTTGATGTCTTACCTTCAGACATTGGATATTAGGCTTCCCTCTTACTTCTTATCACATTTTGTGATAAGGTGTAATCCTTCCTCCCAATTCTCGATGCCTGATGAGGCTTCTCTTCTATTTTTCAAGATCATGACATTCTTCTCTTCAAACTTTCAGTAAGTGTTCCTTGGTAGGACCGATTCCTGATCTTTGACAAAGATGTTCTTTTGGGGCTTTAGACCATTTAATGCTTATCCGAGTGATTCTTTTAGGTTTTAAGGCTCGACAATTCTTTAGAATGGTGTGCTTTCCCATGATAGTGCCATTAATGATCGAATGACTTTCTCAGCTAGCTATTTCAATTTTAGGGCTTCAAGGAGAACATTTAATGCATCTCTTGACTTCTACGAGTGGATTTAGTGGCACCCATACTCATTTAATATTTTTGTTATCCATTCTGACATGATTGATGCCCAAATCACTGATTTCATGAGAGATTTTTGGATGCACGTAAAGGCAACATTCAATGCAAGGGTATGGGTGTTGAGTGTTGGTCTTACTTATGGAGCACAAATTTTTGAGCTATGCTTGATCTATAAAGGCAAGTATGGTATTATTTTTAAGGGTTCTTCCTTTGACTTCTCCAATAATTTTTGTGTGGTAGACACTACATTCTACTATTATAATCTTGGCTTCATGCCTTTATGATAATAAAATTGGCCTATCTTACCTCCTTTAGGCTATAATATGATGTGTATACTCTCTTACCTTCATATTTAGAGTTCTTTTTGTTATTTCATTCATGTATGACCTTGTTTCATATGTTGTGATTGTTGCTTTGTGAATATATTTCCTCTACAACACTTCACAAACCCTAACCCTCATGCTTTCCTTGAAATCCCATAAAGTAAAGATTTGTGTATCCCTCTTGGCCTCTTTTATTCACATCTCATGTTGTCTTGAAGTAGGAAGAAACAAATTTATGTCTTTTTGTATCACCTTCTATTTCCCTTTAATGCATTCCTTCTATCTCCTTTCCTTTGAAGAGTTGTTAGAGTAGGGAAGTGGTAGGATTTCATGTGCCAGGTTGGGCCAACACATTTGCACTTAGATTAGAAGAGGAATTTAGCCTTCTCTAGATACTTATCCTCAGTTTGCAAGGTCCCACACCTTGAGTTCATTTCCATTGTGTCATTAGAATGCTGAGCCTTTGTTCAACGAGGTGCAGTTTTATGTGACAACGGTACCCTTTTGTGCAATCAGATATTATCTTTTTCCCATCTCGATCAATTGTGTGATTAGACAAATAATTTGTGACCCTTTTTTCCTCTCTGAAGACATGTTTTAATGTGTAGTTTTTTATGCCCTTCAATACTATATAAACACAGTCAATCCACAAATTAAGCTTCAAACAAAGTGCATTTCTTGACATGATTGCTTTGATTATTAGCAATGAATCACCTTCTATATCCACATCATTCAAGTTGAGTTCTCTACATGCATTAAGACCTTTGTATAGTGCAACAAACTCAATGCAATTGTTTGTTCCATTTGGTAATTACGTTGAGAGGCGTTCCTACAATGGCATCACATGTTTGGAGATTCATGCAAACAAAAAAAAATGGTAGTTACAAAGCCTAAAGAAATTCAAATGCATGGTGGAATTCAAATGCATGTATGGAAGTGGAAGAGGCTTCAGTTACAAATGCAGAATGGTGGAATTCAAACACAGATTGGGTCCACGCCACAGGGGACACTACTCTAACCTTTGACTTCACCACCAAGTGCATTCTTTAGGAGGCCCTGCACCCCAATGCCCACGAGCTCTGATGCCTCTGAGACTCTAGCAATTGACGCACAAGGATGATCAACTTATGGGGCGAGAAAGTTGTCACCTTTGTCGACAACCATGAAACCATCTCCACTCAAAATCACTGGCCCTTCCCTCTCGACTCTATTCTCCTTAGATATGTCTACAACCTCACTCATTCTGGAACCCCCTGCATTGTAAGTCACTCTTTCTTTTTGAAGCTTCCTTTCAATAAAGTCAACTGACCATGCTTTTACAACTCTTGTGGCAGTTTTATGATCATTTCTTTGATTGGGGCCTAAGTAAAGAGATCATGGATTTGGTGGAGATACGTAAGAGAAATGACATTAGAGCCAATAACCTATGCAACATCATTGTGGGAAAGGGCAATTTGTACATGGCATGCGTGGATGAGAAAGTGGTAGTGAAGATTGGAGCGAGGTTTGACATTGGAGGGTTGTCCCCCTTTCCTAATCTCTTTCATATAGTAGTTGTAGACTGCCATTATTACATGTGGGAAAAAAATAGCATATGATATTAGGTACTGCACTCTTTTTTCCCCATTTGTTTGGAAGAAAAGAGATCATATCATACGCTATGTCAAAGTGGGACTTGAATAATGGTATCAAATAATAGTACTCTATATAACTTTTTCCAAGTCTTGTAAAATTATATTATAATAGCTAGCATTGTTTGTTAACTTAATCATTAAAGTTTCAATTACTCATATAATAAAGTTCATATTTTATCTATTTTGAGTGTGGCATAATGTGTAATTATCTCATGTTTAGTTGTGGTGTTTAACTTTGTAGGGTTAAAAAGCTTATGAATCTAAGAGGTTACTATTTAGATTTGACCAAGCAATTTAGTTTTTGATAAATGAATTTCCTATAAATTGTTGTGCAGTTACACACAAATGAATTTGATTTTTTTGGCATTGTTATGTCAACTAGAATCAAGCTTACAACTTATGATATGGATAAGCTCTTCTTTACGAAGCTTGTATTGCAATTTAGAAAAATCGCACTTTCAATGTTGTTTAGATTTAAATTTATGTAATTGTAATTTTACATCAATTGTATCAAATTTACTTTCATAATAGAGGGAGGATTTAGTAGTGGTGCACCGTAACTTCACCTTTCTCAAATATGATTTCACATCAACATGTGTTTTGTTGAGGTGTCATAAAAGATTCCTAAAAGGGATAAGGCACATAGTTGTGTCATGTTTTTTTATTTGATCACATGTTACTTTTTGGATCTAATGAGCATATTTCATTCAATTATTACTAAAGTTGGCCAACACTAACAATCTTAAAGTTACAACTAATATTGTTATACTATTATAAATAAGTTTAAATCTTCAAATTATATCTCAACTATTGGAACATGCTCAACTATTAGATCTTTTCTCATATATATTGGTAGGTTCTACACATAATATGAATGATAAATGACTTTTGTATGAATTTGTAAATGACTTTTGAATGGATTTGTAAATGGCTTCAATTAGAGTATGTGAGTAGTAATGTTTTGAAGTTATAAAAGTTCAAATTAAATTTATATGGGTTTAAATTGTTTTTTAGTTGACAATTACCTAGAAAATTTTGTAATTTTGATTTCATATAACAAACATTAGATTATATGATTTACCACATAAGCCTTAAAGTTGTAGGGTGACTAACACAATAGCATGTCCTACTCTTCAACATTATTGAACCATCAAGAATTGTATTTTATAATTTGTGTTAATTCTATAAAAAGATGGTAAAGTATTTAAGAATGATGTAAACTAATGAATTGTAGCATTTTTCATGATATTTTTATTTTACTTTTTAAAGAATTATTTCTATCATTTTAAAAAATCAATTAATTTTTTTTCTATTACTTTATTTATCAAATGGCATTTTACCATTAACATTAAAATTTTAGGACAAATATTTTTTTTTCACAAACTCTTTGAATTGGATTACTAACTCAAATGTTAATTACATCTAGATATTTTTTAGTAATCTTTACTGAATATCTTACTCATTATTGATTTTTTAACTAACACTAATTGAAATTGTATACGTATATTTTATTGTAATGTGTCTCTCTAAGTGTATTTATTGTTCGAATTAAAAAATGAAACAAAGGCATATATGCAAAATATAATGCATTATTTTGATATTTTGTACCTAAGTGTAATAACCTCATGGTTAATTTCATGCATATAAATTTTACATTTAAATGTTTTTAACAAGATCTCACATAAACTCACATTTTCTCATGATTTATACACCAACATTCATAACCTATTACAAATGAAGCTAACAAAAGGAGATTTTTTTAAAAAAAAATTCTTTATATTAAATAGGTATGAAAGACATTACAATACATTGTAACAACTACTACTACTACAAATAAAAAATACCATGATTAAACCCACAACAACAGACTATGAATTGCTCAAATTAGAAAAAAAAAGAAATTTATGACCATGAAGCTCATTCACAACCTCTAAGTGAGATTGTCCTACATGGATGAAGGGGTTTCATTATTTGATCTCTATCAAACCCAAAATCTTTCATCTTTAGATGTAAATGCTCAAACACAAGAGATTAGAATAGGTTTGGCAATATTTTTTGTGTGTAAAAATGCATAATCCCCTAAATGAATGATGAAAGTAAATCTAAGGGTGTGTAAAAGTGTCAAAATATTGTTCAAATATAAGGATGAAAATTCACATGTGCCTATGGTGTTGGAGGGTGAGGATGGTCATCCCCTCATTAATGAGATGGTTGCATCCTAACTCTTGTTGATCCTTGCACATGATCAAGGTTGTTATTTCATGCAAGATACATCATTAGCCATAAATTTTAGTGATCAAGCATAATGTGAATACTATTGTAATGTCCCCATATTAATGAACAAAAGAAAGGCAAAGAAAAACAAGCTAAAAGCCCTAGAAATTATTTGATGTAACAAATATTGTTAATATATTGATGCAGTTTTCTCTTCTATACACAAATTCATCTCATTGTCCTTTCTTAACTTTCTAGGACATTGTATGAAAATAAATTTATTAATAAAAATTGTGGAAATAATTAACACTATAACATAATTTATATAATAGGTATAAGTTAATTGCTTAAAGCTCTCCACTAAACAAAAAAACAACAATGAAAGGTCATAACCTTTAAGCCTTATTTCATACACTCTAAGAAATAAATGAAATTGTGTAATGTGTATGACTACTAAATATTCATTTATTTCTAATAATATGTGTAATTATATTGAATTATTGTATTCCATGTATTAACCTATTTCATTTCTATACAAAATATAGATTCTCAAAGTTTAGAAACTCAAAATTTAGTTAATGCCCCCATAAATTGTACAAAATCTATTGGATCAAATGGGATTATTGAAACAAAGATGAAGAAACTCATGAGATCACTAAATGAACATCTTACATAAATAATAAATGAAATAGAGGATGTAAGCATAAGCATAGTAGCAATCGAAGACTTTGAAATCACTCAAGTAGAAAAAATCTTCAACAACACGTACAAGGCCTTTTTGAAGGTTCGAAGATTTCCTAGATTCATACGAGAAATGTTCTATGATGAACAATACGAGCAAGGAAATTCCAATATTATACATGATGCATTCATAAACTACTTGAAAAATGAATAGAAAATTAATCTTAAATCCTAAATAAATATAGATATTACAAATTATGTAATCTATGTATTACTGTAGATATTGCATATTTCATATGAACATTTTATATATTTTGTGCATGTTTATATGACTTATGGATGCTATTTATGTTATTAGTGATTATGATTTTGTGATTTCTCTATTAAACTACATCATGGATGGTTCATATAAACATTTTTATATACTTTATGTATGGTTAAATTTTATTTATTTATTAAGCTCAATGATATACTTTATGGATTAAATATGTTCACATACTTTATGGTGGATTATATTGTTTTTTATTAGATAAGCAGGGGAAGGGCCTTGATTGCATGGTTATAAAGACATAACAACAAACTAAGAAACGGGCTGGGAGAAACAACACTAACCACCACTAGGAAATAGCATCAAACTTACCAAACTAGAGCCTAAAAAGGCATACAACCTTATCATCATAATAAAAAAAAATCCCCATATTAATCCACAAAATGGTACGCAGGCCATTTATGAGATCAACCAAAGTCCAACAGGTATGAAACCATAAAAAAGCTATAAGGAAATAGCAATCTGGGACAATACCACTAAGCACCGATAGTTTCAAAGCACTCATTTGACCAAAGCAAAAAGCACCCCATTCTCACCAATTTGGGACACAAACTCCTTCCAAGTAGGGTCATCTTCAACTTTCGAATCAAACTTAATAGTCAGCAAAATAGGCCAATAGGCCACCCTCCAAGTTGGCAAAAACAATAGCTAGAAACAATAACCACCCCAAAGGTGGATAAGTCAAATTGTGCTTCCAACCCATGCATGCAAGATTAAGAGGATCCTAAAACCCACACCACTAGAAAACAACTGAGCCCATCAACACTCCTTGATAGAGCCATCCCACATCGAGCCTATTACTAAGTGCAACCAATTTTGAACCAGAAATAGCATTAACACTGATGGGGTAGAGAGCCCCTATCCACCTTCTTTTTCTCCACCTTTAGAGGAGAAAGCATTTCCCAAAAGCATAACCATCCAAACAACAACACATGTAGAACACCATCCCCACAAATGAAACACCAACTCTGGGTCAAAATCAAGAGCAGAACCAACAAAACAAGCTTGCAAGCTACCCATAAGGTTGTAGGAACAACAACCCTTAACAGTATCCACCCCTAAGGTGGCCAAGACAACTAGAACAACAAGACCATCATGAAGCATCAACTTCCTAACAACAACACTATTAAAACATAAGCTTTTGAATTTTTTTTGGTCCAACACAATCAAGCTCCCAACCATAATTTGGGAGTTAATAGGCAAAAAAAAGTACTGAGGAGCCATAGCCAACTTAAATCACCATTCCACCCAACGCACCAACTCAATCTCTTCCTCAATAAAAGTGAGCTCCCGTCTATAAGAGAGGATGAAGTGAGCATCAAAATAACAAGAGTCACCATTCTCCTGCACAAATATGCTCCACCTCAAAAGGAACCAACAAATAGAAAGGGAACAACCCACTATTGCAACAACTGTCTCCACCTCTATAGGAGAGGGCTCCACCTCAACAAGAGGAATCTCCACCTCCATAAGAGACCCCAACTGTAAAACCCAATAGGAAGTCAATACTCTAGTTGTAAGAAAACACACCTCATCCCCTGACAACATGAGCATCAGGTACAATAAGGAAGCCATATGAGGCAACTCGACACCCACCAAAGAGAAATCACATCCCAACAACTTCAAAACCATTGAGGTAGGTAAGGAATGAAGCCCCAACAAAAGAGGAGCATCCAAATGAGTAGATAAGACCAGAAAGGAACCTTTCCGCAACAGGTTTAACCTTTTCTCAACACCCATTGAGAACATCAACAAACCAATGAAATACTCAAACAAAAAGCTCAAGGAAACTTCAAGCCCCTTAACCTCCATGGCTAGAAAATAAAAAATGAAGACATCCATATTATAGGTCATAAATCTAGCAGGCATACTACAGTAGCAAGAGTCGTAGAAAACACTAGGGTAGAGCCCCATCCTCCTCACAAACACAAGCAACAGACAAGCACCAACTGCCTCAACCAAGGAAGCCACACCAAAGCACAAAAAAAGCAATAGTCACACAAGACCGGGTCTCCTCAACCACCAGAGAGACTGACTAGAAGCACCCACAAGCCCCACATAGGGAGAGGAAGTGAGCACACAAAAGAAAATTAAAACAAAGCAACCCTCGCTGAACCCAGGAACCAGTAAGAAAACAACCAACATAAGAGAACAAAGCAGAAAACCCCATTCCAAAAAAGAAAAGTTGACCACTAAAAAACCCCGCATCATCACTTTTCCAAAGTCCCCATTAATTTGGAGAACACGAAAAAATGGAAGCAACACATAACAGGGGCTCAACCACCAGACAAAAACAAAAAGGAAAGCAAAGGCTCTCACATCAAATGAGAACCCCAACACCAAACTTGGGCTAAAGAACCCCACAAGCCAGCCAAAGAAGAGGAGGCCGACATTGAGATCCTCCCCAAACAAAGCATATGAGAAAGCAACAAGCAAAACATGTCTAACCAAGAGCCAGTAGCAAAACCCTTGAACAAGCAGAGAGAAAAACCACTTGAACTAGCTTGGCACAACCACACGCCAAAGGAAAAGTGCAACACGAAAGCACCCTCAAAGGTGTCCCCACCCATCAGGGAACATAGCACACCACAAAAACCCTTGCCCAAAGAAGACAAGGGTCAGTCAACAAGGAATGAAAGCTCCTTAAACGCTAACAACAACACAACAAACCCATCATCCTTTGAATTAGAATCACTCTCCTTTAGAGAACCAGAGGATTTCAAAATCCCCCTACGGATAGATTTCCCACTCTTGCTCTTGCACAACTCCATATTGTGTGTTTAATATAGTTAAGTTGTGTTGATGATAATGTTATAAGGCTTGCATCGTGGATTATATTGTTATGCATAAATTATTTATATTATTTATAATATATTAAGGTGAATGATGGATGGTTAGACTAAACATGTTTATATTAGACTATATAAATGATTATATGGCTTATGAATTTTATTTATATGATGCATTATTATCTTATGTTTTATAAATTAACTTAAATTTCACATGGTTTATATAATTTCATTATTTTCAAACTATAAAATAGATATATTTGACTAAATGATGATACAATGTATATTTTAGATAAATTTACATAAATTGATAGTTACAATTATTTTATCATTTCACTAAAACTTTTAAAAATATTTATCAGCTAAACAAATGTTTAATTAAATAAATATTGTTAAACCATTTTGAGCAAATAAATAAGCTCGATGACGATGAATTACTTTATATTGCTACCATTGAACATTCACCTTCACATTTATAAAAGAATGAATAACTTCATCATATCCAATAACTTTATTAAATTATTTTAAATCAATCAAATTGAAAACATATTATGAATAGTTTTATTCTTATCATTCCTAAATATTAACCTTAATTTTATTGAATTCCACTTTGAACACTAGATAATTGATACTATGGATGTTTTAGAAAATGAATTAGAAATCATTGTTTCAAGCCCACATGGCTCTGTAAACTCAAACAATGTTGTTGAAACCATTATGGAAAAATGTGTAAGAGTTGTTTTGGAGCATTGTAGCAAAATTCTCGAACAAATTGAAAACACCAACTTAATGATCAAAGATGTTGATGAATTAGAAATATTGCAAATGGAAGATGTTGCCAAAAAAGTTAAAGAGGTGTATACAAAATTAGTTGCATTTACAAAGTTTTTCAAAGAAGTATATCATGATCAGTTTGAAAATAAAGGGCGTAATACAGTTCTCATCAATGAATAATTTGTCATGTATTTACACCATTACAATGAAGTTTTATTTCTATAGTCTACATCTTATTTTACCTTCAATGGATCTTATTTAATTTGATATACTTTCAAAATGGTTATGACTTATGGATATTACTTATATGATAAATTATGATACTTATGCATTTATGTATTCAAATATATGTTGCATAGTATAGAAGAAGCTTTTTATATACATTATAGATGGTTATATGGGTTTTGAATTACATTTATGACATGTATTATTAGTGTTATGGTTTATGTACAAACATAAAGAATAAAAGATTTATATAAATTCGTACAAACATAAATTTATATTGTCATGGATAATATTTATATTATTTATAATATATTAAAGTATATGATGGATGGTTAGAATAAGCATGTTTATATACTTTAACAATGATTATATGCCTTATAGATTTTCATTATATGATGGATAATTAGTGCTATGGTTTATGTAACATAATATGATTTCGTTTATTTTCAAAATATAAATATTACATATATATCACTAATACCTCAATATATATAATCCTAACTCTAACCATAACCCTAATCCTAACCATAATCTTAACCAAAACTCTAACCCTAACCCTAACCCTACCCAAAACCTAACCCCATCCCTAATTATTATATACCCCTAACCCTAATCCTAATCCTAACCTTTACCCTACCCAAAAATCTCACCATCACCCTAACCCTAACATTGTCCCTGACTACATGATATACCCTTGATCATCACCATAATACTTACCCTAATCGTAAACCATAACCCTAACCATAATCCTAACCCTAACCCTAACCCTAATCATGATGTAAATCCTTACCCTAACCATAACCCTAAATCTTGACCCTAACCATAATCATAACCCTAACCCTAACCATTATCTTAACCCTAAACCTAACCCAAACCCTTCCCCTAATTGAGCATTAATTGTAAATTTAATTGAATCCTAAATCCTAAATTTATTTGAATGCTAACCCTTATCATTTATAAAATCATGATCAAATTGAACCCTTACTATAATTGAACACTCACCCTAATTGAAACCCACTCGTATTTTAACCCTACTCAACCATATCTTTAATTCTAATTATAACCCTAACCCTAATTCTATTTATAACACTAACCATAACTATATATTCTATAATTCATAATTTTATTTAAGACTAACCCTAACCTCATTTAAAATTTAACCCTAAGACTAACACTAATTACACACTAACCCTAACGTTATTTGAATGTTAACCATATTTTAACCCTAACACTAACTCAAAGATTTCCCCTAATTCAACCCTAACCCTAACTCAAAGGTTTTCCCTAATTAAACCCTATTTTAACCTTTACCCTAACCCTAATTAAACTTGAACCTCAACCCTAATAAAAGTTTGAACCTAACCATGTTTGACCCCTAACCATAACTTATATTAAATTTTTATATTAAATATACTAAAATATTATTATTCATCTAATAAAATAATATTATATAATTATATATTAATTCATGTTATGTGTTGCGCTATGACTGCTACTAGCATATATATCTTAAATTTCATCTATATAAATTACGTTGAGATATATCAAGACGTTTAATTTTTCATCATTCAATTTAATGTCTATATTAAAATTGAATGATGAAAAATTAAACACCTTGATATATCTCGGTGTAATTTATATAGATTAAATTTAAGATACATATGCTAGTTTTGTTGATCCCTCCCTTATTAAAATTCCTTCATTGTTTCTAATGATGAAGCTAGCTCCAAAGGCCCTTAGGTTTCCTCTAGATGCTCCATCGAAATTTAGTTTGAGCCTACCGAAGGGGGCAACTCCCATCTAACTAAGTGCCTTTGCCTTTTGGACTTGATGAAATCTCCTTTTGGTCGAATGAGGTGCCACCACTTACTAGTTATCTTGTCATAAGGACCCTTGTATTTAGGATCTCACTGATCCCAATTTCGATTTTACTCAGAAGACTCTTTGTCATTGTTTCAAATTCCTTAAATATTCTAGCATTTCTTTCTTTCCACAAGTGCCAAATTATCATGGTTGGTGATATTTTAGAAAAAAATGTTTTAATTTATTTAATTAGTAAGAGGAGCGTTAACTAATTAAATAATTTTTGAAAACTATTTAAATATAATGGACCAATGATAATTTGAATTTGATTTTAATTAATGTTGGAGGGAAAATTATAAATGATAAATTAATTAAATAATTTAAAAATATTTAATTAATATAGATATAATAAAAAGTTTAAGATAATTGGATAAATAAAAAATATTTAATTATTATGGATGAAAAGGGAGAAATATTAGCTTAATTAACTAATTAAAAATTATTTAATTAATATGGATAGAAGAATTGATAAGATAATGATAACATGACAAGATGAAAATGCATTAGTCATTTTTAGGTGTCTATAGTCACTTACATAATTGAGGAGAAACATGATAAAAAAGAAACCAACAAAGAATGGACAAAGGAGATTCAAGAATATCACTCTAAGCTTAAAATTAACCTTGAAGACTCATTTTGTGAAATCAAGGAAAAATTTGAGAAAAATAATGTTGCATGAATCCTTTGCAATTATGGAGGTTTGAACAAGAAGAATGTGTAATCCAAATCAAACCATAATGTTTGTTTGTGATTCCTCATGAGATTGCATATCAATTAAGTCCTTTTGAAGTCAAAGAAATGGATGAGCACCTAGAAGAATTATTCTCAAGAGGATTTATCAAGAAAAATAAGAGTCCTTTCTCATGTCCAATCATTTTGGTTAACAAAAGAGTAAAAAGGGAAAAGGGGAAAAATAATTTTTATAGAAATTATAAACCTCTCAATGATATATAATTCCACCATTTAGTTAAATATTATTCCTTTCAGTGTTGATCTTATCAGAAGAGTTGTCAATAAAAAAGTGTTTTTTGAATTTGATTGCAAATTAGGGTTCTAGTAGATTAAGGTGAAAGAGTTAGATAGATACAAAAATACATTTTTAGTCCCTTAAGGACTATACAAATGGAATGTTATGCTCTTTGGTCTATGCACAACCCCAAATTATTTCTAAAGAAGAATGGACCACACAAGAGACATCTCAAGGAATTTTGTGTAGTTTATATAGATAATTTATTATTGTATTTTTTTATAATAAAATTAATCATGTGTTAGCTTGAACTTGATTATATGTAGTGATCACAAAAAATAAAATCTATCTTTCAATAAAGAAAATGTAGATAGGAAGATCTCAAATTGATTTCCTAGGTCTCCATTTATATAAAGGTAAAATCAAATTGCAACCTCATGTGCTTCAAAGAATTCAAGAATTCGTATATGTTTTATTTGATACGAAACATATCAAGAGATTTTTGGGTTGCTTAAATTATGTTTCACCCTTCCACAATGATTTGGAAAAGGACAAGAAAATAATTTAGAATAAACTAAAAGATAACAATTCAAGATGGGAAAAAAAATCAAAATGGTTGAGAGTGAGAAAGGCTGCGAGCCTCTATAGGTGTCTATTGGCATTGGCTCAGGCGTGGTGGTCGTCGATACTTCATTTTCTACTCTAAAGGGTTCACCTGGAAGGGATAGTGGATCAGATAAGGAAAATGGTGTTGGCTCGCTGGGGGTGCAAACAGAGGTTGGGACAAGTGTGCCTGTTCCTAGGTTGTGTCCTAGTGCTGGGTCTTTTGCAATAGTGGTTGGTAAGGGTCTGCATGCTTTGGGGGGGATGGGTAGAGGTGTCTGACCTCTCCCCTGTGCTTGGTCTTCCCCTATTCTGGTGTGTGGATCGAAGGTTATAGAGAATGAGAAGTTCTACAACAATATAGGTGCAATTTGCAGATTTAATGGTCTATGGCCCTCTCTGCCTAACCTTCACAAATGGGTGTTGGAGTCTTGGAGGTCACTGGTAGCTAGAACAATTGAGCTCTTCCCTTGTGCTTGTGGCTTTATCATAGTGACTTTTGCTTCTTCTGAGCAATGAGATGTAGTGCTCGATGGTCAGGTTTGGTTGTGGGGAGAACATTCTTTGTCCATTAAACCATGGATTCTTGCTATGAGGGCATTGGCAATGCCATCAGTCAATTTCTAAAAGTAGATTCTTCTACCACTTTCATGGGTCACTCCATTGTTTCTTGTATTTTAGTTGAAATTGATAGATCTCCAAACCCCTTTTTGGAGATGTTTTGATGGTTGGGGACTAACCTTGGAAGCAACTACTGGATTATGAGGGTGTTCCCTTTAGATGTAAGTTTTGCTTCACTATTGGTCACTTGGCTGCTGGCTATCCTCTTTCATGTCATAGAGGCACTGCAACCTGGTGGAAGGATGCTCTTGCGGACCATTTGACTATCTCTACTTCCCATGTAGATGGTTCATCTTGTGGTGATGGATCCTCTCAAGAGGATGAAATCCATCTTGAGTTTGCTTCAGTGAGGGAGGTTGAGGCTGCTTCTGTTCCTCTCTCAGCTCCCACCTTAGCTCTTGCTTTACTTGACCGATTCACTACTGTTTCAGCTTTGGGTATTCCTTCGATTGTGCCTACTTTAGTTTTGTTAGCTCGAACCTTAGGTGATCCTGGTAGTGTTCCTTATTTTGTTTCTCGAATCTCCCTCCCGAAGGTGCCTTCTTTTGGTTCAACTTTGTTGGTGCCATCCATGGCGGTTGTGGTCTAGGAGGATCCTCCCCTCTCTCCTTGATCTGAGGACTTTGACTCTAAGGTTTCTTGGACCTTGGTTCAGCGTAGAAAGAAGGGGCTTCCCAAATCTGTTGGGGAGCTTCGCCCTAGGGCTAAGGGTGTTAGATTTGCTTGCTTGGGATATGTTGTTGTTTAGATCTTTGATTTGGGTTTTTCTGTTTGGTGTGCTGATGGTTCTATTATTAGCCTGAGGTTTGGTGTTTGGTTGGGCAACCAATTTTCTTTTGCTTTGCTACCTTTACTCTTCTTTGTACAGGGTTTCAGGGTCCCTTCAAAACCTTGTTTATTGCTAATAAAAAACAATTCAAGATGGGATAACAAGACTACATAGGAAATTTGACATATCAAGAAAAGATGTCAAGATCTTCCAACCTTGTAGATACCAAAGGCATGTATACCTCTAATAATTTATATTGATTTTTTTGACAAAACTTGACCTTTAATCCTCATACAAGAATTTCTTGATGTAAGAACAAAAATCTATGACTATAGATTGAGGGCATTGACATACACAAAATCCAGATACCATGTTTATGAAAAGGAGATCCTAGAAATCAATAAGGGAATATGATTTTTTCTTCTCAATCTTAAACATTTCATTATTTGAATAGATAGCCAATCCATGAGGAGTCTTAGGAAAAAGAAACCCAATAAGGATATAGTCCAAGGAAGAATTGCTAAATGGTATTTTGAATTCCTTGAATATGAATTTTATATATAATGGATCAAACCTAAGAAAATAATCCTATATTAGATACAATCACAAGGGAACTTGCTACAACTATAATAGAAATCAAAGATTTTGTTTCTTTAGATGAAAGGATAATCTATTACCTTGAATCTCAACACCTATCATAAATACCATCATGGATACGTGGATATTGGAAAAATGGCTTCATGCTCTTATAAATATCATAAGAAAAGCATATAAAATAGGATTATATGATCCTAAGACTAAATTGTTTTTCTTAAGTTATTTTGGCTTGGAGGAAGCTCCTCTCTCCATAATATTAAAGAATAGTTACATCATGGATATGCAAATTAATAGGTTCATTACAATATCGTGGCCCAACAAGGTTAAAATGAATGTATTAAAATGTTAGAAATTTGGTCTTTTCAATTGTATAACCCTCTCATAATTTAAATTTGAAGATTATGCTTCTATTTTTAAGATCCATTTTACCTTAGATATAACTGATTTTTCTAATTATATAAATGAATGTTTTAGAATGAAAATCACTAAGAGTATGGATGAATCTCTACATAGGCCTCCTTATTATTCCCTACCCCACGTAGAATATTATCCAATCGTTGTAACCTAGCTTCTTGAGGTTTATATTGAAGGTAGAGAACCAACTTTACTGTCAACAAGATTAGCCAAGAGAATCGAATGGGACATGGCTATGCTTGAAGAGCTTCATTGATTGGTGTTCTAATATAGGCAACTATTGGTATCTAATTGGGATGATTTTTTGGATCCCATTACCTAAGACACTATTGTCTCTAGTACATTTTCAATAAAGGTGCTAAATAAAGCAAGCACATGCACTTGTCTATACTATGATGTCAACCACATTAAGACTTGACAATAGGATGCACACTTGTCTAAAAAAAAAGATCCTTGTAGCCACATACTGTTATTAAGTGGACTGTTCTTACTTTTTAGGTCCCTTTAAAGTGACTTTTGTCTCCCACTAAGAGATTTGTTCATGATAGCATGTTTTTACAATTATCTATATCCTTAGTATATTAATAAAGTTGGACATGTGCCAATCTCCTATGGGTGGATCCAAAATTATTTAAAACAATGAGGTAAAAGATCAATGAGGTCTACTATAAATCCACCAAGTTGCCTCATTGTTGGGACTAAAAGTTTGGAGTGAAATTTAGAGATTGAGTCTTAGGAATTTACAGAAGTATGCTCCTATTCTATGCCTAGTGCAATTTGAATAATTTGAATCTTGTAAAATTAGTCTATGTGAAAACTATTATCTGTAATAATCAAGTTGTGAAATCTAATGGATTTATAAAATTGATGGAATATCTAAGTGTAGAATCTAATTTTGAATGCTCTTGATTTAAATTGGTCTTTGTATGACCCTCTAATTTTCTTTTGATTTAAATGATATAGGAAATATCCATAAATACATGTCTATAGATGTTAATTTGAATTACATAGTATGTGAGCCAATAGGGTAATGGTTTGGATATGGAAGGAGAAATTTGAATTTAGCATACTAGGCTGCACCATGGAGTCTATTGCTCTGCACCAAATGACTGTGAAATATGGAGCAATGAAGGTTAAGGTGGTTTGTGAGAATAAATGATAAATCAATGTTGGGCCGAAGCAATTTTATGTGCCAAATATATTAAATCACATGTTATGACTATGCATTTATGACAAATGTACAAAGACATAAAACTAAGATATACAACTATATATATCCCTAAGAAAAATGAAGTCTTATATTAGAAAATAAACGCTCTTATCTTTAACTCTAAAATTTTTTAGTGTTGCTTGTGAGGTGAAGTTAGAAATTCCCCTCATTAGTTAAGGTTTTTTTATACGCATAAATTTTTATAATTTTTTCTTTTCTTTTATATTTCATAATTTTGAAATACATATTACACTTTTCAACTCAAATCGTTGAACCGTTTAGGTACCTACTTCCTATAAAATTTTATTAAGAAGAGTTCCTAATCCGTAATCGGGTAATTTAGCTTTAAAAAAAATGAAAAATAACGCTGAGGCAACAATAACATTTCATTTTTCTTGTCACACCCCCGCAAAGGCATTAAACATAACAAAATTATCACACACAAATGGCAATGGCTTCTGCATTTCGCAGGCTAGCGAGCCGCGCAGCCGTTGCAGGTTCGAGTCTCGCTCCCAGTAGGTCCGCAGCAATAATTTCCAGGCGTCATTCCGCGACCCAATCTTCTGGTGGGGGTTCGAAAAAGGTGTCGGACCGCATAGTCCATATTTCCGCAATCGACCCGGATGGCGAGCGGCACTCCATTGTAGGGCTGACGGGCCACACGCTGCTGAAGGCCCTGACCAACAGTGGCCTCATCGAACCGGCCTCCCATCGTCTGGAGGACCTCGCCGCTTGCTCCGCCGAGTGCGAGGTCAGTGTCGCCCCCGATTGGCTCCAAAAACTTCCTCCCGCTTCTGAAGACGAACTCTACGTTTTGAAATCTAATGCCATGAGAGGCGAGGTCAGTAAGCATGCCAGGTTGGGCTGCCAGCTCATTCTCAACCATGAACTCGATGGAATGGTTGTCGCCCTTCCCGAGCCCAGGCCTTGGGATATTCCGTAATGTGAGTTTCTTTGTCTCGTCTTTTCTCCAGGTTTCAGTTCCGGGGTTTCATGTTGTGGATCGCTTTCCTGCTTTAGGGTTTGAATACTTCAAGATGAAATTTATGGTTTGCATTTTGGAGGTTATGTTGTGGATCGAATTTCTGCTTTATGTTGTATTTTGGATTTGAAGATGGAATATTGAATCTCATCTTAAGGAATTATATTGCGGGCTGCGATCCTGATTTGGATTATTTAAACTTTGCAAGATGAAATCTGTGACAACCCGGGGGATGCTTTGTTCTTAAAACCATAAAAAAATGATTCGTATACTGTTGGTATACTCAATAATGGCAAGCAATAATTCAGATACTATGGTTATGTTAAGTAATGGCAAACAACGATGCAGATCTTATGTTCGATAAACTGCATTGGCAGCTGTAGTTCTACGGGTGCCTGCTTTAGATTTTCAACGTTTTAGGGTGGGGTCTGATTTTATGGAATTTAATTATCGATTGGATGCCTGCATTGGGAGTTTGTCATTTTTAGACTGAGATTGCATTCTGCGGATGCCCATGTTTTGAAACCCTAGAAAATTGTTCTGAATTTAATAAATTGACGCCAGGTTTGTTTCATGCATTGGATTTATTTTTCATTTTCAGAGGTAAATCGTGTTACCATTGTTCTGTGAACGCCCATATTTTGAAACCCTAGAAAATTGTTTCAAATTTACTACACAAGGGGGATTGATTCCTGTGTTAGATTTTTGTCAGTATTAGACCAAAATTGCATTCTGTGCGTGCCCTCTGTATTTAGAAACCTTAGAAGATTGTTTCAATATTAATAGTTGATGTGGGGAGCGATGCCTACATTAGATTTTTTTGTTATTTAAACAAAATTGGATTCTGCACATGGCCGTGTTTTGAAACCCTAGAAAATTGTTTCAAATCTAACGTTTGATGTGGGAATTGATGCCTGCATTGGATTTTAATCATTATTGATCTAAAATTGCATGTTCTGAATGATCATAATTTTGAAAGACTAGAAAATTGTTTCAAATTTAATAATTGCCTTGTGATGCCCATGTTTTGAAACCCTAAAAACACTTCTCACAAATTTAATAATCAATGTGGGGATTGATGCTTGCAATGGATTTATATTATTATTAGACAAAATTTGTGTTCTGTGGATGGCCATGTTTTGAAAACGCTGGAGGTGTTTCAAATTTAATAATTGATTTGGGGATTTTATTCTCTATGATTTGATTAATTAGTGGAGGATTCTATTGAGGCCCCTGCCTGATAATAAAGCATAACAGAAACATTACTTATAGAAAAGATGACCATAATGGCTATAACAGTCTCTAAAGACTACAAAGATGACCCCTATACAAGACAAGCAGAGAGACAACCAACAGCCAAAATCCCAGCGATGAAAGAGCTCAAAAAGAGAACACTGCTCCTAGAACATATACCATCAAAGCCAAAGACGTCCAAAACATAAGAAGTTGAGATGAAACAGCATCTCTATCTCTTCAAATCAGAATTATCAGCCATAGCCCAAGCCATCATTTTTTTAACTTGCACGATACTAGCTGTTCACCAGCACCTGCCTGTGGAACCTGCACTGAAGCTTCCAACAAAGGAAACTGAATGCCATGAAAGATCTCCTTCTTGTGCTGTTGTCTGTGGATTTTATCTGCACAGAAGACTGGAATTGTGAACTTGCAAGAAACCTCTAGGTGACCTTGTTATGGATCACCATGAGGCCCTCCAAGACTTTGCCTACATCTACACAGAAAGCCTTAAGCAGCAGTAACTCATGCCGAACTAGCTTCATTTCATTATTCTCCACCAGCTCTTAGCCAAGGGAGTCTTTTCCCCTTCTGCCTTTTCAAAGAGTACAATGTTAACCTAAACGATTTCCTCCACCTCACTAGACAAAACCTCCATATTGATTAATTGGGCCAACAAAAGAAGACAAAGGAGCCATATACTTTGCTCTGCATTTGGAATTACTGCCGCCAATTATGGAAAGAGGTCCACTCAAATAGAGACTTTCAAACATGGTGGCCCTGAAATACCCTTGTTATGGATCACCATGAGGCCCTCCAAGACTTTGCCTACATCTACACAGAAAGCCTTAAGCAGCAGTAACTCATGCCGAACTAGCTTCATTTCATTATTCTCCACCAGCTCTTAGCCAAGGGAGTCTTTTCCCCTTCTTCCTTTTCAAAGAGTACAATGTTAACCTAAACGATTTCCTCCACCTCACTAGACAAAACCTCCATATTGATTAATTGGGCCAACAAAAGAAGACAAAGTAGCCATATACTTTGCTCTGCATTTGGAATTACTGCCGCCAATTATGGAAAGAGGTCCACTCAAATAGAGACTTTCAAACATGGTGGCCCTGAAATACCCATACCTATGAGGATCTCGGCCTTTTATACCCTGCCTATGAGGATCTCGGCCTTTTATACCCTGCCTGTGATGTGCTATGCCACCACAGCTGACAGATCACCCACAGCCAAAATATCCAGAAAGCTAATTGATGCCATGCTACAGACTGGTTCTGCACCCACGAAACAATTGAAAGTAGCTACTGCATACTTTTCTTAAGACAAGGCTCCCATACATGCACTCTAGGAACTCGAGTTTATGCTTCAAATGACATGGGCAAGCTTTATCTACAATCTTAGCCACCTTCATTCATAACGAACCTCATAAAGTATTCCAGCTGGCTTTTTTGGGGAATGCAACTTTGGTCCAGAAAAGTGAATATTAAGAAATTACAGAGGTTTAAATTTATAAAAAAATGTTTAGGTCTAACCAAGTAGAAAGGAGATCACTGTACACGACAGTTAATGGGATTTGATCTATCACACAGTTTTCCATATGATCTGCCACCATATTTGAATGTCTTTGGCAGTGAGAGAATATTTATTGTCACCTCCTTGATCTGTTTTCAGTGGGAGAGGACTTCTTCTAAGAAACTTCTAAGATGCCTGTTGGCACAAGCTCTTATTTAATGAATTGATCACAAGAGAGACCTTCAATCACAAGTAGCTGCACACCAGTAGATGAAGTTAATGCCATCACAGCTATCATACTTTCCCTGATCATTTCTAGTTCTATGTCTCAAGAATAGCTAACCTCCATGAACAAAACTACCGTCCTTATGGAAAACAATTCATATTCCAGTACTTCTTGTTTTTCCCTAGAAGCCCTATCAAAATTAAGTTTTATAAAATCAGGTGGAGGGGGGATCCGCTGCTTTTGATCAATTTGATTAGACTTCTTGATTTTATTCTTAATCAGATGCCAGGATTGAATTTGTTTTATCAGTCTTAGATGAAAATAGCATTCTTTGGTTTACAATGTTTTGAAGCCCCAGAATTTTTTTTCAAATTGAATAATCTAAGTGGAATTTGATGTCTGCATTTGTTTTTATCATTATTAAATGAAAGTTGCACTCTGTGGCTGGCTAAAATTTGAAACCCTAGAAGAGCATTGAAAACTAAATATATCATATGGGCAAGCTCTAATTTTACACTTGGCCGCTTTGGATTTTATTTGCTTATGTCTCTTTGATATTTTTATTGTTTCGAGGCATTTTTTTGTGCAATCTGATGTAGTGTTTATTAAATCCTTAAAAATGTTTATATTAGATGCTTTTGTTGAATAATGAAATGGTGCTGTAATTTGTAGGGAAACCTTCATTCGATTTTAGTGTGGATTGGATACCTGCTATAGATATTTAACATTTGAAAATAGAATTTGCTCTCAGTGGATATTTTGCCTATCAATTTCAAACTGTAAAAGAATGATGCAAAGTAGGTTATTCTGTTCAGTGTTAACTAATGAAGTAGGATCTTAAATATTCCAGTTGTTTATTAGGAATTTGACATTTTAAGATGAAACTTTGAGTTAATTAGTGTGGTAATCCACAATTTCAGATGCATATGTTGAAAATTGTGATTGGTGGATGATCATTTTGGATTTTTTGTTTTGAAATCCTAAATCATTCTTGCAAATAGATGATTTTGTGTAATTTTATACAAATGCCTGTGATGGAATTAATATTGTATGAGATGTCTGCTTTAAATTTTCTTATTACATTTGAAGACAAAAAATATTTTCTTTAGATGTTTATTTTGAAATTTAGATTCAAAACCATAAAAATGCTTTGCAAATGGATGATTCCGTTCAGTGATGGAGTGAGCTCAATGGCTTTAGAGAGGCCTAGGTTGGAGTTTATTGTGGGTTTCTGTTTAAGCTTATTAACATTATCAGATGAAAATTCAAAATTGTGGTCAGTGTCTGCACTTTTGGCTTCTGTTCTTCAAATGTTTAAACTGTTGCACATAGACAGTAATTTTCATTATTGGAGCAGGCTCTGTAATTTAATTGATGATCATGGATTGGATGCTTGCTTTAGATTTTTAAAATTTCAAGACAAAATTGTGTTAATGTTTCTGTGTGTTTGGAGAATTATCCTGAGTTCAATGATGGTGTGGGCATCTGAAATTTTACAGATACCTACATGGAAAATCATGTGTAGCAGATGGTCATTTTTTATTTGTCACCAAACCCTACAATTATCTTGTGAGTAGAGGATTCCGATAAAAAATGGAGTGTGCGCTGAAATATTTATGGATACTTTACATTGAATTAGGTTTACAACATTTGAAGTTGGAAACTGTATTTGAAAGTCACACTTTTTTTCTTCGATTTTATAAACCCTAAAAGGATGTTGTAAACAGACTGTTACTACTTTATATTGAATTATGGATGCCTACATTGTATTGTATCGTGCAGGGGATGATTATTTGAAATTTATAATGTTTTAAGATGAAAATTGTGTTCTGTGGATGCACATTGAGTTTTAGTATTCAAACCCATTTTCTGGCAAACACAGAGAGTTTTTCAATAATTGATTATGACTAATTTTATGGGCATTTTTAATGCAGATTATGTTGATAACCATGCGTTCATCAAAAAGCACAACCTTCTCCTAGAATCACAACATATGCTTAAGAATAGATTCATTGGCAATAAGGAATTCATAAACACTGATGATACATTCTTGTGCACAAGGGTAAATGTCAATAGATAGTTTGAGGGAAGGCTTCCAATTTTGAGAGACCTGAGAATTTAGATTTGACAAATTTAGATTTGACAAACTTGGTAAAAAATGATCAAGCATGCATATCAAGCCCCTTTTTTCATAACAAGCCGCCTCCAATAGAACAAAAAACATAGGCTTGTTTAGTAGCCTTAAGGGGATAATTCATAGTCTTAACCACATGTTGAGTAGGAGTATGATTGTCGTGACCTAAGATAAACCCAACCATTGGGGCAAAGGAACAAACAAATATACCATTAGTACATGAAACGTATTTTGCATCAGCATTGCCAACATCCACTATGAGGAAACTTGTTAGAGTATTTTGAAAGATTGCAAGGAGATACCATACGAATGCTTGTGGAAATATGTTCTTGTCCATTGAGTCTAGAGACGTCATCATGAGGAGGTAGATAAGCCTGATTTGATGTGATAAGGGTTATTGTAAATCCTTTAGAGGTCTTTGAAGCAAGAAGATAAGTAATGGCAATCAAAGTAGCTCATAGAAGATTTACAAAACTAGTGTTTTCATAGGATACAACCATCACGTTCCTTGTAATTTACCATGTTTTGTGTCTTGAAGATTCTTAAGAAGTGTTGCCATTAAGATGTGTTGTAGAAGGTGTATTGTATATTTTGCATAACAGTTATAATGTAAAATGTAATATTTAATTGTGGTACGTCTACAAAATTTTGGGATGTGTCATATGGGTTAGACAATTTTGGCGACATTTTGTATGTTGTAACATTGAAATAAATATTTAATATTGAAAACCTTAGTACCAAAAACGAAAACCTCGTATTAAAAAGTAAATGAGGGGGATATGGTTTTGTAAGTTAATAGTTTAAAGACACATGATTTATGTATTACCACTTGATCATTTTGTGCAAATTTATTTTTTAAAAGCAAACACATAAATAATTGTTTAGGTTGGTCTATGTAACCTTTGTCTTGTTGGCTTAGGTTGAATTGAGCATCTCTTGTAGGTTGCATATGTGTTGCCTTGAGTCTTTTTTTTACATGTAAGTCCCCTAAATCAAAAGCTCAAACTCTTAATTTTGCTTTTCATTGTCGAAGTATTGCGTCATTAACAAAACCCTTAAGTTTCAAAACTTGTACCAGTCCTGAAAAGTTTGTCAAAACTTTTTTGGCTTCAGACAAGGTTATCCTAACCATGTCAAAAGTTGATGATATTTTTGTAAACTTTACTTAAAGAGTCAAGTTTGTGTTATGTGATTATGTTATGCCAAAGTCTTAAGTTGGTTTTGGTCCAAGTTATAATTTTCATTTTGACATCTAAAGAGGTTGTTATAGCCTCATTGGAAGTTGACAAGGTTTTCAAAACCAAGTTCGAGTCTAAAGTATTGTGCAATCTTCATATGGGCTACATGGCGAAGTGGTTTGAAAAGTTTTAGTGTCAAAGGAATAGAATGAAGTTTGGCGATGTAGGTTTTGAAAAATACTAAAAGTTTCAAAACCTATTTTGACGTCCAAAGAGGTTTTCACAACTCTATTAGATGTTGATAGAGTTTTCAAAATTGCTTTTAGCTCGAAGTATGTTGGAAACCGAGGTGCTTGTAAGGAGGTTTTTAGAGAAAATGGATGTTTTTGAAACTTGTGGCAAAAAGTGATTGGGTTATTGCAATTGCCATGATGATTGACAAATGATTTATAACATTTTAGCTCATAGTAAGTTTTGGAAGAAACTTTATTGGTGTTTGGAAAATCTCTTTGATGGAAATGTTAGTGTTAGTTTTTGGAGGAGGTTTTAAAACAAGTGTCAGAGCTCGACGAGGTTCTCATATCATTCAAATTTTTGGTGAGCACATTCAAATTGGGATAGGTGTTAGTCAGATGGGAAAGCTTGCTCAAAGTAGCATTAAAAGTGCCATTAATTACATTCATAAAGCTCAAGAGCATTAAAAGGTGCCCTATTAAGTAGGATTTGATTGCAAAAAGAAGTATTTTTACAAGTAGCCATTGGAGATTTGGCGAGAGTAGAGAAGAAGAGTTACAAATTGGATTCAAGGACAACAATTCTAGTTTCTCACCAATACAAAGCAACTAGCTAGGAGTAAAAGGTACATAATTCGATCCACATAACAACCTTTAGAGGAAAAATTTTTAATTTTAGAGTGAATTTCATGAGTAATTGCAAAATACGAAATTGCATTTTCGAGCTCAAGCTCCGTGTAGATTTAATTTGTTGCTTGCAGGAAGATATAGCTTGTATTTGCTATAATTTATTTCTAAACAAAATGAAATACAAATATTTGGGGTATGCACATTTTTTTTTGTCTTGGAGAGTTCTTTAATTGAGATTGGTGATACAAAGCTAGGGCATGCAGATTTGAATAATTTTTGAGAAGGATGAATAAGGAAGATAGGCCCTTGGTTACACAAAGATTGGTGGAGAGTAGATTATTACAGGCAGTTGACTTCCTTGTAGTGATACAGTGTTTGGAATTGGTGATTGAATGTGTGAATTATTATGACCCATAGACCAGGGAGGTGAAAATCAATGATAACAGAAGCATTGCTAAATTGAATACGAAGGCTTTCCACACATTACTTAGGTTACCCCAAAGAGAAGGGTTTGCATATTTGGATGTCACTGTAGCATACCAATGGTTTGGAGAAAAGAAAAGTCATTGTCAAAATACAATAGTCAAGTAGTGGTTGGCATCCCAAAGAAAGGGAAGTCTTAGTTGCCTAAGAATTTGCATAGGTCCCTTTTTGTGAATGAAATTTCAGATATAATAGTTTTATTGAATAGATTAATTGGCAATGCAAATGCTCATAATTTTGAAGTATGGATGTATTACTTTATTGTTATCGTATACAAGCAACAATTCATTGATTGAGGCAACATTATTAGCAATCACCTTCATTGCTAGATGACTCAATTTCATCTCAATAAGCATTTTACATGTCATCGTATTTATTTTATGTTATCGCAAGCACAAGACATTGACTAGGTTTGCGTGCATAGGGAAATTTTAATGAAGAATTTTCCAATCTTTGAATATTATCCCCAACTTCAATCAGAGCACAATTATAAGCATTTTAGAAGAGTAAATGATGCATTCACAATGTTGGTAGTATGAGAGCTTCAAGGAGACATGAGCATAAGGATATCCCAAAAGTTGCCCAATTGATCAATACATATGGAAGTTTCTTCATTCAATTTCAAAGATTTACTTGCATACGAGTTGGAGGGTTTGACATATTTCCATGCAAGTTGCCCATGTATGCCAATTGAAGTATGTAGGTAGATTGGTGAGCTCAATTAAAGGTGTCTAAGAAGGTTTGGGTTCCTTTTCCTATTATTTTGTCATTATACCAATGCAAATCCTCCTCAAACGCCCTAAATATTGAAAGATATGGTAAAATACAAACTTCAATTCTTTGAATTTCATTTTCCATTTGATAACAAATATTTTGTAAGAAATGATTTGCAACTTAGACTCAAGTTTTTATCATGTGCCCAATCTAGAAGATAACTAGGCTAATTGTGATAATGAGTTTGAGGCAAGAAGAAGAGATTGGATGAGACTGTCATTAAGAGGTTAGAATGTTCAATTTAAATTGGGATATCCAAGCCCTGGAAGATGATGGGTATGATTTGGTAGATCTAATATGTGTTGATCATATACAAATGCTACCCATTTTACCCGTCAATTGGAGTAGCAAGGAGATTGGAAACATAGAAGGAAGGACAACTATTGTGCTAAAAAAAACAAAGGAATGGATATTGAAAAAATGATAGAAAAATCAAATCTAAAAGTGTTAAGAGACAACAAGAATTGTAGAACAGGGAGATAGAAGTCAAGTACATCCTTCTTGCTCAATATAATGTTCAACAAATCCACAAGCCATTAGAGGCAAAGATGGAGACGAATGACCACCCAAAAGGGATTAGGAGAAGACTTGTGAAGATACTCCAAAAAGTAAAAAGGGTAAGGACAAAGAAAAAGGAACATTGAAGACAATCTAAGAAGAGGTTGGTGGTGAGGGCATGATCAATATTTCATCTCCTTCACAAGTGAGTGACTCATTGTCATCCCTTCATTTTGCACAAAATCTATCACCTCATATATCCCAAGATCCTCCTATCACGTCTAATCCATCTCCCTCCTCTCCTGGTGTGTCATCCTTTGACACTTCTCTCAATAGAGCGTTACAATTTTCCACTCACACAGTTGCAAATCCATCTCATACACCTCGCAACACACCCACCTCTTAGTTACAACAAACCTTGTCCAAGAAGAGGAAAGTAATAGAATAAAATATTTTTGAAAAGTATGTTGTGGCTAGTTTCCTTTAGAGGACACCTCAACTAAAGAAAGCTAAATCTACTTTTGTTAGGGTTCAGGCAGATCAAAGCAATAAACATTAACAATTATATGCAGATTAAATAACCCAAAAATAACAATGAAGAATAACTCAAAAGAGATCAACACAAAAATTTAATGTGGTTCACCCAATATGGGCTACATCCATAGAAACTCAGCCATCCGATGATTTTATTATTCAGTGCAAAACATATTACAATCTCGCGAATCACACACCGCAACTTACATCCGAGCCGCTTATAATAAGCTTTTTGGAATCTTTTAGAATTAGGGTTTTACAAAGTCATTTTTTCATTTGATGTGTTAGTAGGAAAACCTAGACGTGTTAACAGGAAAAAACTTTGATGTGTTAATGATTTTTTTTTTTGGGGCCATGCCCATACCCTAGCGAGGATACGTTACGAGTGTACAATATTTGCATGATCAGTCACCACATACCAACAACTTCAAGGTTAATGCTAGGCACTTTTTTCAAGAAAAATGTTTGTGGAGATTGCTCATCCTTCTGCACAAAAATATGCCTCTGAAATGATAGTTAAGGATTTTAATATCGCAAGGGTCAATTTGTTACACCCTGTTTTCTAGTCACCAAGTTACTTTTACCTTCATGAGTGAATATGTTTATGTTGATGAAATATGATGAAAATATATGTATTGCAATGCAACTATTCTAATGCTTTGTCGATGCAAATGTTTTGATGATGCAAATGATTGTATTGTGAATGTCGAACTACCTTGGTGTTGCACTAGGCTGAATGCAGGAACGAGACGAGCCTTTGGAAGAGAGGGGAAGTATCACTCATGAGAGGGGATTGATCTGGTAACCTTTGATAAGACCTAAACTAAGCTTTCACACACTCACGACTTAGTAGGTCTAGTCGAGTCAAGTTAGATTGGGATTTGCTAAGTAAAACCTTAGTCAAAGTCTTGGATAAATGGAGAGCTTGTTTTGTCATCTTTGATGGTTTGTGGTTTTGGTATTAATCATTGGGTTTTTTATTATTCTTGATTTGGGAATGTTTTGGGTAGGATTGTTGTTTACTATCTTTGAATGAGTTCCTTTTTCCATACGGTCAATATATATAAATGCATGGGATTACAATAACTCACATGAGTAGATATATCGTATATGTGTGCATATCAAATGGTAAATATGGCACACACACACACACATATATATTATGCTCATCAATAAATATGTAAATGATGTATATATATGTGTATACATATATAATAATAAATATGTATGTGTATATGCATACATACTTATATATATGTATTTTAATAATTACTATTATATTATTTATATATATATATATGAATGTTAATGCATTTAATATTTATGAGAATGTTAATGTTAATACTAAAACATTATAGGGCCGCGTTGATTGCAACATAAAACCAAGCGTATAAGTAAGGCAATATATATAGCACATTATCAATAGCAACATATAAAGTAAATTCAAGCATTGTTTATATATGAGCAGTGCTATACTAGAGCACATAAACTTAAATGTTGAGTGTTGAAAGCATAGGCAACACTATTGTAACCACGTGGAAATAAAAGCAAGGAAACGAGTGAGTAAACTGCCAAAGACTTTGTCAAAAGCAAAACAATAGTAAATGCTTATGTTTAGGAAGTAAGTCGATTAGGTCATAATGCAAGCAGCGACCCATGTAAAAGGGCATGAATGGCATAATGTGGCGTCATCTGAGAATGGTAAGAATTGATTAGAAGTCTATTTTACCATATGAATTTCCAAGTTGTGAAGCATTTTGAAATATGTGGAAGTGGTCAAGTAAGTTGATCTGTAGAAGACAGTTACCTTGCATTTTTTATTATCATTCTTGTTGTTCATTTTAGTAAAACAACTTATTCACCTTGGCTGTGTATGTGTTTGTTGTGCAATGTTTATAGCTGCCACCTTTTATTTACCTTGTTGAGTCGAACTATTTGAGCTGAGAAGTGTCATTCTTGTTACCCTGTTTCTAGCCTTTAGTTGCTGACCTTTGTGTATATAAATAAAGGAACTATTTACCTCATTTGGGGGACACATATTTGCATTCATGCTATGTTTTGTTGAGTTAATATATTCTGAATTTATGAGTTGAGTGAGATTTGAGAGTTGAGAGAGAGGAATTTAAGAGTGAGATTTTGGTGGAAAGTGAGAAGGATTATTTGGGAAAATTGCATATTGAATTGAGGGAAGGCTAAGATAGGAATCCAATACGATCGAATTGGAGCTTTTAACCAGGGATGCTTATTTCTACCCTTTTATGCTTTATATGTTTTTGAAAAGATTATAGGTTCTTGGTTACTTTGTTTTGGAAAATATGTTTAATCGTATATTATGGAAAGATTCTTGATGAGTCTACTTGTAAATAAACCCCGTTATAGGGATATATGCATATACTTTATATAATAGATTGAGTGTTTAGGTTATTAGTTTTTAATGCTAAGTAAACCATAGTGGACGATGAGGTTAGTAAACTCAATAGGAAAGGTGGTATGATAGAAATCTCATCATCCTTAGGTTATGATGTTATGTAAACCTTGAAAAATAATCTTATTTGTTTGATTACTTATTCTTCCTAGAAAGTAGGAAGATAATCTTGACCCTTGGGTAAGGGCATAAACTTAGTGGATATATTGATAATAGGGTTGATAAAATTTATTTTATGGTTGTGCTATTTTGAATTATAGCCTATACCTATACATGGAATTCTAGAAGAGGACACGTAACAGTAACCCATAATTGTATTGGGAGAGGACTATGGGTGTAGATGGACCAACACCTTGCAAGATGATTATGTCCTCTAGATGTTATACAAATGTAGTAAACATGAGAATATTTGAGGTATTTTGAAAGAGGTCTTGTGATTGGATCATAATCACTTGAATGTTACACTACTTTTTGATGGAAACCCTAGGTTAGGAATAACCTATTTTGTAGGGTTATCTATGTGATTATTGATTGAAGCAAATAAGTCGAGATTAACCTATATGATCTAATTGATCAATTGATTGTTGATTATACTTTCAATTGGAGTTGATTTATTGATGAGACCATACTTTTGAGTGGGTCCTTTATTGATATGATTATCCCTTAATTGAGGTCATTTATTGATGAGATTATACTTTGATTGAAGTCTTTTATTGTTGAAAGTTATACTTTGATAAGTTTATACTTTTGAAGGAAGTCATTTAATGATGAGATAAACCCTTGATTTGAGACTTTTACAGTTGGGATTGTACCTTTGGTACTATATTCATTTAATGACGTGACGTTATGCTATTTCATATGGTTAATTGATAAGTAAGAGTTACTTTGAATTACTTCGTAGATGTGTTAGTTAAACATAGAGGTAATAGGTTATTCCTAGGCTAGGATAATCCAATGAAGGGGATAGCCTATGCATAGATTATGAATGGTCAATATAAATCAAGCTAGGTAGGTGGGTGAAATAAATGATGTCCACTTGTTATGAGGGAACAAAATACTTTGGCCAAAGTAGTGTAAGTTGCCATTGTTTACACTGTCAGTCACTATGATCCAGGTTTACATACTAGTCTGGGAAATTCATATGTGTAGGTTGTAGCCACTGTGTGACAAATCTAGATATGTAGGACACAACACCAAACCAATCTCTTCGTCAAAGGGTAGGGCCATCTATCAGTTTGATAGATGTGTGGGGGACCACAATTAGTCCAAGGTTGGCGAAAAAGTGCTTGAGTGATGCTTCACCTCATCAATTGGCGACCAAGATTTGGATGGGGATTTCCAGGACTATTCATACATCTATTTCTAGTAAGCTCAGCAGAGCCTTGTTTATGTATTTTGTATCCATTATGATGGAAAGATTGTAAAAACAGAAATGATGTCATGTTATCATGTACTGTTTAACCATTACTCTGTATGGTTGTAATACTTTGATATATAATGCAATAAAAAAGTTTGGAAAGATATTTATTTCAAATGTGCATGCTATCTTTATAGTTTTGAAAAGAAATTTTTTATTGCTCATAATGGTTAGATGCTTAATCTATTTACTTGAGGTTAAAACCTAGGAAAGTTACTGTGTAGAACAATGGGCTTGCTACACAATTCAGGGCCTTCGTCATGAGAGGGTGATGTGCATAATTTTCAAGTGTCTATTGCTAGGTTGGTTGAGAGAACAAACAAGGATAAAAAGTCCAAAATTGAACTCAAGCAACAGGTAAGAATCCTAACATTATGTTTGAAAATGATTGTGGTTACCTCAGCACAACCCATAGGCCAGGTTGATTCCACTTTTGATCCAAGTTTAGCTGGTGGTAGGGAAGTTATTGAAAGAGTTCAAATATATAAATTCTATGGACAAACAACATAAGATTAGGTCAATGATATTGTGGCTAAGGCATTAAAGTTCACAAAGGAAATCAAGAAGGTACAAAAGGAAGTAGATATTAGGAAAAAAGAAATTGATGATGAAATTTATGTTTCTAAACAAGAAGAAACAAATTGGTTGAGGGTGAACATAAATCTTATACATGGAAGTCAATAAGATAGTCATTGAACAAATTCTTTCCAGTACTAGTGATGCCAGATGTTATATGTGGAAAAAGAGTGTGGAATGGAAGATAACAACTCTCAAACAAAATATCCAAAAGCAGATGAAGCTGCTAAAGAAATGTAGTCAAATTAAATTGGATATTCAAAATGACCTCTTATCTATCAATTTAGGTATTCAAATAAATCCTCGAGGCGTGGATACCCAAAGTATCATAGATGGCCTCAGAGCGAAGATCAAAGAGCTTTTTAATAGTAAAATGTTCGATGTGGAAATTATGAGAAAATTAAGTACTATTGATGCATCTAACCCATGTATAGGTCATCTTGTGACTTACGAAAATGGGGAAGAGAGTGTTCATGGAAACCAAGCGTTATAGAGGTTAAGAATTGATGTCATCATTCCAAAGTATAACGAGCTAGTATTAGTTGTCAAGGAATTTTAGACTTATAGGGCCAAGATTGTTACTCAAACACCTCAGTCTCCACTGAAGGATAAAGAGGGCATCAATACAAAGTCTTGCCACCTCAACTAAATCTCTAATATATTTTATAGTTTTCCAAAGAATTTATTAGCTAATGAAGCATTAAAGTTTCTTAAATATAAAGAATTCTTCTAACCTTCTTAAAACAATTATTTTAAAGATCTTGTTATGTTTTGATATGATAAATATATATAGGATGGACAAAAAAAAGGATTTTTTTGGGAGTTGAGTTTAAAAAAATTGGAGATAGTTCTAATTGGGAAGGTTTGTAAGTTTGTGAACTTTGTAATTTTTGAACATTCATTATAAAAAATATTTGGAGTTTGTGTGTTGTTCATGGTCTTGTGTTATTATGTCATGTGTGTATAATAGTTGTTTTGAATGTTTGTTATTCTCGGATTGGTTATTATCTATATTAGTTTGAAGTTGTTAGGTTCATTTTAAGATAGTAAATTAGTTTGTGTGCTAATTTGTTTGTTTTGAAATTGAATTTGTGGTTCACCATGCATGTGTACTTGGGATTCTCAAACAACTATTTGTGAATCTTTTTTTAGTCATCTCTTTACTTTTAAAAGTTATTTTATCTCATTGTAAGCTTGCCTTTCCTGCTTTCTAGTTAAAAATATACCCATAAAAACTTAAAAAATTATCTTACAAGGGAGTTATACCTTCAAAATTTAGAGGAAAGCTATCTAACAAAAAAATAATTTGTCCAATTGTTGGTACAATTGTCATTCACAAAGGGGTTAACAGAGTTTCAATTTATATTTTTTTAGGTGACAAATATGTTAACCAACAAATTTTTGGTGACTCTATTGGGGAGGATGTCAAAATATCCAATTTCCATTTGAATGTATAATTTTTTTTTCCCATGAAAATTATGGGATTACAATGTGGTGAGGAGCTTGTGGCACAACCTTGAAACTAGTGGGTTGGTGAGCTACGAGAGGATATTAGATCTCAAATTTCTACACGATAACTTGGAGGAACATAAGATATTGATAGTAATATCGCGAGATAAAACAATTATTGAAGAGGGAGATTGTGGTAGAGAGATTGGTGAAAGAGCAGAAAGAGTAACATAAGGGAGAGATAACGTAGTTGAATTTGTGATTGATGGAAGAGTTGAAAGATTCATTTTGGAAAGATGTGAAAGGAGTAGGTTTCCCTGAGAAGAGGTAGCCTATGCAAGGAATATGATTCAAAGTTTGTTTGTCATATTGTGATGAAGAATCATCATGTTGTGTAGATTTGGATCAGTTTTACAACCCAACATCAATTGGGTAGACATTGAACAAGAAGGCGTTATAACAGATTTGAGAACTTTAGCTTTGAGACCTACAAAAGACCAATCAAACAATATCATTGAGTTGATAAAGAGTTGAACTTTGAAGATCTGGGTATGGAAATTAGAAGAGAAGCCAAAAGATTTGGCGAAAATAACAGATGAATAGTGGTTGTTGAACATTTACCCAAAAGAAATTTAATTAAATATTAACCACTAGTTGCACAACGTCATATATAAAATAATAGCCAACTTTCAAATATCAACAAGCTAGTAATCAATAGTTTTCAGCCCTAGACTTTAGAAGATATAAAAGGAACAAACATAGAAAGGGTTTGATAGATTCAACCTTCAAAGAATTAAAAAAGAGGTAATTTTTCAACTTCTTCCCCCCCAAGAAGTTTTCAATCCAGAAGTAGACCGTCTTCACCACCCAAGGCTCTTGTTTAGTCTCCTATTTTCTAAGCCCTCGTTTTGAACATCTTAGTGCCTTTATCGCTACATGTGGATTTTTAGGTGTACAAGATGAAGATGTAGCAATTAGATTATTCGTTGAGTCATTGACAGATACAATAGAAAAATGGTTCTATCACTTACCCAAGTCTTCTATCAATTCATGAGATTCCATGAAAAGCAAATTTGAAAATAGATTCTGAAAAGGTAGAAAAAGGGTGACCCTAGGTCCTTAATGCAAAGAACCTAGGATTCAAGGGGCCTCTTCCCAAATTTTCATTAGAATATAGATCAACAAAGCCAAGAGATTAACTTTCAACCTCAATCAGACCTGGGTTGGTTGATTCTTTAGGGTCTTAAGAAGATTAAGAATGGTTAAACTAATGAAACTAATTGAACTATATGACCTAATGTGTAAAATGCAGATTCCCGGAGGTAAGAAGACTATAACAACTCTTTGTAGGAAAATTTGGGAGATATCAGAGGGCATGTACTTGTCACCAAAATCTCATTCAGACATGTGTAGAAGGAATGGCTCACCCCTACGCAAATGGGTCCTTGTTAGGGATTCCAAAAACACTTTTTACAGTCCTTTGGTGTTGGATGCGAGATGCTATTTTTCACCTGCAAATCTATCGGAATGTTAGAAATGAATTCTACAACTTAGTTTTCGTGTCTTGACATATTTGATGACAACAACATTTTCCACAATGCAAAATTGCTCTTCAAGATCTTTTCAATCCTCCTTCAACCTATAACCTACACATTCAAAGGGGGAGAAAATGTTGGGCCATTTTAGGGGCTTGCCTCAATCAAACCCTATGAATAGTGTTTCCACTTTCACAATGGCAATCTCAATGATAAAAAAATTGAATGGAAAGGAAGGAAATGATGAATGAACAATTGTTGCAACTCACCACCCTTTGATAGCTTCCTTGAAGGATTGAAGACATACGCATCACTTCAAGGGAATTGGATCTTGATTGATTGATTTGCTTGAATGCATGAAGACCTACAACACTTGTTAGCCTTCACAAGACAACATGAACACAAATAAACTTTGACATGATGTTAGGATCTTGGTTGTTGCTACAAATGACTGGTAATGCTGCTCTTGAATGCTCTTGACAATAATATTTGCTTCTTGAATGCTTAGAAGGTGTGTGTTATTTCAAATGGTAAAAAGACTGTATTTATAGGTGTTTATCCAATTTCTAAAAAAAAATTGAATATTAAATTTCCTCCAAAGACATTTTAATTTAGGTCTTGGTTCATAAAGGGGACCCATTCGCCCATGGGCAAATGGATTCTTACCTATATTTCCAAGACACACATTTTCCAAGGCAATTTAATTATTAAATGCATTTATTTAAATTTGCGGTTCTCCTTTTTGAAAATGGTAATAATAAGGCTTTAGAATGTGTAATTTGGAAAATTAGAAGCTTAATTAAGTCCAATAAATTAAAGGACCCAAATATAGTGTGAAATTGTAAGGGTATACAATTTTCTACACCACAGATTCAAAAGTTCAAATGAGCATGCTTTTCCAATGCAGTTGACTCAACTCAAGAAAGAAATCCACGAGCCTATGAGAGATTTTTTGGTAAAATTTAATAGAATAGTGCATAAAATTGATGTTGCAAAAAGACCAACTCTAGAAAAATTAAGTGTTTCTTCATAAATGCTCAACCTACTGATATTGGTTTCCACTTAAGGAGATGAAGAGTTGTTGATTTAGCTTCCACAAAAGCTATGGCTATAGAATTGGAAGATGACTTCATAACTGTTGAGAAGTAGAAGAAGGAATTAAAAACTAGCAAAGCTCATAATTCAACATCTTCTGACTCAATGGTGTAATGGTTTGTGAATTATTTCATCACCCTAAAAAGATAGTTTCGTAAGGCACCTCAACCACAACAACCTTATCAAGACATATCAAGGAAAGGCTATGTGCCACATGGTAATAACAACAAATTGGCTGTGTTGCCTTCTTCCATGCAAAAACTTGCCATAGAGGGACCGTTGAGTGGAGGAAAAAGTAACATGTGCAATTTTCATTTTACCACAAACCATGATGACACCAAATTTCTAGAAATGAACTTCATACAAATGAATGCTAGTAAAGTGGTAATAGAAGAAAATCCGAATGAAGAAGATAATGAGGTAACTAGTATGAAGACTTTGTTGTTAGTTACTTTGAGTATGAATCATATTTAAAAAGAGGAGCTGATATATATACTACTTTAGATGATTAGTCATGTGTTGTTCTCTCTAGAAGCCTACAAGATGCTAATCTAAAGAACACACAAAACACCCCATTTTTTTTTTGCGAACTAGGAATGCTTCTTCATCCAAGGGAGGGACAACAACAATGGACTCACAAAAGATACGAGGTACTCAAATGCCCTATAAAGTTTCAAATTCTATTAAAATTTCTAGTCGCCCTTTTAATATTGATATTTGTAAAAGCTCAAAAATTTAGATTTCTCCAATAGAATATTTGATGTTAAATCCTAATAAACTAGATTGGATGGTGCATATATTAAGTCTAAAAATCTTGGTGTTAATCTAGTTTTAGCTGATCAATTAATAAATGTTGAAACCACTTCCTCCAACCTGTCTTCTAGAACAAAAGATCATGGTCCCTTAAGTCTAGATCAAAAAGCTAACTTGTTTTATGTTTCTTTATACATAGTTGGACACAGGTTGAGTAACTGCATTATAGACTTTGGAGCCTTTAATAATGTCATGCTTGTCTAAGTTGCTAAATCCCTTGGTCTATCTTTGACCAAAATCCTTGGGAAATGTTACTCGATGGAGTCTAAACAAGTCCCTTTAGTAAGGAAAATTAAGGATGCTCAAGTTTCTTTAGTTGTCTACCCAAGCAAGATAGTCAAATTAACTATCCTAATAGTTGATATACTTGCAAGATAGGGCATGCCTCTTAGCCAAAATTTTTACAAGGATCTAGGTGACGAAATTTAGATAGATAAGTCTCATGCGCTAATTCCTTTGGGGAACAAGAAAGTTTTTATTAACATGGAACCAAAAGCCAAGTTTATAATGTTGAAGTCTGATGATCCTAGTTCACAAAGTTTGTATGAAGATTCAAAATTTGGTAATTACATGTTTTCTGGACTAGATGAAAAATATCCAAATTTCCTTGGGCAAGATGTTTCCTCAGAATTATGGATTATAGAATTCAACGAGAGTTGTTCAAATTTAGGTTATGGAGCCAATGTAGTATTGATTGCTCTCAATTGGAGATTTTTCCCTTTTCATTCAAGCTATAATTTAAGAACAATACAATGGAGTATGAGGTTTTGTTACTCGAGTTGGTAGTGGCCAAATGAAAATAAATCAAAATGTTGAGAGCTATAGGAGATGCAAAGTTGGTTTCAAATAGGTTTGTAAATTGTTTACGGTAAAAAAAGATAGATTAAGAGACTAAATAAATTGAGTTGGGACAGTATTGAATTTTGGATGTTTTTACTATTGAAGTTGTTCCTAGGGAACAAAATTCCAAAGAAGACTTCTTAGAAGTTTTGGCATCTTTGTTGTTACCTCATCCAAAATTCAAAGAAGATGTATATAAGGTAGAGGTTATTTATGTCCCAAGTGTTCCAGACAATGTTAATCATTAGCAAGTGTTTGAAGATGAAAGCCACTTCTTGGATTTCTTAGAAAATGTAGAGATGTTTGTTTCCACATATTTTGAAGGAGGTGTTAATGAATG
>VDFB02000003.1:712540082-712599034 GCA_007258455.2 Sequoia sempervirens | reverse complement strand
ATATGGGTTTTCTTACATTGTTTTTGAGCTACTAATTCCATGACCACTAATGAAAGTGGAAGAAAAATTGGGTAAAGAACTCTATGCTTCATTCATTCTTGGCATAAAGAACTAAAACCATTCTATTTTCATATCATTTACATATGAAGAAAAACCCCCAAAAACCTGTAGCAATAAAAAAACCATCAACAACATGTTATAATCTCTAAGGCGTACCTGATAGCTGCATAATGAAAATACATGCAAAGTGCTCGACCACTCAATATCTAGCAGCTTGGGAGATATCTCAAGAGTTGCATGCTTTTTCCTTTCCTGATTGTGCTTCTTAAACTGCCCTTTTTCCTTTGATAAACTGCAGATAGACTTCTTCATTACCATTGTGTAGCTTTCTTCAACTGAATTTTCCCCTCAACAAAGACAAAGCCCTAGTTCTCTCCATGTGAATCCTTTTCCAGTTTTTTCTTTTTCTGAACTTGGTTCTCAAACAAGAGTTTTTCTCTATCTACATGCAAAACTATGCCTTTTCATTTTTCCCTAAGTTTGGCGTAGGAAACTGGAGACTTTTTAAGAAAAATGTTTTAACCAAAACTCCTCCAAGCTTTTCCCTCTTTTACTAAAACAAAAATACTCTTTAATTGATTTTTCACTTAAAACCAAAATATTATTTAAATGAGTTATTTAAACAATATTAATGATTTTAAATAAAAAATGGACTACATTCTTGGCAACCTTAGGGGTGTTTTGCCTGCTAGAACAAATTTGACCAGTAGCCTTGTGTATTCATTGGGCATGGAGTCATTTAGGCTTGAAAAGAAACTGAAAATACTACCTTGACACAGCTGTTAGAAACATTGAACAACAACAACCACCTACCAAATAAACTAAAACCTGTGCACCAGCACTTAGGGAAATGGGAAAAACTAATTTGAAACACGTGCATCAACACTTATTTAAAAGGGAAATTTATCCTACTATGATAGAATTTTGAAATATCACCTCAATAACAAAGTTTGAGATGGATCCCATTGAGTGGGATTGGCAGCTCCTCTGCTTCAAGATTTGATAGCTGAAAGGCATTATGTGGCTTATATTTTTTGATCATGAAAGGATCACTCCAAATAACATCAAATTTGGTGTGCTTTTTGGGTCTACTTTTCAGCTCATCCCATTTGAGAACAAGATCTCCTTCATTGAGAACTCTTGGGACTACCTTCTTGTTAAATGTCTTCTTCATTAGTGCTTGATGAATCTCTAGGCTTTGAAATGCTTGTCTTCTTGTTTCTTCCAACTCCATCAACTCAGAAAGGCTTACTTCCATTAGTTCTTCCTCCATCATTCCCAGCCTTTTGATCAAACTTAGAGTTGGTAACTCTACTAAGATAGGCAGCCTAGCTTCTTTTCCATAAACAAGAACATAAGGAGAATTACCTGTAGACCTTTTAGGAGTAATTCTATCAGCCCATAAGGCTAGTTTCAGCTTGTTGTGCCAGCTTCTTTGATTGTCTTCAATTGTTCTTTTGATGATCCTAATCAAATTTATGTTAGTAGACTCAGCTTTTCCAGTACCTTGTGGATAGTAATTGGATGAAGTGCTCAAAAAGATATCATTTTTAACAGCCCATTCAATTATTCTCATGCCTAGAAAATTCAATGCATTATCTGAAATAATAGATTCAAGGGTACCAAACCTTGCTACTATGTCCTCATAGAAGTTTAGTACTACACTTTCATTTGCCTCCTTCAATGCTACAACTCCTCTGTCCATTTGGTGAAGTAATCAATGGCTGTCAATATCCACTTGTGTCCTAAACTGGAAGGTGGGTTTATTGGTCCAATGAAATCAAGACCCCACTTCATGAATGGCTGCTCTACCTCAATTGGATGCAATGGCAAGGTTGCTAATCTCTATTTTCTTGTAAATATAGGTCACATTGTTTGCATTTTCTTACCCATACATAGGCATCCTTGTACAAATTAGGCCAATAGTAACCAACTCTCATGATTTTAAGAGCTGTAGTTCTTGGTGCAAAGTGGCCACCAACTGCTCCATTATGGAATTCTTTAAGCACTTTGTTAATATGATCAAATTCTATGCATCTCAATAGAACTCCATAAAAGTTCCTTCTATACAAGTTTCCATCCAAAATGATATAAGGAATGGCCTGAAGTCTGAAATACCTTCTTTTTGCATGGTTTAGACCTTGTGGACAGTCACTGACTCACTAGTTTGGAGGTAATGCATCATGTGTTGAATCCAACTTGAAGGAGGAGCTACTACAACATCTTGACCTTCATTATTTAACACAAGGACAACCTCCTCTTCAATTTGTTCACTGTCCTCAACACTACCAGCTAGCTGCTCACACAATCCCTTACCTCTTATCATCTTTGTCACTTTGATGTCTACACCATATTCCATGACTTTGGTTATCCAACCAACCCTCGTATTATTTAGATCCTTACTTGGAAAAAATTTTAACACTTGGATGAGAAACCATAAGATGTATCTTGTTATTTGAAAGCAAATACCTGAATTTTTTAAGGCTTCTAATGACACCTAAAGCATGTTTTTCCACAAAAGTGTACCTTTCCTCATAATGTTCCAAACCTTGGCTGAAGAAGGCTATTGGCTACTCTATCCCATCTTCATTTTGTTGTACCAACATAGCTGAGATGGTATCAATGCTCCCAAAGGCATATAGTGTGAAATCTTTAGAAAAATTTGGATTTACATGAGTAGGTGCAGCTGTGATGGCTTCTTTAATCTCCTCAAAACTCCTCTTGGCTTCTCTTGACCAGCTAAAACTTACATTTTTCTTCAACATAGCTATTATAAGCTTCAAGAGGGCTGCAATGTTAGGTATAAACCTTCTAATGAAATTTATTCTTCCTAAGTAGCTTTGTAAACCCTTTTTGTTAGTAGGTAAAGGTAAGGCTAACATTGTGCTTACTCTTTTAGGATCTATTGTGATACCTTGCTTTTAAACTATGTGACCAAGCAATTTGCCTTCATGGACAGCAAAGATGCACTTCTTAGGATTGAGAGAAACACCATATTCCCTGCATCTCTCAAAGATTTGTCCTAAGTGATCAAAATGTTCATTAGCATCTTTTGAAAAAATAGTTATGTCATCAAGATAAACAAGTACAAACTTGTTCATGAGACCTTGGAAAGCCATGTCCATAGCTCTTTGGAAAGTTTCCCCTGCATTAGACAATTTGAAGGGCATCTATCTATATGCCATGGTTCCCCATTTGGTGGTAAAAGCAATTTTGAACTGATCTTCTTTTACCAAAATCAGATTGTACTCGGAAAAACCATCAACAATGAAAATCTGTTAGAACTTGATACAACTTGCAATAATTATTCCATTGAGGGCAGCGTATAATGATCTTTGAAGGAAGCTCTGTTTAGATCTCTAAAGTCAACACATAACCTGATTTCACCATTCTTTTTTCTTACGGGTACCAAATTAGGCACCCAAGATGTATGCTTATCAGGGAAGATGATATTACCTTGGGTCAGCTTGTTTAGCTTTGTTTTCATGAGGTGTTCCAACTTTGTATTCAAAGGCCTTTGCCTTTGTCTCATTGGTTTTGCATTGGGTTCCAAGTCAATGGTGTGTTGAGCCAACTCAGGGTGAAAACCCTTCAAATCTCCATATTTCCCAAGCAAACACATCATCAAATTCTTAGCAAAGTAAAGTAAAGGCATGTTTTTCTTCCTTGGTACATACCTTGCCAAGTTTTAGGAGCTTGTCTTTGAAGATCTCAATAGGTTCATAATGTTCTTTTACTGACATGCTGGTTTTGTCTTTCCTCACTTGATCATCAGTGTTAAAAATAGATTCTAAAGTTACCAATCCTTTTGGCAACTTATTTGACTTTAGCTACAGAATCTGATTATCATATTGCTGTTGTAACTTTTGTTGATTCCCAGCTGCAAATTTAGCCTCTTTAATCAGAAAGTTGATAATTTGTTCATCACTTTCAAACACTTGCCAATTGATGTTGTTATCTGGAACTGATGGCCTTACTACCACCTTTACATATTACTTTACTTCAACATTTTTTACCTCATTTGGAATATCAATTTGTGAACCCATGGCACCCAATCTATTAGCTTCTTTATTCTAACTTCTTGGAATGGACAACAAGTTAAAACCATCAATTTCCTCAATAAGATCCCAAATCCTATACTTATACAACTTGAGCAAATCATTTTTAGTTACATTGAGATTTCTCACCTGATTTGCTACCAATTTAGTATCCCCAAATACCTGCACTTGATATTTTTCTTTCTTGCCCACTCTAAGCCATGGATGAGTGGTTCATACTCTGCTGTATTGTTAGTAAAGCTGAAAGCAAACCTCATAACTGAATAATATCTTTCACCATTAGGAGAGACCAACATAGCACCTCCACCAGCACTAACCTTGCTTCTTGAGCCATCAAAGTACAACTGCCAAAGCTGATCAGACTACTATTCACACTGTTGTTTTTCCTCTTTTACTATGTTAGTGACAGCTACATCTTGCTCATGAATCATGTAAATCCCTAGTCCTATTTCATCCATATGAGTGAAAAGATCAACTTCATGATTTTCAGCTACCCACTCATCTAGGATTAGATTAAATATGCCTTCAATGGGAGTGTTGGGATCTTCGAAAACGGATTGTTCCTCTTGTTCATGAATGGCAAGATTTGCACTAATAGCATTAGGAACATATGGCTCTATGTGGTCTTTAGCAAGAAGCTCTGATTTTATAGTCACCTTAGTGCCATATCTTGTTCTAAAAAACATGTGTAACCAATCAAATGATAGATATCCTCCCAACTTTGTAGTAAAATCCCTAGAAAGGCATGTGGCAAAGAAAGGTGGTAGATCTATGACGTAGATATCCTGTGGGATTGAAAAATTTGGGAAAGCATGTAAGGTAAGAGCTAGATTTTTAATTACCCCAATTGTGTTTATCGCTGTCCCATCCAATTGAATTACTCCCTTTAAAAGAGGCTCATATGTTAATCCCATCTTATTTACTAGTTGTTTTGGCATTACGAAGTTGCTTGCTCTTGAATCAATCATGCAATTGAGAACTAAGTGCTGGCCAATAACCAAAGATACGTAAAATGGAGGTGGTCTTGTATCTTTTGCTTGTTCACTCTTTGTTTGGGGATTCTTTGGAAGCACAACTTTGGGCTGCTCTTTAGGAGTCTCATTTGACAACGAGATCTTAGCTAAGGCATCTTGCAATAAGTCTTTTTTTCCAGGGATATACAAAGCATCCAACATTGACAAACTAACAGTAGCTTTATTCATGTGATCCACAATATTAAATGGATTAGTACTAACCTTTTGCTGTCCTTTAGAAACAGGATCCTCTATTTGTGGTTGTAGAGGTTGTGGTTGGACTTTTGGCTGCTCTTTACTTGACACCACTTGATTCCCTCACAAAATCTGAATATTTTGTGAAGATGAAGGCCCAACTTGGCCTTGTTGACTTGTAGAAGTCCAATTTCTGCCCTTATCAGCTTGTTGTTGTCCTTTATCAGCCTACTGCCCTATGTCAACAACTCTTTTCTTTGACCTTGTATTGGTTGCTGTAGAGGTGTAGGACTGATTTTGTCCTTGTGGGTGATTCACTCTGCATAACTCTTCACCTTGCCAATTCATCAATGCAACATCAGGAGCACCTTGCTCAATTTGAGAACCTTGCTGTCCACTAGTCTCTTGTGTTGTATCTTGTGGGGCAGTAGTGTTATTTTGTACTATGAGGGCCTGATTGATCACTCCATTCGAACATGTGGCTTGGTTATGAGGTTGGTTACATGGGAAGCCTCACTCGTAGTCCTGTGCCATGTTGCTTTGCACTGGTACAAGTTCTCTAGAACTACTTGCAATGTTTTGATTGTAAGGTTGATAAGGCCTTGCATTAAAATTCCTTCTTTGACCTCGAGGATCAACTTGATAGGGAAGCCTATTGGGCTGATTAGGCTGGTAAGGTTTGAAATTCTAATTTTGCTGCTTCTTTATGTTGACCAATTCATTACCAAAGGTTTCCAATATGCCTTTTAACTCTTGAAATTCAGGGGATGGAGCTAGGACAGCCTTTTCTTGGACAAGATTTGGATAATTTAGTGCTGGTATAGCAGGGATAGTAGCTATTGGAGGTAGTGGCAATGGTATAGGTGGTTATACCTCAAGAAAATAAGGCATTGGAGGCCTTGGGGCTATTTTACCAGCTTGTATGTGGCTGTTTTCTGCTCTAATGGCAATATCATATGCATTAGGAAGTGTATTTCCATCCATTGACTGAATCATCACAGATATATCCCTAGTAAGGGCTTTAAGGAAATACAAGAATGCATGTTGGGTTGAAGGTCTTACTGTTGTTAGGATTCTATCCCACGTTTTTTGGAAATGGTAGTTAAAATCAGACATATGCTCGTGTGGAGCTCTCCTGATGGTACTTAGTTGCTCCACCAAAGACAAATGATCTGACTTGTCTTCAAATTGCTTGTGCAAACCATCTCCCAATTGATCCCATGTTGTGATTGAATTAACTGCCAAACTCCTAAACCATTGCAAAGCTTTTCCTTTAGTGATGCAACCAAGAGCTTGGTTGCTACATTCTCAGTTGTGATATTGTGAACTAAGCATAATGTAGCTACATCCCTGAGATGCTCAATATGGGTAGTCTAATCTTCTCCTATGAAAGAAGGTAAGATTCTAAGAGATGCCACAGGAATATCATCATGTTGAGCAAGATTTAATGGGCTTCCCCCATTAAACGGTGCAAAAGCAAACTACCTTGCCATTGGATTTGCCGACACTTGTATATTTGGTACTAGAACTCTTGGAATAGGACTTGGAGGCCTATAATTTGGAGGTGTAGAACATGATCTAGCTGGTGGAATAAGACTCCTCATTGCCCTCCCTTTTCTTCTTGGTGGTGACAACTACAAATACTCGAAGGGAGAAGAAATTTGTCTTGTTTGCACTCTTCTCATGTGCTGACTGCACTAGATTTGCTACAAAATCAGAGATAAGAGTCACCAGGTATATGTTTATAACCTCAAAAAGGCCAAATACACTGCTGCATATACCAGGACTGTAGTGAAAACTTTGTATTTCTTACTAAAATGAGTTTCAGTGTCCCATAGGACATGCCAAAAATTGTTGTCATGAAGGATTGTGCCCCACATGCTAAGCTTTAAAGCTCGACAATCCTGTGCAACATGGGGACATCCTCAGGCTTGTGGGTTGCCTAAGATGAGCATGAATGTCTAGATTATGGGTTGGTTCCTTTTTAAAACCTCCTACAAACTACTGAAACTGATTTGGAAAAGGGGAAGAGATTGTTGAAATTTAAGGTAAATTGAAACTAGGATGTGATGCACCAATGATAAAAAACCTTATACCTACTGTTCTCAATCACAATTCTCTTACAAACAACTCTATTCTATGCACAACTCAAGCTTTTGACCAACTTATACAAAAGTGTTTCAATGGGAGGTTATATTTTAGGTTTTGTTGTAGGAAAACGATGCATTTTTTCAACCACAAACTCTAAAAAACAGCTAACACAGCCTATGACCTGCATAAATTGTTTATATTCTTGCATAAAATTCATTGCAAATGAGACCTAACTCAAGGATTTAATGTTTAAATCACAAAAATCACCTCAAATCATTCACAATATCATGCATACATGAAAAATTGAGAAGGCAAACTTGCTGATTTTTTATTGATTAAAGGAGCTTCTTTGCTTGAACAATCTCTGAAGAATACATAAAAGTAAACAAAGTGTTGCTTCTCTACTAGTCTCAAAAGAGTTGCAATCTTTTCTTTTTTGCATAAGGCAAAAGAACACGATGAAAGAACTGCTCTAAAAGAGTTGAAGGCTTTGCGTTTTAGAAAACCGCCTTAGATAATTGAAGTTGAAAGATGCTGCACCTCATAGAAGATATTGAACATGCATGAAGAGATGAACTGGATGTGAACTTTAGAGTTGAGAGTTGACTCGAGCTCTTTGACTTGTGCATGCTCCTTGAATTTTGCTTCAACTGAACTAGAATTGAACCTCCAAGAAAAGCATGAAGATGATTGAAAAAACCAGAGTTTAACCTCTTTGCATGAGGTTTTCAATCTGCTGGGTGTATAAGGAAAAAATGCCTATATTTTAAGGCCTCAAACTACCCCAAATTGCATGATTTTAGGCTCGAACTCCCCCTAACTTCGGTTGTGACCATGAGGGCCTCTAAAATAGGCCAAAACTGCCTCAAGTTTACCACAAAATTGAGCATGAATAGATCATTTAACTTGTGAAAACTCATATATACCCTTGCATGATGATAAACATGTGAGAAGATAAGTAGGTGCTTTAATGAAGTCTGAGATTGCCCTTTGCATTATCATTTGATGTTTTTCTTTTTTGAAAATCTTGCATGTGAGGACTTGACTACGTCTTTGCTGCATACATGATGAATTGTATCAAGGTGACTATCCTTCTTATGGCGATGACTGTCCTTACATGCTCTTATCTGCTCTATAGTCACACAATCTAGAGTCACAACCAAGAAACTTCAACAAGGTTCATAGTCATGCATCATTTCACTACCAAAGTTGTCATAGCGATCAAAGTTTTTAAGCTGCCCTTTATCAATTTGACTACTATCATGCTCTCAAGACTGTCAAAAATGATAATGACTGCCTCTTAGTGTGTCATTTATATTTCTAATCAAAACTCTGTCCTCCATATTTGATGATTTATAAGCACTGGTTTGATTGTCATCTTGAGGTTGTAATCTGAATTTGAAGTGACTGTCTTCTTTAGGCACGTTCCTTCTATACTTGGCTGCTCCTTCAAACTCTTGACTTTGACTATGCATTCATTAATGAATGCTACTCCTTTGGTGGCTGTCCTCTAAGGCATGATCACTTTTAAGGTCTTCCTTTTTGCTGCTCTTTAAATATTCAATTCGCTGCTCTTCAACACAATCAATTTGCTGTTTTTTTTCTATCATTATTTCTGCACTTTTCTCATCATTATTTCTGCACTTTGCTAGACTCTTTGACTGTCATAAGTTTGCTGGTCTTTGATTGCATTACTTGCTACTCATAAGACTTCATTTGCTGTTCATTTCATGACTCTATTTGCTGCTCTTTGATTGCAATTAATTTTCTGCTCTTTATGTCTGAAAACTGCCTTTTCCTCTGTCTATTTGGTTTGTGTTCTTGTGGAAACTGCCATTAATGCATTATAGGTTGATGAAACTGTCCTTGTTGATGTACTGTCCTCTACTTGAACTTGCTAATCTGCCCTCAATTAACATGAAATTGCATTTAAGGCTTCAAAAATATTGTCTCTATTCTTGACTTCAAGGTAGTTGTCCTCCATTTGACCGAAGGACTGTTTTGGATGGTCAAAACTTATGCTCTCTTGTTTGAACCTGTATTGATCTGGTGAATTTGATTTCCTCTACAAAAAGGTCACTTGACTTGTCTTGGACTGTCCTTATATTGTTAACTAATGACTGTCCTCTTCTTGCATTGAAAGTGACTGCCATACTTCTTGCGTAGGACTGTCCCAGTATGATCTTTGAGCACTGACATGTGTACCTTTTCTTTATGGCAGGCATGTAATCTCACGCATGTGCATTGTCATCACTTTGATATTTTCCCTTTCTTTAGTATCGTTGCCTCTTCATTAAATCAGAGTGACTGCCCCTTTATTCAACCGTGACAGTCCTCTCTTTGAGATTATACTCTCATGATTGTCACAACTTAATATGACTGTCACATCTCATTTGTTGGTTGACTGTGCTTATGCTTACCAACCTTGCTGACCTTAAATTTCTATCACCATTTGATAATGGACTCTTTATTATGCACTCTCATAGTTTTTTTGTTTTCAGCTTCTGTGCGTATGAATGTAAAGACTATCTTTTCAGATTTAAAGTCTGCCATCTACACTTCTTAGTCCTTGGTATCTCTATATAACTCGGCCACATATTTATTGAACATAGCTTCTCTATACAATTGGCAATAGTTTCAGCTTGTAAGGCCTTCACCTTCACATAAATATTTCTAGCTTTCTTCAACAATATATCTGCTAATACAACATTCTCACGATCAGTACCACCTTTTGAAATGTCATGGCACTTTCAAAACTCTGTCCTTCCTTTATTGCATATGATAAGACTGCCCTCATGAAAATGCCTCTGTAAAACTTGCATTTTTTGCACATTCTTATTGCACCTACCTTTTAACTCTGCTTTTGATTACTTAGTAAGTGGCATTGCTGTATCAACATCCCCTTCACAATTTCCAGATTTTTGTTTGATAATCAGTCTCTTCTTAATAGACAACATAGATTCATTGTGATCTTTCACTTTTCTCATGCAGTTTCCTTCATTCACTGTAAACTGCCCCTTGTTGATCATTGATTTGTGCCTTTTTTAAAGACTGTCATTCTTCTTGAAGTATTAAGACTATTATTTCCTCCTATTCATAAGGTGACTGTCTTCGCATTTGATTGTGGACTACCTTTTCTCAATGGTGATATGCCCTCTGTGTATTTTTAAGATTGTGCTTGGTTTCATCATGCATTTACGACTGCCAATCTTCATAAATTGTCCCTTTAACTATTGCCTCACTGTCATATGGGTTTTCTTACATTTTTTTTGAGCTACTAATTCCATGACCACTAATGAAAATGGAAGAAAAACTGGGTAAAGAACTCTATGCTTCATTTGTTCTTGGCATAAGGAACTAATACCATTCTATTTTCATATCATTTACATATGAAGAAAACCCCCCCAAAATCCTGCAGCAATAAAAAAACCCTCAACAACATGTTATAATCTCTAAGGCATACCTGATAGTTACATAATGAAAATACATGCAAAGTTCTCAACCACTCAATATCTAGCAGCTTGGGAGATATCTCAAGAGCTGCATGGTTTTTCCTTTCCTAAATGTGCCTCTTAAACTGCCCTTTTTTCTTAGATAAACTGCAGATAGACTTCTTCATCACCATTGTGTAGCTTTCTTCAAACAGAATATTAAATGGATTAGCAAGTGGGGTATTAGCATAAGTGGGTGTCCAAATGTCAATAAGGAAATAAAAAGGTATGTGCAAGGAAAGTTCAAAGAAAGCATGTGGAAATGGCCACTTGGGAGGAAGAAGGAATACTATGTCAAACATTTTAACCCTACACATGACCATACACAAAAGACCTACATCGGAATGGAAATAAAATGGAAAGAAAAAATGTTGATAGCTCAGATAAGAACAAGTTCGCACCAGCTTAGATGTGAGACCGGAAGGTGGATGATACCTAAAGAGGAGTGGGCAGACAAAAGGTGTAGAAATTGCACTCAAAAAGTGGTTGAGACAGAATGGCACTACATCAGGGAATGTTCGGCTTACAAGGACATTTGGATCAATTATATTGAGACATTAAAAGGGAACAACTTGGGTGATCTGTTTGAAGAAGAGAAAATAATAGGATTTGCTAATTTTCTGGTCAAGATACACAGCAGAAGATCCAAGATGCAGAAAGAAAAAGAAACATAGGTTTTTGCATTTTCTGGGGTTCACGTCTCTTCGCTAGCTATCTGTGGGTCCCATAGGCTGCTTGGCCTCGTGGACGTGATTAAAAACATTCATTCATTCATTCAACTGAACTTTCCGCTCAACAAAGACAAAGCCCTGGTTTTCTCCACGTGAATCCTTTTCCAGTTTTTTCTTTTTCTGAACTTGGTGCTCAAACAAGAGTTTTTCTCTATTTACATGCAAAACTATGCCTTTTCTTTTTTCCCTAAGTTTGGCGTAGGAAACTGGAGACTTTTTAAGAAAAATGTTTTAGCCACTTTTTTACTAAAACAAAAATACTCTTTAATTGATTTTTCACTTAAGACCAAAATATCATCTAAATGAGTTATTTAAACAATATTAATGATTCTAAATAAAAAATGGACTGCAATAATATTGGAATATAATTCATATGGTCAATCATATATAATAAATTCCTTATCTATTTAAACCATGTAAGTACATAACTATTTGATATCTATTTAAACCATAGTTACAAGACTCGCCCAAACTCGGCGAGTACTCGCGAGTCCCGAGGCGAGTGACCCTAAACGAGTCCCAAAGACTCGGCTGCCGAGTACTCGCCAAGACTCGCCAGACTCGCCGGACTCGCCGGACTCGGCAAACTCGCCGAGTTTTGTGCCTCAGACTTGGCCATTTTAATTAATTTTTTTTAAAAAAATTGCAATCTTTAATTTACAATTTTTTTAATTAAATGGTGTGCGCCATGAAGGTTTGTGTGGTTTCAAAGGTCTTCATTTGGGCTTGGTGGTGGGGCTCAGCCCCGCCCGCCAAATGCAGCGGCGTGCCGAGGCGGTTGCCCCTCGACCCACGGAAGGCGTTGCCCCAGAACCCCCTGGATGACCCGGCAGGCCTGCCCCAGACCTTGAAGGGCACTACCCCTTGATCCTATTGGGGTGTTTCCCCCAAAACCTCATCAAACTATAGGTCTAAGCATGTTATAGGCCAATGATGAATCATGATCATTAAACCTACAAAATACATATCCCCTGTTGTAAATCTTTGCATCTTTTGCAGTCAAAGCCATAATCAAGGATTATCTTGTTCCATACATTAGACAACAAAGCATGCAGTCTTGAAGGCTACAATAAAAATTTAATAATAAATTCCTCACTTGAATATACACACCAATCATTGAGATGCAAGAAAATATCATGGCTACATCATCATCTATGACCTATCTTAGACACTAGCGCATGACTTGTCGTGATGTTGGGATGAGTAATGCAAGCTCTTTTGAGCCATAGACTTATATTTTTAATTTTGATATTTGTTTTGATGCCATGGATTTCATATTCCATGAGTTTTGTATACATTTGACAATATTTATATATTTGAATGTGTTATTTCCTTCAGCTAAAATTTGCGTTTATACTTATGTGATCGATGTATGTTTGTGTATGAGATCATAGTAATTTCTATTTGATGATGTTATTGTGGCTTTAAGGTTTATTTATTAAAGGGTGCGTGAAACAAGTGTTAAATCCTTAAAAATCTCTTAATTTTGTGGGTTTTTCTATTTGTCGAGTCTGCACCGAGTCTGGGCTCCGAGTCCGAGTCCGAGTCAAAAATTGGCTTGCCGAGTCCAAGGCGAGTCCGAGTCTTGTAACTATGATTTAAACTACACCATATCCATAATGTATAATGGGAGTTTAATCACAATAGGAATTGGATGAGAAATATGATAAGTTTGTCCTAAGCTATCCAAGCTAAGCCCAAGAGCAGATATACCATCCCTCTTGGCCCCAAGTGGTAGACCCTTGACCATTCAACATGGGGTGGTATACTTAGTGGATAAACTTGTATCTGCTTTCCCTATCCATGCTGCCGTATCCATCCTTCTTATGATTGAAACTCCTTGAATCCTTCCCAACAACCTATCCATGCAAAGATTGTGGAAAAGCCATAATAGGAGGCCTATAGATTCCTCTTTCTAAGCCTAAGGGAGGTCACTCACCCCCTTGGCCCCAAGTGGCAGACCCCCGACCATCCACATGGAGTGGCATACTTAGAATGTAATCTAGTATCTGCTCACCCTACTTGTACTTCCCCCACTTCTCCTCATGGTTGCTTGGTGAGAATTACAAACACTAAATATATCTAGATTTATACAATAATAAATATATTATTATACTCAATAATCATGATAGAGCATACCACAATATCTATTTAAAACATAAGATTGCTATATTCACAACAACAAATGTAATAGATGTTGATTCTACCCTTGGATATAATTAATTTTGATATGCTCAATTTTCTTGCTGTTTTGATCTCTTTCTAATATTCTAAAGATGTTGGCTGCTTGGATGTAAGTATATTTCTGCAGATGATTATATTTTTATATATAATTATTCTTTATTTATATTAATTGATATTCATGTATATATATACATAGTTATAGTTATTCTCCTATTTATATTCTATAGTTACTTCAATAATATTCTTGCTGCAGACAATATTTATTTCTAATAGATATCTTGTATCTTTCCAATCTCATTATATTCCTTTTATTTATGATTATAACATATTAATATATCTTTGCTATACTTAGAGATATATTCTAGATTTCTAATTCATTTTCCTCTATGATTCCCATTGATTTACATTCCTTCATCTATTTATATCTTTATGGCTAAGTGAAAAGATACACCTTTTTAAAAAATAATAAGTCTTCAAAGAATCATTTCTTCTCTTAAATGATTGCTCTCTTAAGACTTGATCGTTGTCTTCGTTTTCTTCATACCGATTTCTATCTATTAATTAACTCTCTCACTACTATTTGTTTCCCTCATTAACTAATCTTGGTTGCAATAATATTAATCCCTATCTTAAGTAATCACTGCCTTTGCAATAATAATTGTTGGATATATCATAGTTATTTGTTTATATTAAATGATGTCTTTAAAATGATGACTGACGCCTTTAACCACTACTATTCAAAACTTGTTCTCTATTGATGTCTTTTAAATTATACTAATCACGACTTTTGAATTTGCTTCATCTTTTATCTTACGTGCTATTTTTTCTTATTCTCATACCCAACACTACCTTTGTAATTATTTATTTCTGCCTTTTATTGACTTTTGATTAATTGCTGACCTTGAATCATCACCGCCCTTCATAGTATATCTTATAATATATTAGTAGCTGCCTTTACTAGGGTGTTAAAAACATGAAGGTTAGCCTATGTTTAGGGTTGCAATTTATGGGGGCATGATAGATTCTCATATTTTGGTGGCATATAATCCAAAAACTATTTGGTTTTTAATGTATTAAGTTTATTTTGATTCTTTATGAAGTATTAAACAATTGAATTACAAAATTTTACTCTTATATTCTTTCCAACAAGTAATGCGCACATTCTCCTCCAGTCACTATTTTTCTCTATTTACATAATTACTTATCATTCTCTCATGGTATCCTATTTAACACTGTGTGCTTTATAATGGGGCCCATTCATGTTCAAAATTCTTCTAAGGGCGGACCACAACTGACATGAAGAAATATTTATGTCTAGTATGTATTACAATAATGGACATAAAGGACCTAATTTCATTAAAAACTACTTAATCATAAAGTTCCATTTGTATTTCTATATCTCTTTATCCTAAAGCATTCCCTTAATTCATACAAATTCTTTGAGGTATTTATTAATAATTATGTATTTAACATCTAGGTAGGGTTGATTAGCCTCCAAACCAATTAGGCCAAACTTAAAATTGGTTTAATCTCCTTTCACCCGTAAGGTGTGATGAATTGTTGCCATAAATTTTCTTAAAAATGGTGTTTTTACATCACCCAATAGTATTAATTTAATCATTAACACTAAAAATGTATAGATAAAATCATAGACCTTAATCATTAAAATAAGAAAATTTCCCATTAAAATAAGAAAAATTCTACCACTAAATGTAAAACTTATTCATACCTATGATTTGTAATGTAACTATTTTCAAGTTTAAAAATTAAAGAGCAATCTAGTATAAACATAAATCTTATAGAGTGCAAGTATCTTTTTAAAGAATTTATAATATCTTGAAATTACCAATCACTAAAGTTCCAATGAAGTATTATTGCTCGAGTTATGTAAGACATGCTAGCATTAGTTTATTTTATGAGGCATTCCAATTAAAATATTAATAATTTCCTATAATCTATGTCTAAAATACTAGTTGTATAAATCGTGTTTAAATAAATAAAAATTATTCTCTAAAGATTCTTTCCACGCATATTAAATATTTGAATTTGGGGTTGTAACTCCTAAAGTCCTAACCTTGAATTAATTCAAGGACCTACTCCTTAGAAATATATAGAGTGTATGTGTCTCTTTTACGGATTGATAATAACTTGAAATTGTCAAATCACTAAATTTTCAATAAAATATTATGACTAGATTCATGTAAGATATGAAAGCATCAATTTATTTGTATGGTCTTCAACATATAATATTTGTTCTTCATAATCTATGATCAAGATTCTAGTTTTATCAATCATATTTAAATATAGTCTTACCACTTTCTAAAGATTCTTCCCATGTATATTGAATCTTTGAAATTGGGTTTGCAACTCATATCCTTAAATTAATTTAAGGACTCACTCCTTAGATAGAAATGCTTTCTCTAGAGTATTCCTTATCTTTTTATCCAAAAGTGCTACAAGCTCACATAGTGATAGAGTGTTGGAAAGAATCCTCAAGTAGAGTGATTTGTTCAAGGTTCTAAGAATATACATTTCCTTGATTATGAATGTACCAATGTATCCCTCCTCCACAATCACAACTACAATCGAAATAAAGGATACAACTGTAGACATCCAAATTTGGACAATTAATTTATCCAAATTTATCACTTTTCGTCTAAACATCCTCTTATCCGAGTTAATTAAGTAATATTACTATTATTTAATTAATATCTTTAATTCTGCCAAATCCCTAAGGTATTTAAATAATAATTAAATACCTTACCCTCCTTAATCCCCTTTTCCAAATGAATTAAATAAATATTACATTTATTTAATTCCTCACATGTCATTTTCATCTAATCCTAATCCATTTCTTAATCTCTTCATTAAGGATGTGCTTTAGCAATCCTTGATTAGGATGTGTCACATCTCCAACTTTTTGCAAAGTTGAACTTTAATCCTAATTGTACAGTATCTTTAATCACTAATTAATTAAAGCCTAATCATTTCTCAATGAATTTTTTAATTCACTTTTATTAACCTAGATTCCCCTCTTTATGTGAATTTTTTGAATTCACATTCCATCCTTTCAAAAAGGGCCCACAGAGACCTTGGACTTGTCCTGAAATCTCACATGTGACCAGCTTGCTTTGACTTGTCTCACATGTGACCAAGTCCCTGCTTTTTGGAGCCCACCTTTTATCCTCTAGATCATCATGAATCACGGTACAATTCCACATTTATATCTAACCACCTTTCATTTTCCCATGTAGATTTTTGAGAAACTCTAAAATTCCTCAGTCTCTTTCACTCCCACTTGGGGACAAAATCACTTTTGTGGAAATCTCCTCACTCCCCAAGGTGCATGTCCTTTCCCTCGCCATGCCTTCTTGACAACTCATCTCACCTCATATCACCCCTAATCCCAGCTTCACCCTCCCGTATCGAGATGTGAGGGGCACGTTCTAAGCCCACCGCCAACCACCTAAATGTGGCCTTGTTGGATCAATCTTGACCCTTGAATTTTCTAGATAATTCAATTCTCCTATAAATACCCCTTCTCAAGGGCATTTCCAACACTTTTCATTTTAGCAACTACATCTGCCCATTTGTTTTCCAAAAGACTTCTTCATTTGAGCAACCTTATGCTGCTAATTTTTCTTCTCAAACACTTTGCATTTTGATAACTTTACATGCGTCCATTTGAATCCTCAAGCCTTTTCAATCATTCAACCATCTTTGTTCATCATCTTGCATATTGAATCTTGCATATAGTCACTCAATCCATCATCTAAGGAGCACACAACCAATCCAAGCAAGGGCCAATCAAAGAGGTATCAACAACAAGGGAGGTAAAAGTGTTTGTGTTTCATTTTATTTGCATTCCTTTTCGTTGTATCACTCTTTTGGCTAATCTTGAGGTGTCCTTGGTATTTTGTTATTCATGTTTCTTTGTTATTTTGCACATTTAGAGCAGTAGAAATTCCAAGGTATACAACAACAAACAAAAACATAATGAAATTCTTATATCAAAGATCTTTTTCCTACTAAATTTTTTGCATAATGGTATCTTATATTCTATTGGCTAGCTCAAAATATAAAAACCATCCAGCTAATAGAGTGACAAAGTTGATCTAAAATTTGGGGATATTTTTAACAATGAGACATAGGAATTTGTTAGATTTGTGAATAACATGAGACACATGATCACACAATGAATAAAACACCTTCTACTCAAGATCTCTACAAAACAAAGATTTTCTATTCCTCAAAAAGATAATACTTACAGAATGCAAGAGACTATCAAATTGTATGAAATCTCAAGAGATAATAGAATGAAGGTTGAGTGTTATATTAAGAGCAACCCTAAATGGTAAATTGATTAGATCATGACAAGTGTCAACATCTCATGTAATGAGACAAAATGATCTAATAATACCTCTCTAGTTAACATTGTAAATCACTCCTAAGTTTAGGTTAAGTGCATGAGAATAAATTAGACTAATAATTAATTAAAGATTAATTAATTCTTAGCTAATGCATGATTACTCTAACAAAATTAGCCAAAGAGTTAGCCTTAGATCTCTTATGCTCCTTAAACTATCTAACCCATATCTCTAAGTACTTCCCAAAATTATGCCAAACATTGTCATGACACTTTGAATACACATAAGTTATAACCCCATAGGACTTCCTTTGAAACATATACACTCAAATGAATTTATATAACTTGATTGGCTCATCCATATGAATATCATGACAACCACTTCTTGAGTGAATCGATTGTTCATTATGAGCATTTATAGAAGGAAACCACTTATCAAAGGAATATTCACTTTAGGACACCAACAATGTTGGAGAAATGTAATAATTTATAGAAGAAAGAATATAACCAACAATACCAAATACCTTCTATAAGAGAGATGCAATATAAATAGTTGTTATATTGTTATAAAATAATGAATATGTAATTTTACAAGATAACAAAAAATAAGATGACCTTGCTATATAGTAAAGGATAAAACCTTAGATGAACCCTTAAGACAAACTAAGATCATATCAAGTGTAATTAATCTTATGATACGAGACAGAAAAAGTAAATGACCTAAGTAATCATAAGTAATTAGGTGTGTATAGTACCTAAAGTGAAACTAGCTAGGCAATATACTCTATTCACACCAACACCCACCCTCAAATGCAAGTTAGGGAGAATGGTAAAACATGTGGGGTGCTGCCACAATAGTGGTTTACACTTTCTGGGAGATCCTGATTTTTGTTGAAATCACATATTTTTAGAAAATATAATTATTTAAGCCTTGAAAAGTTCCATTTAAAGGATTCCAATTGAAGAGGTTTTGATCAAACCACCTTAGACCAAGCCCCCTTGGATAAAACCCTGCTAGTTTTAAACCATACCTATAATAAAGTCTTTTTTACACCTATCAAAATGTTGATAAAAAATCACTTTTGATTTACGTTTTGGGGAATCAAATGAATTCATTTAATTTTTTTTTTTTTAAGTATGTATTCTTTGTTATAAGCTTCCAAAAAAGTATAATCTTAATTAAATTAAATTTGATTATTATATTTATTTTTTATTTATTGTGAATGTAGGTTTTTCACCAAAAATTAAGCTCTCAATTCTGCACATGTGAAAAAATAGAAGATTATAAAAAAAAATTTGAAAAATATGAGTGCATTAGATATTAAAGTCCTTGATCCAACAAAAAAATAAATTGAATTTTGATACATACAAAAAAAGTTGTGTTATACGATTTGCCTATGTCTGAATTGTAATTGGTTTGACTTCAAAATTTGATTAAGGAAAAATTATTCAATAAAACATTATGAAACCAATTGGAAGTACTAGATATCATAGTTACAAATCTAAACTCGATTCGAATTTTATCCTTCATGGAAAAAAAGTTGTGTTATACGGTGAGTGTCACTCTTTAAAAATGGTGTTTACTGAAAAAAAACTAGCTTTCGAAGGAAATGGAAAAAGAAGTGTAATAGGATTACAAAAAAATTGAAAAAATATATATTTAGAATCTATAGACAAAATTTCACAAATCACTAGTTTGCATCATCTTCAAATTCCTCACGGTTTAGTCGATATAGGTGTCTGAAAGTGAAAATTTAGTTAGAAAAAATTAATTCAATGTCCAGTTTGGCCAAAAATTGTAAACTAGTATTGTGGGATCGCCCTGTGAAGATGCAAGAATGGGTCCTAGATACAATTCCATGTTAAGTACCCATGTACAAATAAATCTCACAAAAAGAGTAAGGGAAAAAATACCCCCCAAAAAATAGAAAAATATAAAAAAGTGAGGAAAATGACTCAACATGACCCCCTAAAGATTGCTTCCATCACAAATATAATAAATATCCCCTCTATAGGAGATAAAACATTTGAAGGAATAAGAAGTCTCCAAAACCTATTCTTAAAAGAATATAAACATAAAGAAAACCAATGGAGCATAAAAAAGTTGTAAATAATTGTAAAAATGATTGTTGTAGTGTTGAAATTGAAGATCTTCCTGTAGAATTAGGAAGAAATTCAAGATCAAAGAAACATAACTCTACATAAATGACATTGACAGTAGTTAAATAATGTATAAACTATTTTATAGTAAAAAAATAGATGACACGTCAATCTACATGAGTGAACCCAATGAGACTAGTCAACCAATGTATAGATGGTGTATTCAACCTAATATACTACAAGTCAAAATATAGGTTCAACTAGTCTCAAGAATATTGATCAATTGAATATGGAAGGTTGCATCCATATACATGAATGCACTAGTGTCTTACATTATGTGTTACATTCATTGAAATGTATGAAGCCACTATTGTTGGAACGCATTTGTCGTGCCAAAAGATCAACCTGTTAACACTCGATACAAATGCCAGAGATAAATAGATCCATGAGAGGCAGTTAGTCCATGTCCTGGATTCGAAGGGAGACTCTAGTGATTAGTCCAACAATCCCCCCTTAGGGTTCAAACCCGCGACGATGACTTTGATACCATTTTTTGGAACATGTTTGTCGTTGCGCCAGAAGATCAACCTATTAATGGCTAATACAAACACTAGAGATAAACGATCCATGGGAGGCAATTAGTCCATGTATCGAATTTGAAGGGAGACGTTGGTGATTAGTCCAACAAGTATATCTACCTAGTATATAGGAACAATATCTAGATACATATATTACTTCAAAAGAAAACCATGAGACCATTAATACAAAAATATGATAAGCCCCCATAGTTTGGACAAGGGAGAGTTAGGACAACTCCACTAAAATTGTGTCACAATATAGTGCAAGAAGATTAAGAAGCAATATCAAAATATATACAAAATATTACTTACAAGAAAAAATGATTACCCTCATGAATAAAGCATATTCTTTAAAAATAAACAAGGTTATGATTACAAATAATTAAGTGTACACAACAAACCCCACATGAGACTTTTTAAATTAGAGTGAATAAAATAATGACACAACATTATGTGCAAGACTGCTAAAAGTACATGTAAAATATGTGGCATTTTATCTCAATACATCTACATATCAGGAAGTGCATTTAATAGTCGCTTGCAACATAAAAAATGAGCACATGCTTAAAAGATGAATCTACTATAAGATGAGAGGAAATAGAAGAAACCACTATAATGTATGTATAAAAATATGCGCTTTAAAAAATTGTACCTTAAATGAGAACATAACATTTAGATTACTAAAAAGCTATAATTCTAAAAACTAGAAGTCCAAATTGAATATCATGTACACCTTCAAAAGGAGCATGAAATTGTTCCTCACTTCAAAAAAAATTACCTTGAAATAGGATCTCATACAAAAAGGAACTAAGCCTTTGAAAATAGGCTTCAAAAATTAAACTAACATATAGATGAAGGGGGGAAAATAAGCCAAGGAGTCAGCGAACATCATTATGATCTGTCACCACTAAATTTGGTAGAACTACTACAAATCTGGAGGATTGCTAATTGTAGTTATAACTAGTCAAATTTAGAAACTTCCCAAAAGTAGATCTTAACTATAAATAATAGGCACTACTAATGATGGCAAACCACTCTTGATATAACATAATTAGTAAAATGTCACCAAATTGGTAGACTAGTATGGACGTGTAATATTTTTAATTAATTTATTTTTTGTTGAGGGTTTAAAGCCCCCTACCACCATAATATAGGGGTGGGTCCCAAGGAGTTAACACCTTGCAATGACTTAGGTTGTGGATAGGGATAGGGCTTAAGGGGCCTATCACCCTTGTCATGGCATGATTGTGGCAAGTACTTGTGTAGCCCCAATATATATACATATTTTTCATATTAATTGTTTTAAAAATTTAAAAAATATTTTCTTTTTAATTAAAAATATACCAAATAGGGATGGTGGTGGCAATGTACATGCATGACAGATAAATTTTTGCATAAAAATTAAGATAGTGCAAAGGTAACTAGGTAGTACAACAATTATATGTTCATACAGATCCATATGGTTATACAATTTGATATAGTGGTGGTCCACTCAGCCCTAAAAGAAGCTCAACTTGTTTTCATTGCAATCTTGATCATGCCTTATATGAATTTATTATTTTGGATGTTTTCAACAAAGTTATGAGGTCCATGTTGAGACACCTTGTAAAATTCCTTGAAAAAAATCAAAAAAAGAAAAAGGCATTTGTTGATATACCATGTTTGAGAAATGGAAGAATTTGTATGATCAAGAACCTAAATAGTAGGAACACAAAACTCCAAAAAGAGAGATGTAATAGAAATAATTGTTATACTACCAAAAAAATAAATACAAAATTGTGAATGATAATAAAATAATAATATGAACTTGTTATACAGGAAAGGACCAAACACTAGATGAAACCATGGGATAAACCAAGATCATGGAAAATGTCTTAATCCTATGGTATGAGACACAAAAAGTAAATGTCCTAAGCAAGCTTAAGTAATTAGGTACATGAATAGTTCTTACATTGAAACTAACTAGGTAATATACCCTATTCATGTTAACAATCATGACTAGATAATAATTTTTTTGGTGGTTTAGTTTAGATTATGAACTAAAACTCTAGACTATTTATAGGAATTGATAATTATCCTACGATGAACACATGCAATGACAAGACAAGCTAAATTTGCAATCAAAACCTTTTCAACCAAAATACATATCAAGTGTCCTCACCTATGAGATTAGAATAAGGTTTGATAACATTCAAACAATATATAATAAATAAAGGCTAGGCCCATAAATTAAATAAAAATGGAGGACTAAAATTTTATTTGTTCATCATAACATCTAAAATGTTCATCCCTTCTTAGAATTAGTTTGGAACCACATCTTCCTTAGATATAGAAAACTTTGTTTCATCCCAAATTTACAAGATGTTTAGGAATGTAAAAGACAATACAAGTATTTTAAAAAATAAAAACAATGTTTAATGCTAGCTTAATGCCTCCTTTGCCCACCATTTATCACATTATGGAATTATAACCTTCTTCTATTCTAACATGCCATCAAGTGCAGGCTAAAGTTGTTAAGACTATTTTACAAAAGTACGAGGTTGCTTCAGGGTAGAAGGTTAGCTTACCTAAGAGTCTTATTTTCTTTTTTAACACTTTGATTCAAAGATAGACTAAAATTGCTAGAATTCTGTAGTGCCAAATTGAGGAACTTTCTCCTTATTTGGCTCTTCCCTTGTGCTCTAAGGTTCTTGATTCTTTTTGGTGGAGTATGATTGATAAATTGAATTCTAAATTGGTTGGTTGGAAGGGTGCGTTGTTGAGCAAAGTCGGGAAAGTTCAGCTAATTAAATCTACTTTTCAGAATCTTCTTGTTTATGCTCTAGTATTTTCCTTATGCCTAGGAAATTTGTGGATACTTTGAAAGGAATTCAGAAAAATTTCCTTTGGTCTAGTGTTGAGGATAAAAGAAGAATTCATTTGGTTGCTTGGGATGATGTTTGTAGACCCAAAAAGGTTGGTGGGCTTGGAATCTGTAAAATTAGAGCATTTAATATTGCCCTTCTTGAAAAAAAGTTGTGGAACCTTATGCTAGCTAAGAGTGAATGGGTGAAAATTACTTGGAGCAAATACTTACATGATGTTAATGGTATAAGGGGGTTCTTATCTCAGGAATTTATTCCCCCATCTGGCTCTGCCCTTTGGAATTGTATGGTTAAGGCTCGTAGGCTTGTGGCCAAGGGTCTCTTTTGGAAAATGGGAGATGGTAGAAATATTTTGTTCTAGGATGATAGCTGGTTTGGCAACATGCCTCTTAAAGATGAGCCTTGGGCTCAACCTTTCATGGATCTATGTGTGTGGTAGTTTGACAGATTTGTTGCTGATTATATTGAGGGAGGTTGTTGGAAGAAGTTGCATGAGGTGGACCCATGATTGGAGGTTCTTTTTAAGGCTATATCTTTGGTTCATATCCCTTCTTTACCTTCTCCTGATAAATTTGTTTGGAAGCCTTCTTCTAATGGTAACTTCTTTGTTGCATCAACTTTTCATTTTAATGAATCCTTTGTTGGTCCTACTCCTTTTTCGACTTCCATTTGGTCCTCTACATTGATTCCTAAGGTTAATGTTGAATAAAATATTAACTATTGATAACTTGGTCAAAAGAGGTTTTGTGATGCCTAACAGGTGCTTTCTATGTGAAGAGGAAGTAAAAAATGCTTGTAATATGCTGATTGGTTGCAGATTTGTTAGAATGGTTTGTGCCCATGTGCTTTCTCTTTGGAATTTAAGTTGGGTGTTTCTTGGTTTTATTAAAGAGTTGTGGTCTCAATGGGTTGGCCCCACGTCCAATCCTACTCTTCATATTTTGTGGTATCTTTCTCTTCCTCACATTGTTTGAGGTGTTTGGCTTGAGCGCAACAATAGAATTTTCAAGAATTCTGCCCTCCCTACTATGTCTATGGCTTACAAAATATGTGCGGCTATTAAAGAAAATTTTCATTCTAGGATTACTTTTCACAATGGACCGAAGATTAATTTTAGTCCCTATGATATCTCTATTGCACAAAGGTGGAAGTTGCCTTGTGATATTTCCCTCCCGGTGACTAAAGGGAAAACTTCTAGAGAAGGTGTTGTTTGGAAAGCTCCTCTGGATGGCTGGGTGAAGGTATTTTTGATGGAGCTGCTAAAGGGAATCTGGGACCTGTAGGTTGTGGGGGAGGGATAAAAAATTCTAATGGTAGGCTTGTCTCTGTTGTGGCGCTCCCTTTTGGAATCTAGACAAACCACTATGCGGAAGCAGCTACAGCCTATCATGGTCTTAAGCTGGCACAAACCAAAGGCTATAAGAAATTTTGGCTGGAGGGTGATTCTTTGAATATCATTAATACTTTGAAAACTTGTGCTCCCCTGTCTTGGACTATTGAGTCTTTGATAAGGGACTCCATTGATATTCTGAAATATTTTGATGAATATTACATCTCTCACATTTTGAGAGAGGGTAATGGTCTAGCAGACATCTTCGCTAATATTGGAATTAGAGAGGTTAGGGAATGGGGTTTGAATGACCCTCTCCCTATAGAGGCTATATCAACTATTAACTATGATGGTCAATTTTAATTTTCTTAAGTTCTCATTATGGTTGGCAGTGTGCATGTCTTTCTTCACGTGGTTGAATATTATGAGAAAGGATGGTAAGCCAGATTTGAATCAAGCTAATGGTACAGGGGTTGGCAGCCGTAGGGAACAAAACTCAAAGTTCTTAATTTTCCTATGCCTCATTTCAGTTCTCACATGGATTCTGGGTGCTCCTATCATTGTCTTCTAGAATTTTCCTTTCACTGAGTTTAGAGTTCTCAAGCCGTTACTTTTTGCTAACTTTGTCGATATGGGTGGAGATAGAAATAAGGCAGAACCCTTCTCGTGTGAAGTTGTCAAGAAGAAGGAGGTTTGGTAGGCGTTGGAGAAAGGAGGGTTAACTCCTTACCTGGAGAAATTGCATGAGAGTAATCCTCAGTTATGGAGCTATTTTCCAAAGGATGGAATGATAGGGTGTTGAAACTGGGTGGAATAGAGTTTGATGTCAATGAAGAATTTATAGCTAAAATTACTGGTCTAGACATGAATGGTATGAAAGTTTTTAGAGATAAAAAGGAGTCGCAAAATGCTATGCAAATCTTCTTCAAGGGAGATGAAGCTAAGGATTTGAGGACCGCGAGGAGTGGAGGCTACCTGAGAGGCTCTCTTAAGGCATTGTGGGAAGATGTTACTGAAGAGCTAATGGGATTCATTACATTGGAAGGTCGCTTCTCAACGGTAAATGCATACCACTTCATCTTGCTCAATCATTTTTATCATAAGAAAAGGATTTCCTTTCCTTATTATCTCCTAATGTCTCTGGATTCAGGTCTCAAGGATCATAAGAAAAACCCTAAAAATATTCTTTTGCATGTGGGGTTAATCCTTCTTATTTTTAATTATGCGAAGTCCTTTGATGTGGTTAAGCCAATTGCTACCCTAAAGGTAAATAGTTTAAGCCTGCAGAGGAGTATGATACTACCTCTAAAGAGGAACTAGCCAGCAAAAAATTGAAGAAAAGGAAACTTATTTTGGAAAAAGAGTCGGATTCAAAGAGGGATGTAGACTATGTCCTAGATTCACTTACTTCTTTGGAGGTGGGTCCTCAATCCCCTACTATGGGAAAGACAAAGAAAGGGGAGTCATGTGCTAGTGAGGGCTATTTGACTTGTAGTGATGAGGTGGCTGCTGATTTTCCAAGTAGGGGTGTGAAGGAGAAGATTGATTTGTATGGCAAGGCTTCTTCGCCACCCCCTATAACCAAGCAAAAGGAGTTGAAGGAGGGAAGCAAGAAGAAATAGGTTTTAAGGACTACAAGTCAATTGTTGGAGAGGGACTTTCCTCTCACTATAGCGGGTGGTTTGGATGTTGATGATTCTCTAAGTGTTAAGTTAGACTTGCAACAGAAAGGTAAGACTGGGGTTGCTGGTGGTTTGTTTCTTGTGGGTACCTAGGATGTGGAATTGGAGAGGTTGAAGAAAAGAATGGTTGTGGCAAGATTGTGAGCTCCACCCACAAAATCAAGACTCCGGTTGTTGTTGGGAAAGGTAAGGAAATCTCTACCAGTCAGGATAAGGTTAGCTCCTTTGCGGAGGAAGATGCTTTAGGGAAGGGTGTTTTTAATATTGATAGAGAAGATATGTCTGATGTGTTGGGAACTGATCGTGAGGGTTCCATTGTTTTGTTTGAACTATTTAAATGGTTTTTTCATGAACTCAATAAAACTAATGTCAAAGTTAGGGGTGTTGTGAGTAAGGTTGAGGAGTCCTCTATCCAAAACCAGATAGATGAATTATTTGATTCCTGAAGATGAAACAAAATTTGGAAGGTAGAATCCACCCTTGAGGATCAAATGGAGAAAATTTGGGCTATTGTGATGAGGGGTGGGGAGGTGTCTAAATTTGTTGTTAAGTTTGATTTTGTTGGTGTGACTTCTACTGTGGTTAGTGCCAAGAAGCGTAAAGGAATTGTTCATGCTGAAGAGATCAGTGCTGCTAGTAAGCTGATGGAGGAGGGTGCTGCTGAGAAGGGTGGGGAGAAGGGTAATGTTTTGATTATTGAGGTAAATATGGATGGGCTTGGTGCTAGGACTAGAAACAAGACTAAAGTTTAGGTTGGGGCTTTTGGTAAAGAAATGCCTTATATTTTGGATGATGCTCAGAAGGCTGCAACGAGCGACGTGGAGGCGATGGATATTTTGAAAAACATGTAGTGCTATTGGTTGGGGTCCTCCTTGTTGGCTGACTTTTTGCTGTTGGTTTACTGTTGATGGGCTGATTTATGCTTAGTGTTGTTTTCTTTAGTATCAACTGCTTTCTTTTGTAAAGGATTTTGAGCCCCTTCAAAACCTGTATTTTACCTCTAATCAAAAACATGCCATCAAGTGCATCTTTATAATTGGAGAATTAAAATTAAAAAAAATATATAAGATGGAAAATATAAGATCTATCTAACCTATAAAATTTCCTTAGAACCATTGATCATTACCTTATGATATTTGGTAGAAGCAATTAAAAATTTGCATTGAAACATACATACTATTCAAATAGATTGTTAATTGTAATATCTATGCAAATGCACAACATTTATAGGTTCTTTTGGAGGTGTACCATCCATTGCCTTTAGTTTATACACTTTAGACCCATAAACCTCGTCAATGATATAATTTCCTAACCAATTTGGGCTATTTTTTCCTTGCTCGTTTGGAGCAACATTGACATTGCTTTGATTTTAATACAACACCAAATCCCCCTTGTTTTTTATCAAGCATGAAAAGGGCCTTGATCCCATGGTTACAAAGGTAGAACAACAAATAGAGAAATAGGTTAGGAAAAACAACACTAGCCTCCACTAGAAAAAAACAATAGAGAAAACAAATCAGAGCCCAAAATGGCATTTAGGCCAAGTACCCAAATTTGCAACCACAAAACCATTAACAACATAATAAAAAAAATCCCCATATTAATCCACAAAATAGTATGCATGCCATTTATAAGATTAACTAAAGTCTAGGAGGTACGTAAGCATAACATTGCTATCATGAAATAGCAGTTTGAGATAATAAAACTAAGTACCAATAGTTTCAGAGCATACATATAACTTGAGCAAAAGGATAACAAAAATGAGAAGCAATGCCATTACTTAACATTAGCAATCAACTCCCAATTTTTTCCGATTTGGGACACAGACTCCCTCCAATCAGGGCCATCTTCATCTTCCTGGTCCTTCTTGTCTTCACTTTTCCCAATATTTTTGAGCATCTTCTTGATCTTAGTTTGCCCTAAGACCACACCCACCATGGCATGGTGCATGATTCTACTCAGGGTTATGATTTCCTTCTCCATGTTGTCCATCTATACCTGCATAAAAGTTATCCTTATTTTTAGAAAATCAATGTTAGTGTCCTCAAGAGAATTAGAGGCAATGGATTTGTCCTCAATTTAAGTGGCCTCCTTCATAAAAACCCTAGGTTCCTCTTCCCTCCCAGTGCCATCCTTCTCCTTATCATCTTTTACCTCTGAATCTTCTTCTCCCATTTCATAAGCACTCTCTTCTGTTGGAAGACCTAAATCATTGAGAGGGGGGGTGGGGGGGTGAATCAATGATTTATAAAAGTCACAAATTTTTTGAGTTTAGTGTTCGCTTTTAAACCAAGAAAACAAATGACAGTTTGTGAAGCAGACTTGGCTTGTGTATCAACTAAGCATATGAATAAGACATTGGTATGAATAGACTTAAATGAACTATTTGTGCTTTCCCTTGAATGAAAGTTCATAACATTAACAAGACAACTTCAGTATAAACATTTGTAGAAATGAAAAGACAACCATTCAACTATGAATTGATAAGGACAAACATCACAATCTAGCCACACTATCATAAGAAAGCAATGACACTATTGTTGGAGTTATGGACAAACACTGAGAGGGGGGGGGGTGAATCAGTGTCAACACTTTTTCAACTTTGACCAAAATTTTTCATTCTGATTTCCTTTTCTTTCAACAATAGAGTCTATTAGACAACTTATAAAAATATGATTTGAGTGAGATATCTTGCTATTGTCAAAACATGGCTCAGATTTGATCTCAATATTACTTTGATTAATGCATTCATGAGTTGAATGTAATCATTCATAAACAAAATTGAGAACAGTAATAATCCCAATAGTGAACAGAAACAACACAGAAAAGCAGTGAGCACACAGAAGAATAAAGAGACAAAAGATATGTCGAGTGGAAAACCCTCCTGGGGTAGAAAAACCACTCCTAAACTGCCATACTAGCTTAATCTTTTTAAACAACTTGTTCACAATGCATTATAGGCTAATTTCTGAGCACCAACTCAAGGAGCACCAACCCCTCATTTAGAGACACCAATCTCAAGGAGTACCAACCCCTTATTTAGAGACACCAATCTCAAGGAGCACCAACCCCTTACTCAGATTATAGAATTACAATAATAATATCAGAGGATCACTCTGTTTTCAAGTAAGCTCAAGAAACTCAACACTCTTATCTACCTCATACTCTAAGAATCCAACTCTGTATTACAAAGTTTTTCAATACATCTCTTGATACGACCAAAATAACTATCTCTCAGAATTACTGGCCAGCAGCACCTTCACAGTTTTTAACACTGGTTTTTATATACGTTTCAACTATGTCAGTTACGAAGAAATCTTCAAAAAGTGTTTTTCACCAAATTCTGAAATTCTCTTGCTGATTTTTGAATGTGAAGCTGATTCATAATGATCTGTAGATGATGGTAAAAATTAGAGTAACGCCTATCCATAGAGCTTTTAATTTCTGCGCTGAATCAAGAGATTTCAAATTGTAACAAAAAGATTTTCACCAAAGCCATGACTGCTCACAACAGAAAATCATATCCTCTGAAATATCAGAGAATATTTTTCCATAGATTCGATACCAACCAAAGATGTTTGCATGCAACTGTACTTAGAAAAATCCATGTCGACCACAATGTATGAGTCTTCAAAAAATCATTCACAGAGACCATAGTTGCCACATGTTCTATGTGATTTGCAATGACCTTATGCGAACTATGTTCCTTTTGTCCCTGTGCATTGCCATGACCTTCTGCCATCGGGGAGAAACCATATTGAAGATTTTTATGTTTCATTCACTGTCGCTGTAGCCTAAAGGTTCTCTCACCGAAGCATCCTTCTGTTTGTCGTTGTGACACAACAGAGTCAGGGAGAAGTCATACCGCCAACATTATGTTTCATCGAAGGTTACTTGATACACATTGTCGCCATAACATATCGTTTTTCTTGCCGACGAGCCTTCTATCTTATGAGTGTCGCTATAGCTTACCGTCATCGGGGAGACCTCTCGTAGAAAGCTTGAGTCATACTGAAATTCTTTATCATTTCCAAGTCGCCAAGACAAGAGCACACTTACACTGAGATGTGTCCTTCATCTGCCTTCACCAAGACAATGTGTAGTCGGGGTGACATCTCATAGAGCATCCTGTGTCTTACCGAAAGCTCACGTTATCATTCTTGTCGCCATGACATATCGCTTTCGGGGAGACCTCATATAGATATCTTTGTTATACCGAATGTCACCTATCATCTTGTGTATCGCTAAGACAAGTCAAATCTTATGCCGACAAGAAAACCTTTTGTGTTCCATCAGCGAGACATCAAATTCGGGGAGACCTCTTGTAGAGCACACCATGTCTTTCCGAAAGTCTTCATCCACTTGTGTGTCACTGAGACAATCTAGATCTTATGCCGACGAAGTCCCTTTATGTTCCATCGGCGAGACTGAAGGTCACTCGCCGAAAACCCTAGCTCTTATTGAAGAGACTACCTTTATGTTTTTGGTCGGTGTAACAAATTGAATTCGCCAAGACCTTTCTTCGATGCACATGAGTCATACCAAAAAACTTCATTCACTCGGAGTCGCTAAGACCTCCCTTCGAATATCACAAGCTCTTACCGAAAAGTATCCATCCACCAAGGTCGGTGTGTCATTGCACATTCGATATAACATTTTGCCGAAGCCGTAACCTTATGCCGATAAGACATTCAATGCAACAATTGGTGAGACTTAAAATCTTCGGAGAGACAATATACCAAATACATTGTGTTTGGCCGAAGAAAACTCCTCCATGTGATGTTCGGTAAGACAAAACCACTTCGCCAAGACCTATTCGGAAACCGCTCAGCTCTTGCCGATGAAACTCTATAAGCACTAGTCGGTGAGACATAATCCTTTTCGTTAAGACCTTTCACTGAAGCCTTAGACTCTTGCCGATAGACTTCCACATGCACTAGTCGGGGAGACCAAGTGAAATCACTAAGACCTCAGCACGATATCGCTCAGTTTGGCCGAAGTTCTCTCAAAGAGTTGTTCGGTGAGACTCCTCTCGAAAAATAGATAAAACCTTTTGAGCATGAGTCGGTAAGACCAGAAAGACTTGCTATGACATTACCCCGAGGACGATTTCCTTTGCCGATATGCTCATTCTGAAGCAGGTCGGGGAGACAATGAAATCGATAAGACCTTATCCCGACGGTATTACATATGCCGATAGATAACAATTTTCTGTCGCCGAAACCAAAGACAAGTCTTGCCGAAATAACCTTTCTTGTGCCAGTCGCCAAGACAACGGGAATGTCACGCTGAAATCAACTTGTATGTTAAATTCAATCGCCATGACATCTGAAATGTCTTATCGAAAGGCAACACAAACATTTCAAAATGGATCGGGGAGACCCTGCCATTCTCACGTCGGTAAGTGTAAGCCCGAAAGAGAAACAACCAATACCATTGGACAAAATTGTATCAAGATAAAGCATGAGAAACCAATCTAAAACTGTCACCAAGTAGAATCAACTGAAAGGGATTTTTGACATCAAGGACAAACTATAAACACAAATGAGATCCAACAAACGAGTGGAAAACCCTCTTGGGGTAGAAAAACCACTCCAAAATGATGCCTTACTAGCTTATATAAAACCACTATTTACAATGCCTTATAGGTAGAATTTAGAGCACCCACTCTAGGAGCACCAGCCCCTTACAAATTTAGGAACACCTATTCCAAGGAGGACCAACCCCTTACAAATTCAAAGCACCAACTCCATTACAATGCAACACAATTACATTATTCTATTAGAACCCTAGAAGTGCAGATTTTGCAACCCTAGAATTTCAATAGAAGACTATGAATATCCTCTTTAAGCACATTGAAGAATGTTGTATGAGAATGAAATCTTCCTGAAATACAATAATATGAGAATCATAATAAATATTTTCAATGCAATACAACCTTTACACAATGTGTCTGAAGCTTCATATTCTTCTCACTCAAGCCTTCCAAACTAATACATCAAATATCCTAAAGATTCAATCTGGAATCTCTAAAATACAAGACATATCAGTTAAATACTCTACATCATATTCGCAAGATTTTCATTCCAAAATTTTGTGCATTAATCCTTCAAAAAATACCCACACCCAAACAATGATCAACCACACCGTTTATATACTATCATGAATCTTCATTGAAAAATGATTGCAATAACTGTTTTGCTTCAAGATACCTGAGTACATTAACCCTTTACTTGTTTGCTAAAAAATAGTCAAGTGTTTAGAAGTAAAACAGTGTCATAAACCTCTATAACTGAAATCTTATTGTCTTAACAAAAATGTCTTAAAGCCAAATGTCTCAAAGCTTGTTAAAAGGAGATTTTATTTTAATACTTGTTTAAGCAATGAAGAAATCAAACAAATACCAAACCGATGGAGACAACCACAAGTGCATAGTTAAAGAAAGCATTATCAACTACCAAGTCCTTGCTGACTCATGATCTGCTATCCATGCTTGTAACGAACTCGTCTAGCTCCTTTAGTGTCAGCCAAAAAGAATAGATTTACAATTGCGAACAAAACATTCTTATGGTGGCTAGGGTTCCAAACCCTTCAACAATAATATTGCCCTAAATTTCGTTCTTTCAAGACTGTCAAAGATTTTATCAAAAACAATGATGATTTGAAGTCCGATGCAAGTCAAACACAATGATTAATGAACCATCATAATGCTTTAGAGTCCGATGACTAAGTCTTCAATGCCAAAAAAACATTCCAACTGTTCATTGCCAATGCCAAGTCATAATAAATAAAGTGAAGTCTCATGTGTGTTAAGTCCCATACAACTCAATTTAGACTCAAAACAATGATTTGTAATATCATTGCTAAGAATTTTAAAAAATCTATTTCATTGACATTCAACAAATGCCTTTATCACATGCTTCGATACTCATTAAGAGTATACAGTAAACACAAACTCTTTACAAGGAGTGTTGATCAAAGAAAGACATGGTGTAATCACCTTTTCAAATGGAAGTCAACTTTAGACCAATTTCCTTATTACCACATCAAACACCGATGCAATGTGATCAAGCACACATGCATTGTGCTCAAATACAAAATACCATGCAAGCTGCCCGAAGCCATATATGACCAATCAAGACAAATTGAAGCCTTGTTAGGATGAGCCCAAAACCTTATTAATGTCACCGCCATATGAATTTTACAAAGATAACTCCATTGTGAAATGATATAACCACCCGATATGCCAAGGTAAACAACAATACAATGTGCCAAAAGAAACCAATTAAGGTTTATATTATATGCCACATTAAATAATCAATCAAGATGCTTATTAACACTTCAATGTTGATTATCATAGCAAGGCTTGTATAGAGAAGTCACCTGAGAAATGATTGTTTTGACAAACTGGACCTACAAATGATCAATCAGAATATGATCAAATAACCTGTGACATGCAACCTCAAATGGAGCTTTCAAATGATCCTGAAAATGATCAATCCTAAATAACCTGTACAATGCCTTATCAACACTGTAAGTCCAACATAATCATAAACACTGAAAGAATATCATGTCGAGTGGATCAAACAACAGAACCATCATGGATATCCTGAAAGTCAAGTAGCATCAATCTGAAAAACCAAGTTTTTTCATCATGTAAAGAATAAACCTGACTTGTAGCACCTTGTTGAATGATCAAATGTATGTTGTGCTAACCATGACAATTAGCCAATATGCTAAACAAGTAAGCAAGTGTCATCATGTATACCATTTGTGCCAACTGCCAAATATCAATCACTTGTGACTTGTAACCTTGAAGAATCAACCTTTAAAACATTCACCAACCACATGCGAACCAATTTGAGAATACATCCTGTAAAACAATCACCTTCCACATGTGAACCAATCTGAGAATCCATCTCGTCAACATCCATCATCCTGTGAAACACTGTCAGCATCCACATGTATCAAGACAATATTACCAAGATATCAATGACACAACATATGTCAGAGATACATATTATTCAAAGAAAAATTGAGCATGAGAAAATTGAGCATTTGTATATCAATCCATCACAACAATGAGCATCTTCGAAACCGCACATCATGTAGCTTGTCAATGTTAATCAAAGAATACTAAGAACAAGTTTTGTCATCAAGGACAAACATCACAAACACATCATGTCAACATCTTCAAATTCCAAGTCTTCACTTTCTTCATCAACTTGTGGTTCAAATTCTTTCACCACCATTTGTTCCACCTCATCTTGGTTAGTAGCCTTCTCTTTTCCCTTTTTGTCCAATGAAGCAACCTTAGCTAAACGCGTTGACCTTCGACCACCACTAATTAGTCCTGACTTCCCTTCCTCCATTTCATCTCGTTGATTCCCCTCTTCATCTTCATTAATGGTAATAATAACACTTTTTTTTCTAGTCTATTATGATATTCTTAGCCTTGGGGGCTCAAGGAGCAGTAACGAATGTTTCTGCTTCTCTAACATGGCCTTGATCAGATCAAACTCAAAATATTTTTTCACAAAAGCCAACTTAGCAACAAGGGTAGAGGGTTTGGAGCTATGAGTAGCCAAGGGGGTGGCATTCACAAGGGAATTCTCCGTAGGAGCAATAATTTGAGGAAGAGGCCTAGGGTTAGGATCCGGATTAGGATGAGCATCAACCAGGGGTTCATCTTCCACATCAAAATTTTGATTAGGGATGTCTCGCTTAGTAGCCAATGGGTTTCCATGAGGGTTGTTAGCTAGGGCATACTTGTAGAGGGAAAGCATAAGACCTTGGTGCAATGGGGGAGTTACCCCATTCTCGATATTTTATTGCAATGAAGATAACCGATAGAAGGGCAGGCTAATAAGGTCATTATGGCGTATATGGTTAAGAAGGGGAAAATGATATGCATGGACTATCATGTATCTTCCCTCTAAAGTGAAAGATCTCATTACAAAAATACTTACCAGTGCAAAAGGAGGTGGAAGTTAAAGCCTGGTGTACCCATTCTGGAACCACATTAGCTTCTCTCTATCATGAAGTAAATTATCCACAAACATTTGATAACTGGCTCCACTTTTCTTAGCAACCTTTTTTCCCTCATTCGCTAGACCCGTCACCTTTGCAATGAGCTTTGTAGTGACTTCAAATTTCACCACCCCTATAGTCACGTACCCTTTTCTCCAAGAATTTATTAATTTGGTCATCAAAATTTCATTGTAACCTTTCATAGCCTCAAAGGAGACCATTCTTTCCCTTTGAAACAACCTCCAGAGGTTGACATTTTGCTTGAGAGCAGCATAATTGGGAGGTTCAATACATTTCCTTGGCCCTCCCATTTTGGAACTTGCTAAGCTTTTTGAACTTTTCTTCTACAACCCTTTCTTCATACCACCATAGTGCCTAGACCCACTTCTCCAACCGGCCTTGCAGAGAGCACAATTGAAAGTATTTGGAAGATGAAAGCGTTTTGAAATGCTTAATGAGAACTAGTAGATAGAACAGACCTCAAACACGGTTCCTTGTACAAAATTTAAATGATTACCTTTTCTGATAATAAATGTATCTAGATTTTCCATTACAAACTAAGCCTCGATTAAGAGGTGGGAAATGACGTTTGGCACAACAAAATATTGTGATATGACACAAGCCTTACCAATATAATTAACCGTGTAATCTTGGGTGTTCTTGGGAATGATAGAGATATTAATTATTGCACCTGAGGATATCTTCTTAATACTTATTGTACCAAGATTGTCATCATTAATATTTGAGCCCTTTCCATCATCAAATCTAAATGTCCCATTATATCGACCCCTTATCAAAACTTTATAAGATAAATATTTTCATATTAGTCTTTCAACACCTTATCTTTCATTGTTGTAGGCAACTGACGAAACTCCCATCTGGTCCACATATTGCACATGACAACTACGTTGGCAACAGTGTCAGTAGAGTGGTTTCCTTCCCTGTACATGTGTTGAATTTGATAGTGAGTGAAGAAATTCATAAGTTCCTTACAATTATCTATTATATCCTTTAGTTCCCATGGGACCACTATACTACCTTTCAATATATCAACTATAAGTTTCAAGTCTCCATCCAAGATGACCTTCTGAAACCAAAAGCTCTTAACATCTTAATTCCTCCCCACATTTCCATTGCCTCAACTTTGTTATCGGTGGAGATACCCACATGTTTCCCACATCCCAATATACAATCTCCAAGGTGTTTTCTCAACAAACCCCTTGCCACTGTAAGGCCAGGATTACCTTTAGAACACTTGTCGAAGTTAAATTTTATCCAATCCCTCTTAGGAGGATTCCGCATTGTAGTCTTGCTTAAGAGATAAGTAGACCAGATGATATTGGTAAGCTTGCTTAAGAGATAAGTAGACCAAATGATATTGGTAAGGTCATTCTTTATGCCCCATAGCTATTTGATTCTTATTTCTTTATAAGTGGGCATAACTTTTGAATAGCTGTACCCCACCTCCCCACCCCCCACTTCCACATTTTTCTGTATTTGATCCTTTATGGACATACATAACTCATGGTTTTTTCTCTTAGTTTCCCTAAAATTTTGATTGTTTCCTTCTAAATCCCCCATGATATGAAAGGAGGGGCTTGGTTCAAGAGGTCCAATATTATCTTGTGGGAACAAGAGCTAAAAGACTAGCTATTTATAAAGGATTTCATGGTAGGAGGGAAGACCCATTATGTAAGCAACAGAGGTAGGAAATAGGACCAATCTTCTCTAGAGAACAGATAGTGGAAGAATAGATGCATAATACTCTCTTCTTCCTATTTGCATAGGACACATATGTTAACTAATTGGAACCCCTTCTTACAAGATTATCAATAGTTAGGATTCTGCCATGAGAGGCTGCCCACCAAAATAGTTGACGTTAGGAGATATATTTTTTATCCACACCTTGTCCCAATGAAGATCCCTACAATCAATTAGAGGTTTTTCCAATTCCTTATAGGCATTTTTGATCGAGAAGCAACCAAATATTCAAACAACTTGGTCAAAGGTCACTTTTTTCATTTTAGTTTCTTGAAGGAGCAGGATGTCAACTTTGTTATCTAAAATACATGTTTTGACCAAAAAATGTTTATAAGGGCTATTAAGGCCCTTGATATTCCAATAAAGAATCTTCATATTCATAACTAATTTGTGACAAGCACACCTAGAAGTTGTTATAAAATCAACCAACATTACTTATTTTTGGACTTCAGACCCATGATCGAGTCCAAAGTTTTTGTCTGCTTGAAGCCACATCATGCACTGTGTCTTTGTTTCTAGATTCCTTTTGAGGTCTTCCAACCTTATTTCCTCTCCCTACATTTGGTTTCTTTTTCTTTTTTGACTTGCTTGTAGCTTATGTCCAATCTTCTTAATCCTCTCTATCAAAGGGAGAAGGGAGAAAACCTAAAATAGCCAATGAGTCCTTAAGGTTCCCACCATCCTTCTGAGACAAAAAGATGTCCCCTAAGGATTGAGAAGGGGCAGAAGATTCTTTAGTGAGTTGTAACACAATTTTCCCTTCCTTAGCCCCTTCCTCAACATTGCCTCCATTCTTAACCCTATTAGGAACCAATGCATTGATCGTCCTTTGGTTTGTTTCTAGCTGCTTATGAGAGTGTTCATCTAGATTCACCTCAACAATCTTTGTCTTCAAACCTTGCTTCACACTAGTGATTAGCCCATCCCCTAAAGTTGTTTCCTCACTTTCCTTACATCCCATGACCCAAGAAATAGCATCAAGATCTTGACAAGCAGCTTCCCACTCCATTGAAGTTTCAACATTCATAGGGGAAGAATCTTTTAGGAATTCAACACTGCCCCTAACATGTTCATCCTTATTTAAGGAGACTTCATTATCAACGTCGGAATCATTAATCATAGGATTAATTAAGGGTTGATAATCACCAACAAACACATCTTGACTCATCTTATTATAGTAGTCAATGGGGTGGCTGAAATTCTTACAGGATTGACAAAATAGTCTTGCATTTTTGTACTCAAGAGGTTGAGACTAGTTTCCAAACTTTGATTTCAGGATCTAGCAAAAACTAAGTGAGACTTTTCATGGGTTATCTTGTCAATAGCTAGGAGGATTCCAAAAGAGTTGGCAATCCCTTTTAAGATTCCCAACTCGCAAAACTCATGAGGTAGCTCATGGAGGCATACCCACATAGGGGCTGAAGCACCCAAGTCAGTAGAAGGGTCAAATCCTGATTTCCATTTACACAATGAAAGGAAATTCTTGAAACCAACATTAAAAGCCCATGTGGCTCTCATTGAAACCTTTAACATATCCTTGTAGAAAAAAAAGAAAAAAAAGAAAAATTCCTTTAGGCATATCACTAATAGAGACACTTCCTTTTAAGTTCCAAACAGAAGCAGCCCAAAGCCTTACCTATTCAATATTTAGGGGGTACGCTAGGAATTTTCCAACTAATGACAACTTGATGTCATCCATAGCCTTAATCATCAATGCTTTAGGAATATCAATTTCCCTACCTATTATTGAATAGAAAGTAAACTCTGTGTTCAGTCTTCCCATAGCTAGCGAGCTGACATCCACAAGTTTATCCATAAAAGAAGCAGGTTCTTCTTCAGAGAAAAAAGATTCCAAACCAAAGGACAGGGATAGAGGCATTTTGCTAGAAGTACCAATTGTCCTTCCCACAAGAGAAGGGGCAGAGTTACGAGAAGGGTAACCGGCATGGGGAACAACATTATTAGAAGTAACAAAGGTAAGCATAACACCAGGCAAAGGAATAACATTCTTTGAATGGGGAGCCTTTCTGGGGCCCCCTCTCGGTTGGGAATGGGGAGCCTTATTGGGCCCCCAAATTGAGTCGTGACATTCTCTCATCAAATCCCACGCTAATTCTTTCCATTTGGGAACATAAAATCTGTCCCTCGTGAACATTAGTATTCCATTCTCCAAATGAGATCTTCGTGTCCTTCCCTACTTAACTTGATTAACTAGTTGAAATGCTTGGGAATACATTTTGAGTCCTTCTTTGACCTTGTCAATTATCTCATCAAATAACACTACTCTTGATTCTGAGTTGCCTTCCTCTTGTTGTTGTTGAATAACAACCAATTGAGCTTTATGGCTCAAAGCATCTCCAACCACATTTTTCTTTCTAAGATAGTGAATCAAATCCATGTTGAACTTGGCCAAATATTCTTGCCACCTTGCTTGTTTAGGTGTAATCGTGACTTGAGTTTTAAAGTATGTTGAGCTTATATTATCTGTCTTCACTATGAATGGAACACCCAACAAATAATGTCTCCAAACTCGTAAGCAATGCACAATACCAGTCATCTCCTTATGTGCTAGGTATCAATGTGCTCTCTCATTCATTTTCCAGGATTTGAATGCAACAGGGTGACCTCCTTGCATCAACACACCACCAACAAAATAATCTAAGGCATCCTTTTGCACTTCAAAGATGTTACTAAAATTTTGGCAATGCTAACACTGGTTCGAAACATAAACTTTCTTTTACCTCCTCGAAGGCCTGGATTTGTTTTTTTGTCCATTTCCAAGCTCGATCTTTCCTCAATAGATATATCAAAGGCTCTGCAATCTTCGAGTATCCCTTCATAAGCTTCTTCTAGTAATTGGCTAATCCAAGGAATTAGTGGACTTTGTAGACGAACTACAACATATCCCAAGCTCAGATAGCTTGAATCTTCTTAGGATCGAGCTTGATAAAACCTCCGCCTATGATATGCCCCAAGAACTGAACCTCTTTCTAGGTGAAAGAGCACTTCTCTTTTTTTACATAAAGATTGTTCTCTCTTAACATTTGAAACACCTCTACCAAGTGCTCACAGTGCTCTTCGAGCAACTTACTATAGATTAGTATATCGTCCAAATATGCTACAATGCATTTATCCAAAATACCTCTAAAACCACAATTCATAAGTGTATAGAATGTAGCTGGGGCATCACAAAGCGTAAACGACATCACAAGAAACTCAAAGGACCCATACCTGGTAGTAATGTTAGTCTTTTCTTCATCTTCAACAGCTATTCTCACTTGATAATACCCTTGTTTGAGGTCCAATTTAGTGAAGTAGGTTGTCCTCCCAACAGATCAAAGTAGTCTGCGATCAAGGGAAAATGATACTTGTTTTTAATTGAGAGCTTGTTCAAATCCCTATAATCCATGCACAGTTGAAGACTCCCATATTTCTTCTTTTGAAAGAATGTTGGGGCTATATATGGGGACCTTGATGGTTGAATGAATCCAGACTCAACTAGCTCAGCGAGTTACTTTCTCAATTCAACCATTTTTGGATTGGAAAGTCGATAGGGTGCACGAGCTGGTCATCTCAACCCAACCTCTAACTCAATTCAGTAATCAATAGCTCATCAAGGTGTCAAAACATACGGTAGCTTTTTAAGCCTAACATCGGCATATTCCTTGAGTACCTTTGCCACAACATCAGGGTGCATGGGAGTTGAATGTTTGTCCTTGTCCCAATTTCCTATGAGGGCAGCTAGGTAGCTGAAACATCCATTCTTGTGGATCACACGACCAAAAGTTAGGGTTGATAAGGCCTTGGAAGCTACAGAAGATTTAACTAACTTGACCATACGAAGATGGAAGATTTTGATTTAATTCTGGGTCAAGAATTTTTAAGGAAATTGAAGGTTGTGGTTCTGTCCTACCTTGACTGCTTTCACAACCAGGTTTGTCGAACCCTTCCATTGCCCTATTCACATCTTGACACCTTTAACATTACCATTGCATTTCTTAGCAGTCATATTCACAGTCGTGAAAGATGAGGTTGGAGCTTGAATCACCATATCAAAGCTCTTGGCCTTCTTATGCGAGATATAATTATGTGATGCACCAATATCTATCATGGCGATCACCTTTTTAGCTGCAAAGAATACCTCAACAAAGAACAAGTCATGTTCGTGTTCACAACTAGATGAGGTAGAACCTTCTTCATTTTGTATTGCAATCAACATTTTCAACACACCCATTTCATGAATTTCCCCTTTAATTGACTCAACCTTGGAAGCATACACTCTTCTTTTTTGGATAGTCTCGCGTCTAGTGCTCTAGTTTTCCACAAATAAAGCATGTTTTAGCCTTTGTTTGGGCTGCAGTAGACTCTGCATCTTTAGATCCTTGGCCACTCCTCTTGTTATTGGATTAATTGGAAGAGGGTTGACTGAAACCTTCCTTGTCTTCGAATGACATATATTTCTTCTTTGTAGGAGGCCATGAATTCCTAGCTTTCAATTTCGTGGTCTCTCCTTTGAAATCAAGTAGGCGATCAACGTTGGTTATGGCAGTAGCAAATGTCTGCACATTTTTCCTTTTTATGTCAGCTTGTGCCCAAGGCTATAAGCCTTTCATAAAGAAGAAGAGACAATCCATCTCGCTCATGCCTTTAGTTTTGATCATGAGGGCTGAAAAAGACTTAATGTACTCACATTTTTTGCTTGAATGATCTTCATTGGATTCAAAATTGAGGGCATTCAAGCAAAATCTGAGTACGTTAAGTGTTTTTTCGCCCTCATGATCAAAATTAAAGACATGAGTGAGATGGATCATCTCTTCTTTATGAAAGGATTATAGCCTTGGGCATGAGTCAACAAAAGAAGACAAAATGTACAAACACTTGTTGTCGCTATAGCTGCCATTGATCACCTACTCAACTTGAAAGGAGAGACCACAAAACCACAAGCTGGGAATTCTGGGCCTCCTACGAGGAAGAAATTTATGTCACATGAAGACAAGAAGGGTTTCATTCAACCATCTTGCAAGAAATCCAATAAGAAGAGGACTAGCTAAGGATATAAAGATGTAGAGTCTACTGTAGCCCGAAGAAAGGCTAAGATGTGCTTTCTTTGTGGAAAACCAGAGCACTGGGCACGAGACTGTCCAAAAAAGAAGAGTTTGAATGCTTCCAAGGCTGAGTTAGTTAAATGGGAAATTCATGAAATGTGTGTGTTGAAAATGTTGACTACAATACATAATGAAGAAGGTTCTACCTCATCTAGTTGCGAACAAGAACATGAGTTGTGCTATGCTGAGATATTCTTTAGAGCTAAAAAGGTGATTGCCTTGATAGATACTGGTGCATCACACAATTATATCTCGCATAAGAAGGCCAAGAGCTTTGATATGGTGATTCAAGTTGCAACCTCATCCTTCAAGGTTGTGAATATGACTACTCATAAATGCATTGGTAATGTTAAAGGTGTCAAGATGCGAATAGGGCAATGGCAGGGTTTGACGAACCTAGTTGTGATCAAGATGGAAGATGTTGATTTAATTATGGGTCAAGAATTTTTAAGGAAATCGAAGGTTGTGGTTCTACCCTACCTTGAATGCTTCTTGTTCTTAGATGGTTGCTCTAGACTTGTATGGTCAAGTCAGTTAAACTTTATGTAGCTTCTAGGGCCTTATTAGCCTTAAGTTTTGGTCGTGTGATCCAGAAGAATGGATGTTCCCGCTATCTAGCTACCCTCATAGGTGACTGGGACAAGGATGAAGGTTCGACTCCCATGAACCCTGATGTTGTGGAAGATGTACTCAAGAAATACACCGATGTCATGCTAGAAAAGCTACCATCCGATTTGCCACCCCGACGAGCTGTTGATCACCAAATTGAGTTAGAGGATAGTTTGAGAGCACCAACTCATGCACCATATCAACTTTCCGGTTAAGAAATGGCTGAATTGATAGAGCAACTCATTGAGTTAGTTGAATCTAGATACATTTGACCATCAAGGTCTCCATATGCAGCTTCGACACTCTTCCAAAAGAAGAAAGATGGGAGTATTCGACTATGCGTGGATTACTAGGTTTTGAACAAGCTCTCAATTAAACATATCATTTTCCCTTGATTGCGAGCTATTTTGATCGGTTGGGAGGGGCAACCTACTTCACTAAATTAGACCTCAAATAAGGGTATTATCAAGTGAGAATAGTTGCTGGATATCAAGAAAAGACTGCCACTCCTACTAGGTACATGTCTTTTGAGTTTCTTGTGATGTGGATTGGGCTTTGTAATGCCCCAGTTACATTTTGTACCCTTATGTACCCTTATGAATGATGTTTCTAGAGGTCTTTTGGATAAATGTGTTGTAGTATATTTGGACGATATACTAATCTATAGTAAGACACTGGAAGAGCATTGTGAGCACTTGGTAGAGGTGTTTTAGCTGTTAAGAGAACAATCTTTATATAAAGGAAAAAAGTGCTCTTTCACCTAGAAAAAAGGTTGAGTTCTTGGGGCATAGGTGGAGGTTTTATCAAGCTTGATCTTGAGAAAATTCAAGCTATCCGAGATTGAGAGCCATTGTAGTCCATCCACGAGGTCCGCCAATTCCTTGGATTGGCCAATTACTATAGAAAGTTTGTGAAGGGATACTCAAAGACTGCAACACCTTTGACAAATCTATTGAGGAAAGATCGAGCTTGGAAATGGACATAAAAACATATCTAGGCCTTCGAGGACAGAAAAGAATGTTTATGTTTCAAACTAGTGTTAGCATTGCCAAATTTTGGCAAAACCTTTGGAGTGCAAACAAATGCCTCAGATTATGCTATTGGTGTTGTGCTGATGCAAGGAGGCCACCCTGTTGGATTTGAATCTAGGAAACTAACGAGAGAGAATGCCATACCTAGCACATGAGAAGAAGATGACTAGTATTGTGCATTACTTACAAGTTTGGAGGCATTATTTGTCAGGTGTTCCCTTCACTGTGAAGATAGATAATATAAGCTCAATATACTTAAAAACTCAGGCTAAGATTACTCCCAAACAAGCAAGGTGGTAGGAATTTTTGGCGAGGTTCGACATGGACTTGATTCACTATCTTGGAAAGAAAAATGTGGTTGTAGATGCTTTGAGTTGAAAAGCTCAGTTGGTTGCTATTCAACAACTACAAGAGGAAGATAACTCAAAATGTAGAGTAGTGTTATCTGATGAGATAATTGACAAGGTCAAAGAAGGACTCGAAATGGATTCCCAAGCATTTCAGCTAGTAAATCAAGTTTAGTAGGGAAGGGAACAAATATTTCATTTGAAGAATGGAATACTAATGTTCATGGGGTACAAAGTTTATGTTCCCAAATGGAAAGAATTAAGGCGGGATTTGATGAGAGAATGTCATGACTTAGTTTGGGTTGGACACCCTGGCCAAAGGAGGACAACTACTTTGCTTAAGAGGGGCTTCTTTTTGTCCAAGCTTAAAGAAGAGGTGGAAGAATACGTGAAGACCTATTTGATTTGTCAATAGGACAAAATGACGTTTCAACTTCCAGGAGGGTTGTTGCAACCTTTGCGAGTCCTGATGCATCCATGGGGAAGCTTGAGCATGGACTTCATCACGTAGCTCCCTGAAGTAGATGAATTTTCAAGCATCATGGTTGTTGTAGATAGGTTTTTCAAATATAGGACCTCTATTACATCTCACCATGGTTGCACAACAGAAGATGCTACAAGTTACTTCTTTAGGTTCATGATTAAATACTAAGGTGTGCCACTCAACATTGTGTTTGATCAGGATCCTAAGTTTACCAACCGATTTTGGAGTGAACTTTTCAAATTTATGGGTACTAAAATCCTTATGTCTATATCCTACCATCCTCAAATGGATTGCTAGACCGAAAGAGTTAATGTTGTGTTGGAGGATTACTTAAGACATTTCATCAATTCAAACAAAAAGAATTGGCTACAGTTGTTAGGTGTAGCTCAGTTTAATTACAATCTACAAAAGTCTGGTGTTTGTCAATTTTCTTCATTCCAATTGGCCATACTGTGCTAAGTGCTTATTAGAGATTTGGTGGCATAGATGTGAGTGATTACCTTAAGGAATGGAATGAGCGTGTAGACCTTGCTAGTTACTACTTGATGAAGGCCAATGGGAAAATGAAATTAGGTGCTAATTCAAAGCGAAGGGATGTTAAATTCCAGGTTGGAGACAAAGTTCTACTTTGGATGGATCCTCAACAGTTTTAAAAAGGCATGAGCTAGGCTCTTGTTTAGACATTTGATGGTTCTTTCAAAGTGTTGGGGTGGATTGGAAAAGTTGCATACAAATTCTAATTACCTTTTCACATGAAAGTGCACCCTGTTTTCCATGTTAGTTAAGGATGCATTATGCTGATGTTGAAGACCTGCTCTGAAATATACCGAGTAGAGGTCCAACTAAAGTGGTGGATAGACCTAAGAATTTGGTTGAGGAGGTTATTGAAATGCTTCAGCAAACACAGGTTGCAAGAGTTCCTTGTTGTCTGGAAGAACAAACCTTGCCAAGATGCCACTTGGTGGAGGGGAGGCACAATGGCAAAGTGAGGAAAAATTGGAGTACTTGGATAGGCACTTTGTCCCACTTACAAAGTGATAAGGATTTAAGAGGGACTCCTACCTAGCCATGGAGGTTGTGTCGACTCCAATGGCATCACCTTAATTGAGTGGGGAATAATGTTATGCATTTTGAACACTAGAACCTAATGATAGTTGAGTTGGTACCAAGTATGCAGTGTTACCTATCCCGTCTGAGGTCCAATCCCATGGATTGCCCTTTTGATGCAAAAGTGGTGTTATGCAAACTTGGGCTAGAAGAGGAGGATCTTCATTGGATTCAAATGTGAAGGAAAGTGCCATGCATTTGGTGTTGGCTTGGGTCTTGAACGAGTTCCCTTGGATGCGTCCCTTTGTCTATGTGGGTTCTTGACATGGAACCATGAGCTACACTGCTAGTTCATGTGGGTGTCGACAATGTCTTAATAAATGCACGTAAGTAATTTGGTTTCTGCCCTTGCAATGAGAACTCGACCCTTAGGAATTAAGTGAAGGTATTTTCTGGAAATATCTCCCGACAAGTTTCCTTTGGATGGGACGCTCATCTTGGAGGGAGTGCTCTGTGATTGGACAAAGTAGATTCTTGACCTTTTCTATTGGTTGCTCAAACTACGTTGGATATCTAGTCTTTGGCCTCAAATTCTATATGTAGAAGTTTGACTCAGGAATGAGACAAGAAGTTCATTTGTCTTGTAATTCTATGTGAGTAGGATAGATTTAGCTGAGCTTCTTTGTATATTGTGAAGTGTTGGAATTTTATAGCATGGTGTTTGAAAGCCTGGATTTGCAAATCCATTGAAGGGGTTGTACAATCTTGATATAGTGATGTAATTTTTGAAGTTTTCAAGTCTTGAGGCAAGAAGGGTTTTCGATGAACTCGTGTGAAGGATTGAGATGTATCTAGAGAGTGAGCTCGTTTGTCCTATGACCACTTGTAAGTTTCTTTGGCTCAGAGATTATTAGCTAAGACTGATATGAGTGTATGGTTTTATGATTTATAGTTCTTGTACAGTTGTTGTAGTATTGAATAAATAGTAAGAATTTTTGGTCCTATACCATGTATGAATTCTTGTGAATTACATTCCTTAGGCTTCAAATTCTTTGTTGTATGCTTAGTATGCATTAATGATCTTGATAGTAAGGCATAGTCTGTTTGGTTGAGCCAATTGACTCCTTTAGCATTTGGGCACTTCTAAGTTAGTGTCATAGGGGTGATCTGTTGCACCCTTGACAGGAGTCTTATTGGGCCTCCCTCTCAGTCGACCCATTAGACAATCAAGTCAAAGAAAAAATAGTGGAAATTCAAAAAAGCTAGGCGGGAAAGTTGCACAACGAAGCCAAGAGTGTCTCTTAAAAGTCTAAGGTCTTTTTTAACTTTCTCGCCTAGATTTTTTTGAATTTCCATTATTTTTACTTTGACTTGACTGTCCGATGGGATGGTCGGGAGGGGGGGCCCAATAAGAATCCCTAGTCCAAGAATGCTATTCATTAGTCTGGCGCTGTGCCTGCCTTTGTTGCTTCCAAAAATGTTCCCCATGTTGGTTCTTGTTCTCGTACCGCTGCCCCTTCTCCTGCAAGGACAGTGGGGGGCCCAATAAGGATCCCCATTCCAAGAATGCTATTCTGAAGAAGAACACACTTCTTCTGTGGATAAACTGGTGAGTTTCAACTTGCCAGCTATGGGAAGATTGAACACAAAATTTGCTTCCTGTTTAGTAATAGGTAGGGAGATTGATGTTCCTAAAGCATTGATGATTAAGGCTATGGATGGCCTCAAGCTGTCATTGGTTGGAAAATTCTTGGTGTACTGGAGCATAAAAGGAAGTGTCTCTATTAGTGCTATGCCCAAAGATATTTTTCCTTTTTTCCTTTATTGTCTACAAGGATATGTTAAAGGTTTTAACGGGAGGCCCATGGGCTTTTAATGCTAGTTTCAAGAATTTCCTCTCGTGTAAATGAAAACTAGGATTTAACCCTTCCGTTGACTTGAGTGCTATGACCCCTACATGGGTATTCCTTCTTGGGCTACCTCTTGAGTTTTGGGAGTTGGGCATGTTAAAAGGGATTGCAAACTCTTTTGGAAGCCTTTTGGCTATTGAAAAGATAAGCCAAGAAACATCTCGCGTAGTTTTCACTCATATTTGTGTTAACATGGCTGTTAACACTATTCTTCCTACCTTAGTGCTCCTGAAATCAAATTTTGGAAATTGGTCTCAACCTCTTGAGAAAAAAAATGCAAGAATTTTTTGTCAATCCTATAAGAAATTCATCCACCTCATTGAATCCTATAATAAGAGGCCTCAAGATGTGTTTAATGGTGACCGTCAACCCTTAATTGAGCCCATGATTAAGGATTCCAAGGTTGATATTGAAGTCCCCCTGAATAAGGATGAAAATGTTAGGGGCGGTGTTGAATTCTTAAAAGATTCTCCCCCTAGGAATGTTGGAACTTCCATGGAGCAGGAAGCTGCTTGTGAAGAGCCTCATGCTATTTCTTAGGTCATGGGATCTAAGGAAAGTGAGGAAACAACTTTAGGGGATGGGCTAATCCTTGGTGTGAAGCAATGTTTGAAGAAAAAGGTTACTAAGGTGAATCTAGATGAACACTCTCATGGGGAGCTGGAAACAAACCAAAGGGTGGTCAATGCATTGGTTCCTGATAAGGTTGATAATGGAGAGAATGCTGAGGAACATGATATTGTGTCACAACTTGCTAAAGAATATTCCACCCCTTCTCAATCCTTGGGGGGAATCTCCTTTTTGTCTCAAAAGGACAATGGGAACCTTAAGGACTCATTGGCCATTTTAGGTTTCCCCCCTTCTCCCTTTGACAAAGAGGATGAAGAAGATTATACATAGGCTACAAGCAAGTCAAAAAAGAAAAAAAGAAACTGGATGTATGGGAGGAAATAAGGTTGGAAGACCTTCTCAAAAGGAATATAGAAACAAAGACACGGTGCATGATGTGGCTTTAGGTAGACAAAAAACTTTGGACTTGATCACGGGTCTGAAGTCCAAAAAGGAGTAATGTTTGTTGTTTTCATAACAACTTCTCGGTATGCTTGTCATAGATTAGTTATGAATATGAAGATTCTTTCCTGGAATATCAAGGGCCTTAATAGCCCTTATAAACATTTTTTGGTCAAAATGTGTATTTTTGATAACGTGGTTGACATCTTGCTCCTTCAAGAAACTAAAATGAAGAAAAAGACCTTTGACAAGGCTATTTTGAATATCTGGCCTAGTTACTCTATGGAATCCCTTGAAATTTAAAGGTTCTATGGGATTTAATAGAAATAGTTATCTCATGGTTTCCCTTGAAAACCTATCTTCTTCAAAAAAATGGAATTTAATTAATATTAATGGTACCAATTTCTATTGGGATAGATTGCAATTATGAGATTTTTTGAATGATTCTCTAAAGAGTAGAAATGAGGACTACTGCATGCTGGGTGTATACTTCAACTCGCCGCTTTTACCCTTAGAGAAGTTGGGGGGACTTCATGACTACTCTGAAAGTATGATGGATTTAGCTGGCCTTTTTAATTTTGTTGGCCTTTTCAATGTCCCCCTTTTGGGCTTCCATTTCACATGGTCTAACAGGAGGATTGATGATTAATTGATTCAAGTCAAGTTGGATAGGTTCCTAGTCTCTACCAATTTTAATATTTCTCAACACCTTTCCCTGTCTGCCCTCCCTAGATTTGGTTCTGATCATAATGCCATCTTGCTTAAGAGAAATGCTGATCCTAATAAAATCCCTTTTCCTTTAATATTTGAATTAATGGTGACTCTCCATCTTGACTTTGTTGCCCTAATTGAGAATTAGTGCTCAGAACCCATGGTTGGCACCCCCATGTTTTTCCTGGTGGATAAGCTGAGAAGAATTAAGCAAAGAGTATAAGGATGGAATAAATTAACTTTTGGTAACATCTTTGATAGAAAAAAATCCTTGGGAGACAACTTAAAGGAAGTGCAGGATAATATGGAGGTTGGTCTGGTGGGTGAAGGCATTTGCATTCAAGAGTGTAACTTGAGAACTGAATGGTTCAAGATCAAAAAATAGGAGGAGTTTTTTTGGAAACAAAAATCTCGGGTTCAGTGGCTTTCCAAAGGAGATCGAAACACCAAAAATTTCCATTAGTCCACAATGAAACACATAAGTGGGGACAAGACAAGACAACTTAGGAAAGCTGATGGCACTATGGTGACTACTGAAAGAGAAATTGTTGAGGAAGCTGTGAACTTCTACTCCTTCTAGAATGAACTAGGGGATGCTAAACATGTATTTGATGATATCCTTCAAGTGATTCCTAAGGTTATTATTAATCAGGACCTAAAGGTTATTTCTAGAGTTGTTTCTCTCTAGGAGGTTAAAGATGTCTTTTCTCAGGGTTGGATGGGTTTCCTTTGACCTTTTTCTAGATATATTGGGAAATTGTGAATACTGACCTGTTAAATGTAGCTAGAGATTTCTTTAGACCGGGAAGGCTCCTCAATCAAATGAATGCTACATTCATTTCCCTTATCCCTAAAGAGGAAGATGCTTCATCCATGCAGGAGTTTAGACCCATTAGTTTGTGTAACACAGTTTATAAAATCTTCTCAAAGATAATTGTGTTAAGACTAAAAGTTGTTCTGAGTAAAATGATAGCCCAAAACCAGAAAGGATTTGTTTAAGGAAGAAACATCTTGGATGTTGTCATAACCACCCATGAAATTCTCCACTCAATGGACCTAAGTAAAAATTCGGGGAAGGCTTTGAAAATTGACATATATAAGGCTTATGATAGAGTCTCTTGGTGGTTCCTTTTTGTTGTTTTCAGGAAATTTGCGATTGATGGAAGATTTTTCAAATTGCTTATTACCTGTGTTACTATTCCAAAGTGCGTGATGTTAGTGAATGAGGTCCCCCAGGGTTTCTTCTCGTGTGGTTGTGGCCTTAGACAAGGAGACCCTCTCTCCCCCTATCCATTTATAATTGTTGCAGAGGTCTTTTGTAGAAACATTCAAAAAATCATTGATTCTAAAGTGTTGAAAGGAGTCAAGGTTGCTTCGTCCCTCTCACCTAACTCTCATCAACAGTTTTTTGATGATACCATTCTGTTTGGTGAAGACAACCATTGGAAATCTATATTAAATGACTATGCTTCAGATTCAAGTCAATATATCAATTATAATAATAGTAAGTTATACTTTTTCTCATGTGGTTGTGGCCTTGGACAAGGGTACCCTCTCTCCCCCCATCCATTTATAATTGTTGCAGAGGTCTTTGGAAAAAAAATTCAAAAAATCATTGATTCTAAAGTGTTGGTCAAGGCTGCTTTGTCCCTCTCACCTAACTCTCATCAACAATTTTTTGATGATACCATTCTGTTTGGTGAAGCCAACCATTGGAATTCTATATTAAATGACTATGCTTTTGCTTTGAGTCAATATATCAATTATAATAAGAGTAAGTTATACTTTTTCCATGTTGATCACATTGTGAAAGAGAGGTGCAGATTTTGGGTTTCCAGGAAGTTGTTTTGCCTGCTACTTACCTGAGATATTTTCCTCTGATCTCTAGAAAACTGGAAAATAATTATTGCAATCACTTAATTGAAAGAGTTCAAAAAAAGTTAGTTGGATGGAAAGGTAAACTCCTTAGCCAAGTAGGGAAGATCCAACTGCTAAAAGCTTCTCTTCAAAACATCCCAATCTACTATTTGTCTTTGTTTAAAATCTTTGCTTTTATTGTGGAAAAAATTGAACAAATTGAAAGAAGATTCCTGTGGTCTGACATTGAAGAAAAAACAAATTGGCACTTGTTGGATGGGAGAAAGTGTGTGCTCCTAAAAAGGCTGGTGGATTGGGGATAAGGAGAATTAAACTCTTCAACAAAGCTGTCACTTCTAAGATGGGGTGGACCCTATTGGAAGGAACCAAGGATTGGGTTAAGATCTTCCAAGCTAAATACTTCAAAAATAGAGAACCTGGCTATAATAGAGAAGCTAAAGGAGACTCGAAACTTCTAGTTGACCTATTGAAAGGCCGTACAATGGTTCCATTGGAACTTAAGGATATAATAGACAATTGTAAGAAACTTATGAATTTCTTTGCTCACTATCCAATTCAACATGTGTATAGGGAAGGAAACTACTATGCTGAAAGTGCTGCCAACACGACCCTCATGTGCAATACGTGGACTTGATGGAAGTTTTTCTAGTTGCCTATGACAATGAAAGATAAGGTATTGAAAAACAAATATAAAGGTGTTTATAATTTATAGGGTTTTGATAAGGGGTCAATATAAGGGGACATTTAGATTTGATGATGGGAGGGGCTCAAATATTAATGATGCCAATATTGGTACGATAGGTATTAAGAAGATATCCTTAGGTGAAATAATTGATATCTCTATCATTTCCAAGAACACCCAAGATCATAGGGTTAATTACATTGTTAAGGCTTGTGTCATATCATAATATTTTGATGTGCCAAACATTTTTTCCCACCTCTTAATTGAGGCTTAGTTTGTAATGGAAAATCTGGATACATTTATTATCAGAAAAGGTAATCATTTAAATTTTATACTAGGAACCATGTTTGAGTTCTCTTCTATCTACTAGTTCTCGTTAATCATTTCAAAACACTTTCATCTTCCAAATACTTTCAGTTGTTCTCTCTGCAAGGCCAGTTGGAGAAGTGGGTTTGGGCATTGTGGTGGTATGAAGAAAGGGTTGCAAAAGAAAAGTTCAAAAATCTTATAGAGTTCCAAAATGGGAGGACCAAGGAAACATACTGAACCTCCTAATTATGCGACGCTCAAGAAAAATGCCCGTCTCTGGAGGTTTTATCAAAGGGCGAGAATGGTCTCCTTCTTTGAGGCTATGAAAGGTTACAATTAAGTCTAATGACCAAATTAACAAATTCTTGGAGAAAAGGGCAGGTGACTATAGGGGCGGTGAAATTTGAAGTCACTGTTGAGCTCATTACGAAGGCGACAAATCTAACGAATGAGGGAAGAAAGATTCCTAAGAAAAGTGGAGCCGATTATCAGATGTTTGTGGATAATTTTCTTCATGATGGAGGGAAGCTAATGCAGCTCAAAAATGGTTACACTTGACTTGAACTTCCACCACCTTTTTCCCTGGTAAGTATGTTTGTAATGAGATATTTGACTTTAGAGGGAAGATACATGACAATCCATGTATATTATTTTCCCCTTATTAACTATATATGCCACAATGGCCACATTAATCCACCCTTCCATCAGTTATCTTCATTGCAACAAAGTATCGAGAATGGGGCGACTTCCCCATTGCATCAAGGTCTTATGCTTTCCCTCTAAAAGTATGCCCTAGCTAACAACCCTCATGGAAAATCGCTAGCTGCTAGGCATGACATCCCTAATCAAAATGCTGATGTGGAAGATGAACCCCTAGTTGTTGCTCATCCTAATCCAAAGCCTAACCCTAGGCCTCTACCTCAGATTATTGCTCCTGGGGAGAGTTCCCCTATGAATTCTGCCCCCTTGGTTTCTCATAGCTCCAAACCCTCTACCTCTGTTGCTAAGTTGGCTTCCGTGAAAAAATATTTTGAGTTTGATTTGATCAAGGCCACCCTAGGGAAGTAGAAACACTCACCATTACTCATTGAAGCCCCAAGGCTAAGAATCTGAAAATAGACTAGAAAAAATAGAGTGTTGCTATTACCATTAATGAAGACCAAGAGTGGAATCAATATGATGGAATGGAGGAAGGGCGGTTGGGCTGATTAGTGGTGGTGAAGGATCAATGCGTTTAGCTAAGGTTGCCTGACTGGACATAAAGGGAAAATAGAAGGCTACTGACCAAGATGAGGCAAAACAAATGTTGGTGGAAGAATTTGAACCACAAGTTGATGAAGAAAGTGAAGACTTGGAATTTGAAGAGTGCTTATGAAATGGGAGAAGAAGATTTAGAGGAGGTAAAAAATGACGAGGATGACAATTGGAGGGAAGATGAACCTAGGGTTCCTATGAAGGAGACCACTAAAACTGAGAAAAAATCCATTGCCTCTAATTCTGATGAGGACACTAACATTGATTTTCTAAAAAGTAGGATAAATTTTATGCAGGTATAGATGGAAGACATGGAGAAGGCAATCATAACCCTGATGAAGGTCACCAATGGACTCTTGTCATGCCATGGTGGGTGTGGTCTGAAGAAAAACTAAGATTATGATGATGCTCAAGAAGATTGTGAAAAGTGAAGACAAGGACCAGGGAGACAAAGATGACCTTGATTGGAGGGAGTTTGTGTCCCAAATCGGCAAAATTTGGGAGTTGATTGCCAATTCTAAGTAATGGCATTGCTTGTCTTTTTTTTTATCCATTTTCTTGAGTTATATGTCTGGTTTTAAACTATTGGTACTTAATTTTATTATATTGGACTGCTATTTCTTGATAGCAATGTTATGGTTATGTACTTGCTGGACTTTGGTTAATCTTATAAATGGTTTGTGTACTATTTTGTGGATTAATATGGGGATTTTTTTTTATTATGCTGTTAATGGTTTTATGGTTGTAATTTTGGGTTCTTGGCCTGCATGCCATTTTGGGATCTAGTTTTTTTTGTCTACTGCTCTTTTCAGGTGGGGGTTGGTGTTGTTTTCCCTAGCGTGTTTCTCTATTTGCTGTTCTGGCTTTGTAACCACGAGATCATGGCCCTTTTCCTTCTTACTTAATCAACTCAAAAATGTCCTACATATATACCCAATTACATCTGCGTACATCAATTAGGTTGACCTAATTAGATAAAGCCCTATTTTAATTCAAAATAGCTTTGTTGGCTCCACACTTGATTCAAAAACATCTTTGCACTCAAATCAAACATGCAAAAGTTGATTTAGGTCAGCATGTACCTAAAATAGGTCTTACTAACATCCACAATACATAATTATTATTCCTTGTGTTATATGTATGAGCAATTGTGTGATAACTTGGTTTCTATGTCACATGATTACTAGTGAGTTGTTTTACAAAGTTTGAGATATGGCCATGATTTTTTGGTTTTTTTTAAGGTGGTCCTATGATAAGCATGGGTTCTGGTTTGAACTTTAGGTTGTTACGTAGGTGGATAAATTATAAGTTGAGGTGTGACTACATTAATTATTCTTTATTGTGTAGAAATATTGCAAGCCTTAATGTATGAACTAAGTGAGATGAAGTCCTCAAGGGTTTCATCTAACATGTCAAATTCATCACAACTAAATAGGTATACAATGCACTTGTAGAAAGAGATTTGACAATATTATATGACTATGCTTTGTCCAAGATTAATCATTAAATTTCAATTTCAGCTTATGTTCATGTGTGTTATAGACCTAATGTAGGCACAAATCTAGAAACCAGATTCAAATTTTGCAAAATAACATGTATCAGTCTATTTTGGAGATCTTGGGAAGATTTTTGGAGGACTAGGACACCCTAGGGTGTCTGTTTCTTGCTAGGTTTCTTTCTAAAATTTCAGTTTTAGAGGCACTAAGGACATAAACTATCTGTGTTATAGCTTGCAAATCTAGATTTAGAATTGATTATGTAGTTGTTTTGCGAGTTTTCAGATTTTGCAATGTGTTGTAACAACCTAGGGTTTTACATCTTTACAAAAAAGAAACTAATCTACCTAAGTTATGCAATACTTTAGAAAATATAAACAATTGTCCTAAAGATATGATAATTCCAATACTGAAATGCAATAATTTTTCATAAATTTGTAACAAATTAAGAAAAATGACACCTTTCTTTCACTTGAAATGACACCTTTTCAAAATTTCAAATCATAACTCAACAAACAAAAACATATTGATAACACAAAGACAAAGATCTGTGCAAAGTTTTTCTCAACCACCAATAGCAAGATAGAGTTTCCCAATGGCATGTTTGTCGTGGACAAGGGGGAAAAACTATTAGTTTGAAAGTTTAGAAGACTACTTAGGGATTCTGGATCTATGTGCAAATAGTTTTGATAGTCATTATTTCTCCAAAATTTGTTCAATTTAAGACAATGTACTTAAATACAAATGTGTAGCAATGCTTGAACAATGAATGACAATTATGAATGAAATTTTCAATATAGATCTGACCTTACATGACAAAAATAAGCCTTAAAATGCAATATTGGATGCATTTTTTGAATTTTATATGAAATAAACCTATGATGAAATATTGTATGCATTTTTTTGAATTTTTACTTCTTTTATGATGCAAAAATGAAACCCTAAATGAACAGTGCAAAAAAAATGCAATGCAAAACCTAGATCTAATGTTAAATTTCAAATTTTAGAAGGTTATTATGATGTCAAAATGTCAGGTTCACCAAAATGTAACATAGAAAAAGGGAACCCTAAGTTTAATGTCTAAACATGATTAATTTAACTTCTTTTTCAAAGGTACATTAGGATGCAAATGAACAAGGTGATAAGATTGACTTTCAACCATGAAGGTGAGTCAATTAGACCTGGATTTGATCCTTTTGAATCTTGGAAGGGGATTGGAATTGATTTTATTTGATTAATCTAATTAGATTGTGTACCCTAATATGAAAATTTTAAGATCTTGATAACTGCCAATCTAAAATAGAGACCTATAGGTAGATGTAAGAAGGGAAAAACACTGTGTACCTATATTTTAAACTTGGAAATGGTTTGAGTAGGATGATAAAGTTTCCCAAGGGTGTCTAAGTCCTTGTATGCATTTTTTGGGACTAAAAGCTTGAACTTGTAGAGGTCTCTATCTACTCCCTATGCCAATCTTATAAGCTTTCATCTTTGGATATGAACACATAATAAATCTATAAAAAGAGATGGTGGGGGGTGGCTATATATGAGTTTTCCTCACTCAAAACCCTATTTTGGTATTTCTACCTCCACAATGGCCAATAAAATTGATTGATAATAGTGTGTGCCCTAACCTTAAGTGCATCTAAGGTTTTTATGAGCTAAATATGCATAAAACCCTACTCAAGCACGCATTAGAGAAGGATTCATATATGAAAATGATAAGATCTACCTAAGAGCAAATCAAAACACCCTTAGGAAGTCTGAAACATAATGATACCCTTCTTTGGGCTACAAATAGGATGAATCTTGAAGATGAGAACACTTAGTAAACAAGTCATTAGGTTGAATGAAATGGCTAAATACATCTCCCAAACCTAGAATCCATCATGCTCTTCTATTGACATCAATCTTTAATCATGAAATAGGACTTGATCAAATCTGCAAATAAGCTTGAAAACCTTCAAATTCAAATGTATGTAGCGGAATGCAATTCTCTTGCTTCTTAAGATGTTAACTCTTGGTTTTCTAGTTTGAAATGGTCAAAAGACTAGGTATTTATGGGCATTTCTCTAATTTACCAAAAAATAGATCTCGATAGCTGAACTTTGCAAGTTAAACTTCAAATGTTAAAATGTCAACACTGACATAGTCAAAATTTGAATCACGATAAAATAGGGGGACTTAGATGCCCAAGGGAGTCCCAACCATGTCCTTGTTTTCCAAAAAATAGAGTGTTGGGGGCAAGACATTAAATGAATGAATTTTTTCAATTCTTGCAATTTCTCAAAAAATGATAAAATAGGCCTCAGAATGCATAATATAGGAGATTAAGGCCTAGGTAGGAGATGCTAAAGATGCATAAATGCAAGGGTCACTAAATTACATCCAAACTAAGTGTGAAATTGTACTATCACCCACAAGGAAGTATAATTTACAATGCTACAAAATGATTAAAAAGATTGAGAATACTAAAGAAGAATTGAAAGCTCAAGTAGCCCAATTGATGGCATGTGTGAATAATTTGATACGACCCATTGATGTTGTTGCTCTTGAGCTAGTTTTACAAGGGACATCAAAAGGATGAGTCTTGTATCCCAACGTTGAGGGTTGGGTAACTACTGCTAAAGAGTGGAAAGACATGATTTACAAGCCTTAGCAAGCAAAATTTTGAGAAAAGAAATATAGAATTATCATTGCATTAGTGATGTATCCAAACTAGCCCACTAGATGGAGGTGGAAGTAGAAGAGGATTTGGTGGTATTGGATTATTACATCCCAATTTCATAGAGAATAAGTGCCGCTTCCTTAGATGAATTGCTAAAAGTAGTTGTGATAAAAAATGAAGACAAAGATAAGCCGAAGGAATGGATAAAGATTGCATAGCTAAGGGTGAAGACCCTAAATGCAAGCATAAATTAAATAAGAACAAGAACCTAGTTGAACATGCTATGGTAAAGATAGATAATCTTGTAGGAAGTATTATTTGCACATTTTGGGAAACATCATCTCTAGTTTCTTCTCTTGACAAGATGGTCAAAGAATTGAATAATTCACTACAAGTTAAAGTTACTCAAGAGACCATTGATTGAATAATGATTAAGAAGACAAAGCTACTAAATTTTCAAGACAAGCTAACTAGCTTTGCTGACCTACAAGAAAAAGTTAGAAAATTCCATATTTTCATAGAGGATTAAGTTGTAATACCATTGGGGTCCTTCGATGGATACTATGAATGATGTCATTACTGCCTTCTCCAACTATTTTCTTAGTGAGGATAAGATTGGAATTTTGAATTTTGGTTTATTTTAAATAACTTTTGTAACAAATAAATGCCTAGATAATTAACTCTAAATATAGCATTTCGTTTTTAGTTAGACTTTCGTTTTTAGGCAAGCTATTATGGTTAGTTAGAGTAAATTTTAGATCAAGGTTGGGCGCTTTAGTTAAAATTTTAGTTAACTCTTTTTTTTTTATCAATGAATCTTAGGATGCCTAATTCTATTTAATGGGAATTCTTTGTCATTGTAAAGGATCAAAACTT
>VDFB02000003.1:712522678-712539982 GCA_007258455.2 Sequoia sempervirens | reverse complement strand
AACCATGTGGTTACAAATTAAATCTTCCACCTCAATACAAAAAGGGGTAATAAAATTACAATAATAACAGGAAAGAATAAAGCATGAAAGAGACTGGATCCCACAAGCTCTCCAACTGGAAATCTCGTCCACATGAACAAGAAGACGACCCAACGAATTAAGGTGCACGTTCCACCCAACCATGTGATACCCGAAGGCTCACCCCTTGTGCTAGGAGATAGTAACAAGGAATTCCTATACAAGGCCATCCACCCCTAGACATAGGCAACTCACACTGACACAAAAAAACACATGAACCAAACATCCATAAGGATAACACAAGTACAACTCCAACATCACTGACATAGGTCACATTGCTTCCAAAAATAAAACAGATCGAGTATGATAAGAAGACCATGCACATAAAACCAAATACCAATTGTTGTCGTAGAAAGAGTGTCATCACACAACTTGTCATGGGATATCCTCTGCAGGTCTTTTCTAGGCCGACCCCCATCATGGGTTATCTCGGCCTCTGCAATTCCGACACCCATACTCACTCATGTAGAGTCAAATACCTCTCGTAAAGACAAGATAGATGACCTTGCCATTCCAGGCCTTCCCACTCATTCCAAGCCTATATGAGCACTTGCGTCCATGCATGAGGCTCAATTATCTTAATTAGTGTGAAATAGTACCTAACTTCTAAGTACATTGATTTAGTTATCGCTGTTAAACCACTTACGAAGGTTTCCCGATTTACCTCTTTGGGCTCACAGCTAAAGCCACTCTTCTACTTGGTAACATACCAACAGAACCAATCACCAAGGGAATCCTAAGTGCATTCCAACAGATAAAACCACTCTAGGAGGAACACATAAGGAAAACTCACTCCAAACACTAGAGACAACAAAAGTCAAAACCCTCTCCAAACACTGGAGGCAACAAAGGTCAAAACCCTCTCCAAACACTGGAGGCAACAAAAGTCAAAACCCTCTCCAAACACTAGAGGCAACAAAGGTCAAAACCCTCTCCAAACACTGGAGGCAAAAAAACACATAAACCACTCTTAATTCAAAGGAGGCACGTAACATCCCCGTTCGTGAAAAACAAGTAAAACAACTGGATACAACTATACGCCCTACTAAAGGCAATACAAATGTTGACTAACATGATAATGCAACCTCAAAAGTTAAACCCATTCTGGAAGACATAACAACCCTTCAAAACAAATTCCCCAAAGTGAAAACAGACGAAGTGTACATTCAAGAAGGGCAATCAAACATGGATCAAATCTAAGTTTGGATTTCCTAAATCCACTTCCTTCATTAATGTTCAATAATTTATTGCCTTAATAAAATTGATTTCATAATGTCTCTTTCAGGCAAAAGATGAAGTTTAAATCAAATATCTAATTCTCTAATTGCTTTTAAATAATAACAAAATAAACATTTACATTTTTTATTTAAAACATATCATTTTAAAATAACTATTTCTCCTTTGCAAAATAAATCATATTGAAATCAATTAATCTTGCCATTAAACACCTTATATTTAAATCCAATATTTGTCCTTTTAGAATATACTATTTTAAAATCAAATTAATAGTTTAACTATGAACACAATATTTTAAGTTTCTTAGTTCATCCCATGAACATACTTAATCTTATCATACATTCATTGCAACCAATAAGAACTCTAAATAATTAGTAGTCGCTTTCCTAAGAAAATTTCCTTTCATTAAAACAAATAACCATTTCTCATATTTAAATATTTATCTATTCAACCACGTGCATATTATCCATTTTCCTTCATTACTCAAAATGATCAAAATCAAATTTTAAATACAATCATTTTAATTACAACATCAATATTTTTTGCATCTATTATAATAACATAATCATCTCAAAATAATGTATATTAAATATACATAAGAAAATATATACTCTACGTATATATAATTACACATATATATATATTTAAATTCAACTATTAAAATTCTGAAATCAAATTATTTAAATATATCTTTATCAAATTAATTTCAACTTCAACTTATTTAAATCCATTCACATTTAATTAAAATAAATAATAATAAAACATAACATATTATATATATAATATATGAATATTATATATATAATGTATATATATATTATATTATATAATTTAAAATAAAATAAAATAACATAAAAATTTGAAATACCATAAAAAATAATTGCCCAAAATTTAGGGCACGCAGGCCCCTTCTCCACTTAGGCGGTGGCTGAGAAACTGTCAATGCTAATACACTGGCCTCCTTTTTGAGTGGCAGTATTATGCTCTTACCCAGAGTCTTGCCCCTCCCTTTTTGGGTGGTGGCCTATGTGTGCCGCATGATCCACCTCCCCTTTTTAGGCGGCGACTTGTTATTAGCCTGAGTCCTGCCACCCTCCCTTTGGAAGCGGCTTGTGTGTATAACACCTGATTCACACCTCTCCCCTTTTAGGCCTATGTGCTAGGCACACAGTTTGCCTCCCCTGAGGCTGGGTGGCGGTGGGGGTTGGCTTCCCTTGCCTCCCCACAATTTTTTTTTTTAATACATTTATTTTATTTTATTTTGAATCACAAAAATAGAAGCCCTTGTTCTTGGGCGTTTTTCCAGAATACCCTAAATTCATGTATATATATGATATATATATAAATTGATTCAATTAACAGACAAATATAGAAGAAAATCTTTAATCACAATTTCATGTGCACAAATTTCTGAAGATTCTCAACTTCAAACAGAGATTTTTCAAGATCTTCTTTTGTTCCTTTTTATTTCTATGGTTTGATTTTTTTTCTTTTCTTGTTTTCTTCTCCATTTCATTTTTATTGCAAGAATCTATCTTTGTTTTCTCTTCTTCCATGATTTCAAAGAGGTTTCTAGATTTGTTTTCTAAACTTGCATTCAAATTGAAACCAAAATCTCAAAATTTCAAAACAATAAAACTAGAATAAAACCTGTGATCATGAACTTGAAGAACAAATATATGTTGAGTTCCTCTACAGAGTCCACTCCTCCACCATTTCATCCCAAGATCTCCACCTTCAAACCAAGATTGAATCCAAAAAACCCAAAACCCTATTTTCTTTTTGCAACCCAATCTCTCCATCCCAAAAACCAAAAAATAAAAAATAAAACCCAAATGAAATATATTATCTCCCCCAAACTCAAATTCAAATTCAAAATGAAATTCCATGGCTTCTCCAAATCCTCCCCAAATTGAAATTCAAATTGAAAATCAAATGCAATAGCTCACAAATATCCTCCCCAAATTGAGCCAACTCTTCTAAAATATCTTTTCCACCCAAAGTTATTGCATTTTGAAGATATTTGAATTTCAAATAACTTAGAACAAAATTCCAATTTCCAAATAGAATTTATACATTTAAAATTTTCTTTTCAAACAAAAGAATTTAAACTTTTAAAACTTTCTTTCCAAATATAAACTAACACTTTTAATTCAAAAGAATAAATTAATCAAAATTCAACACAATTAATTTAATTAATCAATAAAATAAATCTAATCCAAGATTAAATTATTTTATTAATTAAATTAAATTATTTAATAAATTAAATAACATTTTTAACAATATAGCCAGATTTATTTAAACAGCAACTTAACTACAAAAGCCATTTATTTACTTTTATATTTTGAATTTAAATAAAAACCAAGGTGAAAGGGACAACATATAACAACTACACCCGACTACGACCTGACGACACACTATGACCAGGGGGATGACTTGGCACAGAAAACCTAGCTACTATCTCCGAATCGATTACCGTTGATCAATGGATGCGCTCAGACCTGTGAAACTAGGTGGAGTCGATGTCCTGTACCTGTAGTCCTAAAAACAAAACAAGTGTCGAACATGCATATAACATAGTAGACACACCGTGAAGGGGAAATCACGGAATCACAGGCGCTCGCATGCGAGTGATGTAATCCCATCCCCTTCACCAATACAGTATTACTAACTGACGAATCTACCATCAATAATATAATCAAAAGCATAAAGCATCGTTAATTTCAAATATCTGCTAAGCTAATCCAAAGCATGCCTTAATAATAACATTGAAGTAAAATACCATCACATCAAAATAGAACATTCACATCGCTTAACAGTCAGTGATCAAATAGCAACCAAGCACCTTAATTCAAGTGTTAACAGAAATAGGGCATAACATAGAAAAATATTGTCTGATCAACATAGCACAAAATGGAGGGGTGTTACATCCTCCCCCCTAGGGCCAGGCTTACTCTTGGAAGCTTGCAAGTACCCTTAGTACCAACTCCATAAAATCACACAAAATCAAAGGTTCTAAAATTGAACCACTCCATATCTCAACATAAAAACAACAACAAGCCGTGCTATGATCAACCCAACCAAGTACACTGTCAATCTATACAAATCAACATGGTGAAGCAACCACCAACCAAAACTCCAAAACACATATCCATGGATTAACATACATAATACACATATGCACCAATACACATCACCGAGAATCATCACAAGGCCACACATAGTGCGATATCATTACAATGTTAACTCAAGACAAGGCATGCAACATTATCACTTCAACATTCATTTAACATTTAGCATTTTGAATCCAGGTACAATAATTTAACATCTACATGATTTCTTAAGACTTAATAAAAAAATTGGAGACTATAGGCCTCACCAACAAGATGCACCTATTATGCAATTATCATTAACATGCAATGGTTTCACTAATCCCTTTTCTCTAAACTTTTACTTACTGCAAAAAGATTTTCTATTCATATTATACATTTTCCATGATTATGAATGCAACTTGGGGACTTAGGTCCTTTACCCAAGGTTTGATCTAATAAAACAAACCTTCATGAATACATAAGCATTTTCTCATAAGATACAACATACCATGGGTTTCAATACACCACACACTCAAGGAAAGACATCTTCGTTAAACCAATGGGAAGAGAGAGAAGACAAGACTTATTTATAGTTTTAACATAGGAACGAATGCAATCATGGTTCCATCATCACACGATCACTTTCATATCTTTTTGAGAGTCTCTTGCTTATGTAGCTTTTTCTTGTTGAGGAACATTGCATTCTTTGTTTGCAGATCTCTTGCTTGGAAGGTGTATTTGTTTGTTGTTTGATCTTGTGGCTCATGGTTTTGTGCTTGTTTCACAATTCTAACAAGTTGGTTGTGCTAAAGCCATCATCACCACCCCCAAAGTTATAACTAGAATTGACAGATTTTTTATTAAGATAAGTTAGTTTTTTCCATGGCCCAAACCATGTCATGAAAAAAAGAAAAAAAGGACCAAATTTCTTACTAAGGAATATTCTAATACAAAGCCTTTGGATTTGATTCATACTAATCTATATGGACCAATGAGGACAAAGAGCTTACAAGGTGACAAGTATTTTATGATGCTTATTGATGATTACTCTAGAATGACTTGGATTACTTTTATAAGAAAAATCAAAAGCTTTTGAGAAGTTTAAAGATTTTATGGCTATGGCCAAAAATAAATCTGAAAGAACAATCGAGTGTTCAAGAATAGAAAAAGGTAAAGAATTCTCTTCTTATCGATATAAATAATTCTATGAGTTGCATGGGATCTAGAGACAATTGTTTTCTCCTAAAACTTGTTAGTAGAATGGAGTAGCTGAGAGGAAGAACCTGACTGTAGAGGAGATTGCTAGAATAATGCTAATTCAATCAAAGTATATATTTTGAACAGAGCTCAAATCAAACTAAGGAATATTAAAAAACCATATAAAATATGGAAAGGATGGCCGACTTTAGTTATACATCTTTGGATATTTGGAAGTAAGTGCTATATCAAAAGGGATGAAGAATACTTGGGTAAGTTTTATTTTAGATCGGATGAAGGTATTTTTATTGGTTATTCTATGGCAAGCAAGGCATATAGATGTTATAACAAAATATTGAAAAGGATTGTAGAAAGTGTTAATATAAGTATTGATAAAATAATACAGTCTACTGATATTTTGGATGAGGTAGATGATGAAGAACCAATATATAGGAGTGATGAAGACTCAAAATTTGACTCTGAGAGCACAATTACAAAGACTTTGATAAGGTACATTCGAAAGAATCATTCTAAAGATCAGATCATAGGAGATGAGGACAATGGGGTTCAATATTAGATAATAATTGAGAAAGTAAAAGAACATGTACACTTTTAATTATTATCAAAAATTGAACCAAGTTCCTATGTGGAGGCAAGCAAAGAGAAAGGCTAGTTGGATGTTATGGAGGAAGAATTAAATTAAAGAAAAATGAATCTTGGGAATTAGTTTCGAGGCCCAAAGAAAAAAATGTCATTTGTGTTGGGATTAAGGTGTATCAATCATAGAGTCCTAATATTGACTTAATCAATGTATTGTTGTATTTATTTGTATTATTTAATTGCCTATGGTGTCATGTTATAAATTGGGACCCATTGGATGGGTGGCATCCTTGTTGGAGGTGACTGGATGGCACATAATCACTCCAAGTGGACATAGGCATCCCACTTTGGAATATATGACATGCGACAAATTCTATGAAACCTCATAAGGCATCTTTGTGAATGAAGTTGGCACCCAAGATGGGTTGTGACATGGTGTAAGAGAATCAGGTATTTTGAGTCATTTATGACAGTCTCTTACAACTGTAAGTGTCATAAGTATGGCAAATTTTTATGATAGATGCTATGACAAATTCTATGATAGTTCTAAGGAATTTGTCATAGCCTATTTTTAGCATATTCTAGGTGCCCAAGGTTGGAGAAAGAATATTGCATGTAGTGACACTTGTAAGGGGTGTAAGGGAATGTTGTACATGTGTCCAAATGCATGTTTATGGCATGGAATGTTGTTCCATGTGGATTTGGAAGCCCCTCTCCTTTTAGATGCTTCTTCAAGCTTGCATCTCTTTATATATTGAATGCCTTGATTGTAGAATGCATAGTTTTATTGCAGGTAACGAAGTGTTGTTGGATTCACTCCAAGATAGGTGTTTGTGACGAAACATTTGTTTAAGAAATATTTTTACTTGGGGTTGTATTGTAACTCTTATTTGAAGTAATACAATAGTACTATGTTTTTGGAGGGTGGAGTTTTTTATCCAAAAGGGTTTTCTCCACGTATATTTGGTGTTTGTTGTATTTGTGTATTTGCTATTTTATTATCTTCTCTATGTGCATCTCTTATTGTAACTGTATAAGGTGTTAAAAGAGAAATTTTTGTAACTCTCCCCTACTTATATTAGTGCTAGGAAGTTGCTTCTGCTCACTTGGCTTCCTTTTAGTCGGTATCAGAGCCTAGGCAACCTTGATTCCTTTGTTGGGTTAGAAGGGTTTTTTGAGTTGATCTTTGCTTTAGTGGGAGTTTTGCAGAAGTGTATTTCATGACCTTGTTGCAGGAAAAAGATGGCAGGAGCATCTAGGAGGAGGGTGATCCCATAATATTGGTTTACAATTTTTGGCCGAACTAGAAATTAAATTGACTTTTTAAACTAAATCTTCACTTTCGAGCACCTATAGTGGCTAAATCATGAGGAATTTGAAAATTATGCAAACTAGTGATTTGTGACATTTTTTCTGTAGATTCAAAATATATTTTTTTCAAAATTTTTGGAATTAGATTGCACTTCTTTTTCCATCTCCTTTAAAAACTAGTTTTTAACAGTATACACCATTTTTAAAGAGTGATGTTACTAGCTAACACAAATTTTTTTCTATGAAGGATAAAATTCTATTTTTTTTATTAATTCAGATTTGTAACTATGATATCTAGTGCATGGAATTGGTTTCATAACATTTCATTGAATATTTTTTTCTTAATTAAGTTTCAAAGTCAAACCAGTTACAATTTAGACATGATTTACTAGCTAAAACATAACTTTTTTTTGTATCAAAATTCAATTTTATAATTTTTGTTGGATCAGAGACATCAATATCTAGTGCATTGATATTTTTAATTTTTTTTTGATAATCTGCCATTTTTCCACGTGTAGAATAGAGAGCTTGATTTTCCGTGAAAAACTTACATTCACGAGAAATAAAAAATAAATAAAATAATAAAATTAAATTTATTTAAAATTATACTTTTTGGGAAGCTTATAATAAGGACTACATACAAAAAATAAAATTTAAATGAATTCATTTGTCCCCCAAAAGGTAAATCAAAAGTGGTTTTTTATCAGCATTTTGATAGGTGTAAAGGAGACTCCATTATAGATATGGTTTAAAACTAGTAGGGTTCTATCCAAGGGGGTTTGATCTAATGTGGTTTGATCAAATCCTATTCAATTGGAGTCCTTTAAATGGAACTTTTCAAGGCTTAAATCATTATATTTTCTAAAAATATGTGATTTCAACAAAAAACAGGATTTCCTAGAAATTGTAAACCAGTATTGTTGGATCACCCAGGATTGAGATGGAGAAATTTAATGGTGGTAATTTTGAACTTTGGAAGCTCAAAATGGAAGACATGCTTGTAGATCATGAGCTATGTGTTGCTATTTCTGGAACCAAACTTACGGGCATGAAATAAGAAGATTGGGAGCTCATGGATAAAAAATCCAAGGGTCTTATTAGACTCTATTTGGTTGATCTCGTCCTCCTAAATGTCCAGGAAGAGAAGACTTCTACTTCTCTGTGGAAGAAGCTTGGTGATTTCTATCAGGCTAAATCCTTGGTAATCAAGCTTTTCTTGAGAAATATGTATTCTCTGAAAATGGAAGATGGAGGATCTGTGGAAAACCATCTAAATGCATTCAACATGTTGAATGCTGAATTGGGTTCCGTTGGAGACAAGATTGACGAAGAAGACCATTGTATGCTCCTTTTGTGTTCATTGTCGAACTCTTGGGATCACCTGGTGATGGATATTGGAAGCACTACTTCCACCTTCAAGACGGATGAGGTGGTTGCCTCATTATTATCTGAAGAGATGCGAAGGGAGTCTTTTGAGATGGCCAAGGAGGTCCTTGCTATTCGTGGTAGACCAAAGAAGAGAGACAAAAAGAAAGACAAGAAATCTAAGTCAAAGTCTCTAGGGAGATCTAAGTCTCTTGGTAAGAAGTCCAAGGAAAAATGTTGGAACCATGACGAAATTGGTCACTTTTGGAAAGATTGCAAGTAGTAGAGGAAGAAAAAGAAGTCTTTCTTTGATTCGAAATCCGATAAATCATCCCAAGATGAAGGAGAAACATTTATTGCAGCCTTGGCAACCCATGCATTATATCATGCATGGTTGATAGATTTGGGTGCATCTTTTCACATGACCTCTCATAGAGGTTGGTTCTCAAAGTATTTGAGTATAATGGCAGAGAGGTGTACTTGGGCGATGAATCTCACTTGAAGATTGTTGGCCATGAAATAGTCAAAATCAAATTTCCTAATGGATGAGTGAAGGGTATTGATGGTGTCTTGCACATCTCGGGTTTGGCACGAAACCTGCTTTCTGTATGTAAACTGAATGAATTGGGAGTGCAAGTTGTTTTCTCTGGTGGAGGATGTAAGATGACAATATGAGCTATGGTGTTAGATAAGGGAGTTCGTATTGGCACTCTGTTTTAGCTTGATGCATGCATTGTATAGTGCAATAGTTATATTGATGTATCGAAGGAGAGACCTTTGTATTCTTCATCCTCACCATTAGATCGTGCATAGAAGAATTATGCTATAGCTACATCTAATGGTCGTGCATTTTGGGTACATAAGGGTGCTCAGTCCATGGAAATGGAGCTTCCTATAGAGAAGACAATGTTATGGCACCAACGACTTGGTCACATTAGTGAGAAGGGTCTTTGAACCCTAAAAAATAAGAGCCTTATTGAAGGCCTTGATGATTGTAATTTTGAGTTTGAATTTTGTGAACATTAGAGTTAGTTGTAAGGAATTTTCCATAACATATTTTTAGCATATTGTAGGTGCCCAAGCTTGGAGAATGAATATTGCAATATGTAATGAAACTTGTAAGGGGTGTAAGGGAATGTTGTACACGTGTCCAAATGCATGTTTATGGTGTGGTATATTGTACCATGTGGATTTGGACACCCCTCTCCTCCTAGATGTTTCTTCAAGCTTGTATCTCTCTATATATTGAGTGCCTAGCATTGTAGAATGCATAGTTTTGTTGCAGGTAATGCAGTGTTGTCAGATTCACTCCAAGATAGGTGTTTGTGATGAAAAATTTGTTGAAGAATGCTTTGTACTTGGGGCTATATTGTAACTCTTATTTGAAGTAATACAATCGTATTGTGCTTTGAAGGGTGGGGTTTTTTACCCGAAAGGGTTTTCACCTAGTATATTTGGTGTTTGTTGTATTTATGTACTTGTTTCATTTTCTTCTCTATGTGTATCTCTTATTGTAACTATATAAGGTGTTAAAAGTAAATTTTTTATAACTCTCCCCTACTTAGATTAGTGTACGAAGCCATTTTTGCTCGCCCGAATTCATTTCAACTTGTACCAAATGGGATTTTAGAAATAAGTTTAATGAAGATGAAAAATTGATCTGAAACAAGGCCAAACTTGTATGTAAAGGATATGCTTAGATGGAAGGAATTGATTTTGAAGGGAAATTTTCTCTAGTAGCAAAGTTGGAAGCAATCAAAATGATTTTGGCCTTATCAACATTCAAGAACTTCAAGGTATATTAAATGGATGTGAAGTCTGTGTTTCTGAATGAGCACTTAGGAGAATAAGTCTATATTGAACAACTCGAAGGTTTCCAATGTTTAGTAATTCAAATTTTTTGTGCAAGGTAAATAAAACACTTTATGGACTCGAAAATTCTCCTAGAGCATGGTACTCCATATTGGATAGATACCTACAACAATAATGTTTCTAGAGAGGTAGTGTAGATAGTAATTTATGCAATAAAACATAAGGCGATCAATTGTTGATTGTTTTTGTTTACATTGATGATATTATCTTTGGAAAACGTAGTGATATTATGTGCAAAGAGTTATGGGATGCAATGCAAAGTGAGTTTGAAATGTCAATGCTTGGTGAATTGTCTTTCCTTCTTGGATTACACATTTCTCAATTAGAAAAAGGTATATTCATTTCTCAAAACAAGTACATAAAAGAAATTTTGAGCAAGTCTAAGATGGAATAATGCAAATTAATGAGTACACCTATGGTTACTGGGTGTAAATTGAGTAAGGATGTTGAATCTACTCTAAAAAACAAGACTTTGTATAGGTCTATAATTGGTAGCCTGTTGTACGTGACTACATCCAAGCTAGATATAATATAAGTAGTTGGGATGGTAGCTAGATTTTAGGCAGTACCTAAGGAAAGTTGTGTCAAGGCAATAAAAAGATATTTAGATATTTGAAGGCTACAATAGATTTTATTTTGTGGTATCCTAAGAGTGAAAACTTCACTCTAATTGCATACATAGATGTAGATTTGGTAGGAAGCATAGATGACTGGAAGAGTACAAGTGGTGGAGCTTTCTTTCTTGGTGACACTCTTGTATCTTGGTTAAGCAAGAAGCAAGATTCAATATCTTTTTCTATAATATAAGCATAATATATTGTAATAAATTCATGTTGCACTTAGATATTATGGATGGAGTATAATTTGAAGGAAATGAAGATAGAGTTTGATGATCCCATTCCCATTCTTTGTGATAATACCAATGCTATAAAGATTTCCAAGAGTTTGGTAATGCACTCAACGACAAAGCATATTACAATTAAGTATCATTTTATGAGAGAGAATGTTACAAAAAAGAGGAAAAGTTGGAATATATTGAAACAAAGGAGCAAGTAGCAGACATTTTCACAAAACCTCTTCCCAAGGACACTTTTGAGTATGTTCAAAAGAAGTTGGGAGTGGTTTCTCCCTTCCCTTGAATTAAGAGGAAGCATATGTCGAGGGGGAGTTTTGACTCCCTACTGCAAGAAGTTTTGGTGGTCTTGTAGAGTGTTTCAGAAGTAGTGGGGTATGAACTCAAGGAGAGTCTATCTAGGAAACAAGTTTTAAAATTATGCAGTAATCAGTTGACCTTTACCATTGATGTCAAAGGGGAGAAATGTTGCTCAAAATGAAAAATTATCTAAGGTGGCTTCATGATTCTAATAAATTGTATTTCTCTTCTTGTGCCAACAATTTTTTTCTATTTTCCATCAATGACAAAGGGGGAGATTGTCATGTCCCATTCTCAAAAAATCAACTGAAGCAAAGAATTGAAGAATCCTACTGCATTACCTCATAAAACATCCTAATGTCTTGTAGCTTGGAATATAACATCTACAATAACACTCACACATCATATCTAGAGCCCATAGAAAAATGATCATGTACAAAAATATATTACCATGAGAAGATCACTAGTCCAAGCTCGATGTACCAGAGAAAAATGTTGGAAATTGAGAGGTTATCATTGATGTCAATAGATAGTGGAATTTGGATAATTGCCACAATGTAATTTTGATGTTTGTCAGTATTCAGCTACTCAGGTAATGAAAGTCTATTGATCTGGTATTTTGATCTAGTTGATCTTATTTTGTAAGATTTACTTAGAAGCTAATAATATGTTCTATCTTGACATCAGTTGCATCCACTGACAAGGTTTTAGTTGACTAAGTTGTATGGTTGGAAAGGTACAGTTACCAGTAGCCTGGGTAACAGTGTCATTCTTTTATACACTGGCTCTATACGTTGATTTTTTGGTCTGGATTCTATCTCAGAAAAATATATCACTACAGGACTTTGCACATAGATTTGAGACTACAAGATGCATTCTACATTGGAGTTTCATAATGATATATGAAGGAATTTTATTATCATACCGTGTGGTGTTGAAGATAAGTAGTTTGATGTCATCTAAGGAAGAATTCATCGTGTTAACAAATTTTTGTGTTGCACATGTGATGGATTGTATATATATTTTGGAGTGTTGATCTAGATTTGGATGACATAATTATATACTAATATTGAGAAGTTTTAATATGTGGTACAAATGATAAAGGGATCTATCTTAGGTCCACACTGACTATGCGAAGATGAATATGTTTTGACAATGCTGAAAGAGTTGGTTTTTTATTTGAAAATAAGGTTTCTCTAATTAGGCTGACCTAATTAGTGAACATGGATGAATATACATGTATATATGTAAGATACTGCTAAAGAGAAGAGTGTGTAAGTGCGAGAGATACATAAGATAGAGAAGAGAGTGTTCATGTGATGTATATGTGTGAAATTGTATGGATGAGCAGATAAGTGTCATTTATGTATCGTGCTTCACTGGAACTGAACCCCAACACAAGGAAGGTGCATTCTTTCTTTGTTCATCACTTGGCAGTGAGCCATACTCTATTTTGTAAATTTCTTCAGGCTGTGAGCCTTTAAGGACAATATGTCCTGGCAATGAGCCATTGCAATATTTTATATCTAGATATATTATATTGTGAGCTAACCCTCACTGTGGTTTTTCCCATTTTGGGTTTTCCACATAAAAATATTGGTGTTCATGTGCGTTGATGCATTGTCTTGGTTCCATGTTTTCTCTTGTTATTTCAGTTAGAACTGTGATATTGTTTAGATGGATTTTATGTGAATGGTTTTATGGAATACTGATTCACCCCCCTCTCAGTATTTTGGGTGTTCAAGAATTGGTATCAGAGCTTGGTTCCTGTGAATAAGTCTAACAACTTGGGGAAGGTCCTGAAATTCAAATATATTGAAGATAAAAAATTTCTTATTCCTCCGAAATTGACCCTTGTTGAACATATAGAACAAAATGAAGCTTTGAAGGATAGGCTGAAGGAAGCAAATGAGTGCATTAAGAAGCTGAAAGAAAAATATGAAGAAGTTAGTGATCAATTAAAGAAAGAAAATGAGGAAGAAAAGAGAAAAAAATGAAGATTGTCAGAAAGCGAATACTTAAAGGAAAATGGATGAATGTACAAAAGCTTGAGCAAGAAGTGGTAATTTTGAATTCAGATCCGGAAAAGGAAAAAATATATGAGGATAAATTTGTGATAAGTTCTACAATTTTGGATGAATTGATTGTGGGACAAAGACCCTCTAAGGAAAAAAGTGGTTTGGGATTTGAAGAGGGACAAAATTCTAAGGCGGATGAATCTCCTGATATGAAGACTCAAATCAATGATGGACAATTCAAGAATCTAAGGAGAAATACTGAAAGGATTCCTATCAAACAACCTAATGCTCAAAGGTATTTATCTTTTAATGGTGTTTGTGATTTTTGCAATAAGTTTGGACATATGGAAAAAGATTGTGAAATGAAAGAAAAACATAATGAAGGAATGAATGAAAATAATTTATCATTCTTCGAACAAAATTTTGAATGCAAGAGGATTGAGCACAAAACTAAAGAATGCAAAAATTAGAAGTTGAATAAGATGATTTACCCATTCAATGGTTACTGTTATCACTATAATTCATTCGTACATAAAGCTAACAAATGCAAGTATAGATGGAGTAAAGGAAAAATTGGATTGAAGAATGTTGTTTGTTATAATTGCAGCAATCTGGGATATTTTGCTAGACTACAAAAGTAGAAACATGAGAAGTAACAATTTGGTAAAGAGATATGAACTAGTTGTTAAGATTGATCCAATAAAAGTTAGGAAGGCAATGGAAAGGATCTGGAGTAAGGAAGGAGAATCTAGAAAACAAGAAAAACTAGAAGTATTGATTTCATTTGTGCCATCCTTTAGTACAAATACTCCCGTAAAAAATTAATCCAGGTAGTGGCTAAGGGGGAGCAATAATTAAAAAATTAATAACCTTTCTTTCGATATATGATGTCATATCATGATAGAAGTGCATTTATTAAAGTTATGAATTGAATATTTCATGCAAAAGGAATTTTAAGACACACGTGTGAATAATGGATTCCACATAGTTTGAATGGATGGAAGTGTACATTAAAATCGAGGTCATCTACTTGTGATTTGAAGCATTTATTGCTGAAGCATTTGAGGAAATAAATTCATACATGTTAGGAAAAAATCATTCAATGAATGGCATTTGTGAAAGAATAGAAGCGTGCTGAGGAAGCTTGAAGAAACTAGAGAAATTCCAAACAACATAAATTTAGAATTTGATTTTGGTGTACAGGAAAGGGGTAAGTCACTATTGCTATACACTATTTCATCTCAATTACTTGTCAAATTTTGTTGAATGCGATGAATATACCTCAAATCATAGATAATTCAGTGAGATTGGAACCACAACTTAAAATATACCCTGTTAGAACATTAGAACTGACCCTTTGGGTGATTTTTTAGATATCCCTCTTGGTGTTATACTGACTAGGGATATTGGGATATACAATCATAGAAAATTGGAAGAATCTACTTATAGAAAAGCTCAGATGTTGTGGCTTGAAGAATTGATTGGAAATGATCTTAACCTAAAAATGAAATACAACATACTCATAGAAATGAAATTGGATGTATGAAATTATTTTTCAAAATTTAGTAATGAAAAGGGTGTATCACAATGGCTCTTAGCAGATTTCATGGTGAATGTGTGTGGCTTGCAACTCGTATATGTTATCCAGAGAAGTAGTCAGAGAAGTTATTGGCTTATCATCATCCAGAATGACTCCTATATGTAATTTTTTAAGAGGAAAAGGTTTAATAAGGAACACACGTGCTAGAATCTCTAACTCGACAGTTCAATATGCAAGTCTAGTTATTTCACAATGGCTCTTAACAGATTTCATGGTGAATGTGTGTGGCTTGCAACTCATATACGATATCTAGAGAAGTAATCAGAGAAGTTATTGTCTTATCATCCTCTAGACTGACTCCTAAATGCAATTTTGATAGAGGAAAAGGTTTAATAAGGAACACAAGTGTTGGAATCTCTAACCCGATAGTTCAGTATGCAAGTCTAGTTATTTCATGACTTATCTTTGGTGACAATGTTGTCTCCACCACTACAATTGACCTTGCATTGGATATGGTTGAGAACATAATAAAATATAACCTTTGTGAGTTGCTCCGACAACAACTATTGGAGAATCTGAGAGATATCAAGAGGAAGAAATGTACATTCACGTATGGTACATTAGTATTATGTATAACATTCTATTTTATGATGGAGATTCCTAGAATAGATGAAGTTAGTTGGGAAAATTCCATATCCGTTACTCATCAGATCAAGGAACTTATGAGAAACATTAGAGATTTGGATGCACAAGGATATGCCCTTGCTGCATTCTTTAGAAAATTCTTGAGGAAAATGAACAAAAGGAGAAGAGTTCCAAGATAATTGGTTAAAAAATATAAGAATTTAATATAACATTTTTGGTAACCATTGATAGTTGCATTATCAAGGCAGTTGAACCAAGAAACTCATGGATTCTTGAGTTATGATATGAGATTGAGAAGGACTATGTTGTTGGTTGCATTGGAATGTTGATTAATAGCCCCCTAGACCCCATCAAACCTAGGTTTGGAACCTGTACTGAAGTAGCTAAAGCTCTTGAAGAGTCTAAGTTTATCTCTGATAAATCAATGTTTGCCATTGGAGAAAAGAGAAAAGTCACTGAGGTTCATGCATATTTGGTCAGGTTGAACCTGCTCCACGAAGACTTAAGTAACTATCTAGAAGAAGGATACATTTTTTAGGTAGCTCCTACTGTGGTCACTAGTTCTTCACGGTACACTAAGGAAAGAACAAGTTCATTAACTAATGGATTTAATGAATTAAAGAGCAAAGCAATAAGTGACATGGTCTCATGTGTTGAAGATAAAGGATTGTTGGAAATTGTTGAGAAGTGCAAGTCTACTCACAACATGGTACTTGAAAGTCTCAAGGAAGTTCAAGAGTGTGAGAAAGAAGTCAAGAGTTTATTCACATTCTGTTGGACTTGGCTTGATGCAATTGAAAGACTCAAGGATGTTGAGAACATAATTGAAACCCAGATCAAGTTTGCATCCAACACCTTTGATCCTGTTCTTGATTTGGACGATCAGACTTGGTGCGGTTTGAAAAAACAGAATGAAGAATACCTTGCTTCACATAAAGAGAAAGAAGAGATGATTGAACAATATGGGGTGCTCAAAGACCTAATCAAGATTAAGTTACACCTATCTACTATGTTCTTTCTTTAGCTGATAGAACTCTGACATCTAATATTACTCTTGAAACTATGGTTGAAGGAAAAGATATCTTAATTGACCTCAACTATTTATGCAGAGCTTTGTCAGAGGAAAAAAGGCTTTGGGATGAGGGTAGATCCTCATGGAGAGGTATTCTTAGCAAACTTCAAGGAACAACAACCTCC
>VDFB02000003.1:712407990-712516318 GCA_007258455.2 Sequoia sempervirens | reverse complement strand
TTCAAGATGTAAGATACATGTTTAGGAAATACCTTTAAACCATTCAATATAAATGGCCTTAAATAATTGAATACAAATGATAAAATTATACGTAAGCCTCATTTATGTGTCTAAGGCACATGTTACTTGAATAAAAATAAAATTAACTATTGATATCGTATAATCTTGCAAGATCTTATTATTGTTAAATTTGGTTGGGCCTTGGGCAACTTTGATCACCAAATTTTAAGAACTTCTTTAATCCCCTTAAGAGATGTCATATTAGAACCCCTTAAGAAATTGAATTATGATTTGGGTGACAGGATGGCTTAAGGGGATTACATCCCAGTGAGGTCCTAGGAGAAAATGGCATGGCTCAAATGGTCAGAATCGGTGGTGATTTCCCCAAGGCAAGCCAAATTTCATTAAGAGCCTTTAAAGAAAAAATGATGGCTTTAGGGTTTAGGGTTTATACTTTAGAGTTTAGGGTTTAAGGTAATAGGATAGCTTAAGGGGATCTACATGCTGCAAGATCCTAGGAAACAATTGCATGGCATAAGGTAATGAAATTTGGTGGAGTTGCCTAAGACAACCAAATTTCATTAAGAGCCTAAGAAAAAATGATGGCTTTAGGGTTTACGGTTTAGAATTTAGAGTTTATTATTTAATTAGCTAAAATCCCCAAATCCTAACTTTTAATCAACCATTAAGGGGATAATCATGTCACATCCATAGCTTAAAATTAAAATAATTCCAAATCACCAATCCAAACTCAAACTAATGTAACTTACTTCCAGTTCATCAAATCTAAAATGAAATTAATAATCTATCCTAGCCATCAAATCAATTAGACTAATCATAGCCATTCATTTCCAACTACCTTCAATCCAAATTCAAATTAGCATTCAATTATTCCCATCTACCTAATCAAGTCAACACAAGCCCTCCATCAACCCAACCACCTACATTTAATTCTCTCTTCCCTCTCAAATTCAAATTCAAAAATTCTCTCATGAAATTCTAGTCCTCAATTCCAAAAAAACCTAGTCCTCCATTCCTTTCCCCTCAACTCTATAAAATAATGACATCCCCAAATGTTTCCATATGATAAAATTTGTATGTATATGTTATCACATTAGAGAACCAAAGAGCAACATCAACACATACATTTAGAGCCATAAAAGAATGTTATGGAACATATTATGCTTCTCTAATCTTTCATTATTTTATTTACCTTTCATTAGAAGTAGAGTATTGAGTTTTCACTTGCATTCTTGGTCTAGAATTTCTCTTCTACACTAAGTACAAAAATATAATATTGGATAGCTTAGTATATATTTCTCTTCTAATATATATTCCCTAGTTCTCCTTATCCATATTTGAGTATCTTAGCATATGTGTAACATGACATGTTAATAATATATCTCATATAAATGTAGGGATGTGTCGCTAATGTCATCTTCAAACATATTTAACCAATAGGAGATACTATAAGGTATCTAATATAACTATACAACCTATACAGGTATGACATATGGTGACCTTTGGCTTTTTTTGATATGTCAAGGGTAGTTTTGCAAAGATTAGTTTCTAGTGCTTTTGTGAGTTTTCACCACTTGTACTTATTAAGCTACACTTTTGGGTTTTCAACCTAATAGGGATAAACCTAGTAGATTTTTTAGCTTTCCAGCCTAATGGAGATAAATCAAACCACACTTTTTGGTTTTTAGTTGCACCTATCAAGTTATTTGTTAGCTATTAAATTTACAAACATTCTAGGATTATAAGTCTACTATAAAATTTGATGTAAAATAGATTACACATTGAGCCCTATAATTTAATTACAACAATGAATAAATATAGCAACATTTAGTAGACATAATGAAAATCAAGCCATGATAGTAATATAGAGATAATATACAATGTTTAATATAGATAAGTTAAAGAATCATTTTACAAATATATATCTATATATTCACATCATTTTTGTTTTTTCTTTAGATTTCAAATATATCCACCAATCCTCCTTATCTTACATTAACATAAACTCAAAAAACATAGTGTACATGTACACACATATAAAACTACATTAAAATAGTGTTAGATCTTACAATTTTTCAAGGCTTATTTCATCCTCTTAGACGATCACTCTTACTAAATCATTGGCATAAATTAGATGCACACAATGGCACATTAAAGGTTTATTCCTCATGTTGGATTCCCTATTTTATATAACTATATCTTTATTATCTAATTTAAATATATCTAAGCACAAATTTCTTTTATGTAACACATTGATAATTTCAACTCATTATAAAAACCAAATACAAATTTAAAGGGGGTACACTATATTTATAAATAAGAATTTAAATACCATCCCAATCTCCATGGTGTGTCACTTGTTCACTAAAAATCCCTTACATAAATCATCTACTTAGGTCAATCTTATCTAGATTTTTCTTAAATATTAATATTCATAAAATATGGCACAAAGCATATTGATGCATTTCTATCCTTCCACATAAATCTATATAGTATCAAAATATAGGTAATTTTATGGTTAAATTGAATCTCTCTTAATTGCTAAATAATCCATTATGATTGAGGATGGGTGGATTATTATCTAGGATCACATCTTAAAAATCCTATAGAGGTCATGTGGTATGTTTTTCTTAATACATATATTCCCATACAAACCTCTTTCCATGTATTATCAACTCGCCTATATGATAGACACCTTCCTAGATTTAAATTTCATACGATATATATGTACCCAAGTGTTTCCAATTGGAATTGCTATAATTATACTTTTATGGCATTCTAGATATTCAAAATAGTTTTCATAAATCTACCAAATAGACCCATTCTTGACATTGGAACCTACATAATTTTAGGTATGTCCAATGAAAGATTAGGGTCTAGGGTTCATAAATTTCAAATGCTTTAGTGTTATGGGTTTAGATTTTACAGTTTAGGGTCTAGGGTTTAGCAAACTTAGGGTGAAGTTTGGGTGGCCCTTGGCATAATTTAGAGTTGCAAGTTAGTGTCAATTGGAATCGATTGTACGTGTTTAGATTTACAAATTTGTTAACTAAATTTGCAAACAAACATCAAGATAAACTTTATGAATTTTAACCATTCTTTAACATATTGATTTCTAATCTAATTATAATTTAAAATTGAAACTAAAATTTAATATATATCCATTTTTCCATACAAAGCAAATAAAATTTAAAACATTTAAGCAATGTGAATGATTTTTTGTTCGATTCCAATTTAGGGTTTTAACAAAAATTTTTGTTCCAATTCAATTTAGGGTTTCAGTTTTAAACAATTAGGGTTTTAATGAAATTTTTTCATTTCAATTCAAACTAGGGTTTTCAAATTCAATTTTTTTGTTTGATTTGAATTAGGGTTTCAAAAAGCTCGATTTGGATTTGTAAATGCGATGTTTTTATTTCATTTGATTCTAGGGTTTTGAAATGCAATTTTTTTTGTTTTATTTCAATTAGGGTTTTCAAAATCAATTTTTTTTGGGTTTAATCAAACAATTTAAGATTTAAAAGTTAAATTTTGTTTCTAAAACACAATTCAAGGTTTTTTTTTTCATTTTTATTAAAAAACATTTAAGTTTCATTGCAAGTTTTCGTCTATTTTTACAATTATTGAATTCTACTATAACAATTAAAAAAATGATTAAAACGTGACATAAATTAAAAAAATACATGCTAAATTAACGTATTTCTTTTAAAATTTCAATTCAAAAAAAAATGCAAAGAAATGGTGTTTAGGTGGGGTACCTGTAGCTAGTCGTGGGGTCGTTGTCGCCAACACTCACTCAGGGTCCCGTTCGCAGAGCAATGAAAACTGTTCTTTAAAAAAAAAAATAGCAGTATAAAACGGGATCCCGATTTATACAACTCGGGATCCCGTTATTTATAAATCGGGATCCCGTATTTTATAAATCGGGATCCCGTTTCTTATAAATTGGGATCCCGTTTCGTGTCCATTGGTTCAGAGTCCGACGGGAAACAAGATCCCGATTTTTAAAAAGTGGGATCCCATTTGATCTCAGCCTCGGGATCCTGAACCGTAACAGGATCCCGATTTTTAAAAATCGGGATCCCGTTTGTTCAATGCCGATTTCAATTTTTTGGCTAAGGCAAAAAACTTCCACGTTTCGTGGACTCAACTTTGTGCACTTACCCACATAGTTAAGCCATTCAATGGCTTAGCGGTGGCTATACGTTTTGTTAGCCCGATGGTCGGGTGTTCGAAACCCGCAGCAACAAATTTTAAACGGTTTTCCAAAGAAATCAATAACAAAAGGAACCGCCCGCCATATATAAGTAAGCATGCATAGTTTGGTGCAGCGGTGAACCGGCCAACGGTTACGGAGGAGGTTGCGGGTTCGAGCCCACCCAACAAAATTTTTTAACAAACAAATGAACTTCCCTGCCGATGGAGAAACAGGGTACACGCGTCACTCCGAAAGACTGCCACGTGGCAGGATTTGATTTGCTGACAACACTGACGTCAATGCTGACTGTGTGACTGACTCACATGCTGACTGATGTACGGATGGACACGTGTCACCATCTGATTGGCTCCGTACGGATGACTCAACTGCCATGTGTCTCACCTGAATTCATCCATGTGGATTCCGTATGGTACAGACGATCTACTAACGTCATCATCCTTAGTCACCTCAAAAGTCAATTAAAAGCTTTGACCGCTGATAACTCGATCATACGACGTTGAATTTTGATGAAATGAATGCTATCAGAATCGTGTCGACGAGCCCTTCACGATGATGTTGGTTCTGTCAATTTCTGAGATGATCATTTTTTTTGCCTTTTGGACGTCGTCTGATCCCAATTTGACCCTACCTTTGACTGGCCATAACTTGTGCAAACAGACTCCTTTTCACTCCGTTCGAGTTGCATTGGAATCAGGATGTTGAGCTCTATTTGATGGTGCTAATTCTGGATAGAATTGGGATACTTCAATTTTCACTGAAAATATCCACCGGATCAGGCCTCCCCACTGAAGACCTTTTGGACCTCTAAAAGTGGCATTTATTCTGACATTAAGTGAGGACTTGGCCTCCCCACTTGTCATGTATCCTCTGTACATCTGAATACCTGGCTCACAAGCACAATGAAGACTGCAACAACATTGTTGAACATAAACATAACTTTATCACTTCCATAAGCATCTACATCAATTGTCGTAGCCACTAACCAACAAAAATTGACTAGCATCAAGCTAAACAATAATGTAGAAATGAAAGAGAATAATTCAACAACATATTGATCCTTCACAACAGAAACATTTTTACCCAAGGAGTCATCGATGCTTTCAATCATCATTCCCTCATGTTGTACTGCGGGTGCATCCTGCAACATCTGACCTTGGTTAGCTACTCCAAGTTCAAGTGTAGAACCACCTGTACTAACAGACATAAGAGTTAATTCTTTACTTGCATTAATTACCCTCTTTAACTGCCCTGTGTTTGCAAAAGAACGATTAGTCTTAATCCTGTGAGAATGTACAATATACTGAATGCCATCTTTAAACAAGTGATAATGATTCTTTTCCCTATAGAAAATAGCTTTCCTGTCATATAAATAAGGGCTACCTAGCACTATCCCACAGATATCCAGTGGAACCACATCAAACTGTACTTCATCCACAAACTTACTAGTGATTGTGAACCTAAAGATGCATTGTCTTGTTACTTGCAGCTTATCATTTTCACAAATCCAACCTAGTGGGTAAGGTTTCTTATGCAATGTAGTTTTTAATCCCAAGTTCTTTGCAATACTTTCTGAAATTAAGTTCACTTGAGAACCACTATCTATGAGTGCATCAATTTTACTGTTCTTAGCAACAACCCTTAAATGAAAAAGCTCATTCCTTTTCACATCTTCAGAGAAATCATTAACTTTAGATGAAGAAGCACAACTATGAACAAAAACACTAGAAATAGAAGCTTTACCTTTCAAACCCATAGCTATTATCTTAGTCTCATCATCTGAATCTGAACCAAGATCCAAACAACATTCGTGGATTTCTCCTTACCCTTCTATTTATGATTCTGTCTTTGAGCCCACTTAGGCTTCAGTTCTGGATGTAACTGCCAACAATGTTCTTCATCATGACCCTTCCTGTCACAATGAGTGCAAGAAAGTTTCTCATCCTTCTTAACTGTAGCTGTCTTCTTTCCTTTCCCTGTCTTTGCAACCTTAGAAGATTTCTTTACATCATTATCAAACTTATCAATAAAATATCCTCTACCCCTTGACTTTAAGTGGGTAGCTTGGACACAAACTTCATCCAAGTTGTTAGGATTCAAAACCAAAATAGAATGCCTAAGGTAGGAATGCAGACCACCTATGTACTTCAACAAAGTGTCCTGGGTGTACAAAGGAACATTCAAAGCAATAGCCCTTTTCCTAAATTCATGGGTGTACTCTTGGACAGTTTGACCTTTCCCTTTCCTAAACATTTTCCAATCCATCATTAACTGTTGCATATGGCCTAGGGGATAAAATTGCTTTTTAAGAGCATTAATAAACTCTGCCCAAGTTAAACTGACTCTACCATGTTGTGAAACTTCTGCCTTAGTCTTACTCTCCCACCAGGTTAAAGTTGTACCTCCTAATCGAAGAGTAGCTAATTGGATCCTATCATCATCATCTAATAGGTTTTGGACTCTATAGTAGACTTCTACTTGCTGAATCCAATCATCCAATTTTTCAGCATTAAGTTCACCACAATACTTAGGCAAATCAAATTTTACATCCAGTTTGATCTTAGGCTTATACCCACTCTTGAAAGGATTAAAAGAAGTAGAATGAGGAGAAGATGGAGAAGAAGGAGAAGAGGGAGAAGAGGGAGAAAAGGGGTGATCTGGTTGCGTGCCACCATCTCCATGTTGTTTCCCTTTCTTGTCTTTGCAATCTTCTTGCTTCGACGAACCTCCTTCACGTTCTTTCCGCTCTTGTCTCTCTTGAAAAAGAATGTCCACCTTAGCCTTCATCTCGAGGAATGCTCTTTGAAACTCCTGCTCATTGATTTCTTTAGGAACCTCCATTCCAGACAAGGACATCTTCAAAAAAGTTCTTCGCTTCCCGATCTCAGGATTAAATTCTTCAAGCTTTCCTTCACTTTTCTGAATCTTGGATCTCGTTAGCATTCAAAAAAAACAACTGCAATAATAGTCAACTGAGCTCTGATACCACTTGATTTGTATAGGATCTAGACTATTTGCAGAATTGAATGCTTAATTAAAAACAACTTTGCGAAATTTTAATTCATGCATACATTAACGAAATTATGCATCAAAATTTAAGGTGAGAAACATAATTAAGAGAAAGGAAGATAGAAAGAGATGCAAACAGAGTTTGATTACGGAGTTTGCCACAAACTTGACTACGTCTCCGGGTCGGCTCCAATAGAGTACGACTGATCCGATTAATCTCCAGAATCAATTATAATGCGCCGAGACCATTTCCTTCAAGCACTTCGACAACATAACAATACTCCGTCGTACGAAAAATGGCTCAAAAATCTCCTTACAATCCCTCTTTCAAATCACCTGCCACCTGTTTTCTCTCACCACTTAACTTGAAAATTCTGAGTTTCACACTTAACCCAACTCTCACCCATACAACCCCTTTTTAAACAAAAATATTACTCAATTTGGCTCATAACCAAATGATTCACAATATTCCCCCTATCTCCATTTTTACATACAAATCTTCTAAATACCCCCTTTTATCCAAATAATAACAAATTTAAGCCCTTTTGGTTTTTTATTCACGGGCTCACATAGTTTTGGAGGTTTTTTTTAATTTAATCTTTAGGAATGTTATTTTTTATTTTATTTTTAAATTAGGAGAGTTGTTTAAATTTTATGGCTATCATTTTTTCAACAATTAGCAATACTAACTGATATCTAATCATATAGTAAAGCCATTTGATGGCTTAGCGATGGCTATACGTTTTGTTAGCCTGGTGGTCGGGTGTTTGAAACCCGCAGCAGCAAATTTTAAATGGTTTTCCAAAGAAATCAATAACAAAAGGAACCGCCCGCCATATATAAGTAAGCACGCATAGTTTGGTGCAGCGGTGAACTGGCCGACGGTTATGGAGGAGGTTGCGGGTTCAAGCCCACCCAACAAATTTTTTTAACAAACAAGTGAACTTCCCCGTCGATAGAGAAACATGGTACACACGTCACTCCGGAAGACTGCCATGTGGCTAGATTTGATTTGCTGACAACATTGACGTCAATGCTAACTGTGCCGCTGACTCACATGCTGACTGATGTACGGATGGACACGTGTCACCATTTGATTGGCTCCGTATGGATGACTCAACTGCCACGTGTCTCGCCCGAATTTGTCCATGTGGATTCTGTATGGTACGGATGATTTGTTGACGTCATCATCCTTAGTCACCTCAAAAGTCAACTAAAAGCTTTGACCACTGATAACTCGATCATACGACGTCGGATTTCGACGAAACGAACGCCATCAGAATCGTGTCGACGAGCCCTTCACAATGATGTCAGTTCCTTCAATTTTTTAGATGATCATTTTTTCACCTTCTGGACGCCATCTGATCCCAGTTTGACCCTACCTTTGACTAGCCATAACTTGTGCAAACAGACTCCTTTTCGCTCTGTTCAAGTTGCATTGGAATAAAGATGCTAAGCTCTATTTTATGGTGTTGATTTTGGAGAGAATTGGGATACTTCAATTTTCACTAAAAATATCCACCGGATCATGGCAAGTGATTCATCTTTTAAAATTGTTGGTCGTGGAAGAGTCAGAATTTAAATCCCTGATGGAAAAGTGAAGGGAATCAATGATGTGATGCATATACCAGGTCTGGCTCAAAATCTACTTTCTGTAAGTAATTTGAATGATATTGGAGTGCATGTCACATTCTCTGGAAATGGCTACAGGATGACTAGAGGCTCTATGGTGCTGGCTAGAGGGTGATCCCACAAAGTTGGTTTATAATTTCTAGGAGATTCTGATTTTTGCTGAAATCACATATTTTTAGAAAATATAATGATTTAAGCCTTTAAAATTTTTATTTAAAGAATTCCAATTGAAGAGGGTTTGATCAAAATAACTTAGATCAAACCCCCTTGGATAGAACCTCGTTAGTTTTAAACCATACCTATAACGGAGTCTCCTTTACACCTATCAAAATGCTAATAAAAAAAAACTTTTGATTTACCTTTTGGGGGTTCAAATGAATTCATTTAAATTTTTTTTTTTTAAATATGTAGTCCATATTATAAGCTTCCCAAAAAGTATAATTTTAAATAAATTTAATTTTATTATTATATTTATTTTTTATTTCTTGTGAATGTAGGTTTTTCATCAAAAATTAGACTCTCTATTCTCCACATGTGGAAAAATAGAAGATTGTCAAAAAAAAAATTGAAAAATATAAGTGCACCAAATATTGAATTCCTTGATCCAACAAAAAAAAATTGAATTTCAATACATACAAAAAAAGTTACACATTATATGGTCGCGCTATGTCTGAATTGTAATTGGTTTGACTTGGAAACTTGATTAAAGAAAGAATATTCAATAAAAAACTATGTAACCAAGTGGAAGCACTAGATATTGGAGTTACAAATCTAAATTTGAAACAGTTATAATTATATCCTTCATGGAAAAAAAGTTATGCGTTATACGGTGAATGTAACTTCTTAAAAATGTTGTTTTATGAAAAAAATAGTTTTTGAGGGAGATGGAAAATGAAGTGCAATCTGATTCCAAAAATTTTGAAAAAAATATATTTAGAATCTTCAAAAAAAATTTCATGAAACTCTAGTTTTCATCATCTTCAAATTCTTCATGGTTTAGCCGCTATGAGTGCCCGAAAGTGAAGATTTTGTTAAAAAAATTATTTTAGTGTCTAGTTTGGCCAAAAATTATAAGCCACTATTATGGGATCACCCTAGAGGTGCTCGAATTGGTACCCTATACAAGCTAGATGCACATGTTGTTCAATGCAATAGTGTCTCTGCAAAGTCACTAAAAGTTGCTCATGGAGAAAAGAAGGAAAACGTTCCTGATGGAGTAAACACCATGGAGGTTAAACTTCCATCAGAAAAGACTATGCTCTGGCATCATAGGCTTGGCCACATTGGTGAGAAAGGTTTAAAAACCTTGAAAAATAAAAACCTGGTAGAAGGGCTTGAAGATTGTAACCTTGAGTTCGATTTTTGTGAACATTGCATATATGGAAAGAAGCACCGTGTTTCATTTTATTCCAGTCCTCACAAAACTTCTAATTTGCTTGATTATATACAATCTGATGTGTTTGGTCTAGTGAATGTTCCTTCTTTGTCTAAATCAAGATACTATGTGTCATTTATTGATGATTATTCAAGAAGAGCATTTGTATATTTTCTGAAAAGTAAATCAGAAGTGTTCAGTCGGTTTAAGGAATTTAAAAACCTTGTAGAAAATCAGACTGGTAGAAAAATAAAATGTTTAAGGACTGACAATGGCGGTGAGTTCTGTTCAGATGAATTTGAAAGGTACTATAAAGATCATGGGATCAAAAGACACAAGACTACACCTTACACTCCACAACAAAATGGAGTTGTTGAAAGGTTCAATAGGACAATAAGGGAAAGAGCACGAAGTATACTGAGCAATGCTGGCTTGGAGGAGAAGTTTTGGGCTGAAGCAGTCTCTACAACATGTTACTTGGTAAATCGCTCCCCTAACTCTGCTCTTGTTGAGAAGACACCTTTGGAAGCATGGTCTAGAAAGAAGCCCTCTCTTAGACATATTTGTGTCTTTGGCTTTGAGGCATATGCATATGTGCCATTTAAAAAAAAGATCCAAGTTGGAAAACAAAGTTGTGAAGTGTATTTTTATTGGCTATAGTGCTGACATAAAAGGATACAAGCTTTGGAACCTTGAGACTGAGAAGGTTTTGTACAGCAGAATCGTTATCTTTCATGAGCTAAAACCTTCTACATTGGATCTGCAATCAGAGAAGAAATTAGAAAATGAAAAGGATGTAGCAGCAATTCCTCATACACCAAATAAAGAGGAATTGAAAAATCAAAATGTACCTGATACTAAGGAGAGCTCAAGCAGTTCTGAAAGTTCTAAAGAAGATGAAGAACCACCTCAGCCTTAGCCTATGAGGAGGTCAACTCATGAAAGAAAGCAACCTGAAAGGTATGGGTTTTCTTTGATAGAGTCTTCTTGTGCCTATGCTTTAATTTCTAGCACTGATGAACCTAGGACTGTGAAAGAGTCATTTAAAATGTCTAATTCGAACTCTTGGTTGGAAGCCATGAATGAAGAAATGGCATCATTAGAAAAGAATGATACCTAGAGTTTGGTTCCATTTCCTAAAGGCAAAAAATTTGTAGGCTACAAATGGATATTCAAAAAGAAAATTGGTTTGGATGGTAGTGTAGAAAAATATAAAGCGAGGTTGGTTGCAAAAGGTTATTCTCAGGTAGAGGGAATTGACTATGGAGAAATCTTTTCTCCTGTAGCTAAGCTGACATCTATTAGATTTATTTTGTCACTTGTATCAGCGTATGACTTAGAGATTGAGCAAATGGATGTGAAGACAATGTTTCTTCATGGTGATCTTGAAGAAGAAATTTATATGTCTCAGCCAGAACACTTTGTGGAGAAAGGTAAAGAGAGACTGGTTTGCAAGTTAAAGAAATCTCTATGTGGTTTAAAAAAATCCCCTAGAATGTGGTACCAAAATTTTGACACGTTTGTTTTGTCATTGGGATTTGTAAAATCAAAATGTGATCACTGTGTATATTACAAAGCTAAAAGTGATCAAATTCTTATTATTGCTCTATATGTTGATGATATGTTGTTTATAGGCAATAGTAAGCTAATGATTTCTAATCCTAAGTCTCAGTTGTCTGCAAAGTTTGAAATGAAAGATCTTGGTGCAGTAGGGTACATTTTGGGAATGGAAATAACCAGGGATAGGAAAAATAGAAAACTTTGGCTCATTCAGAGTAAGTACATCATGACTGTTCTAGAGAGATTTTGTATGATTGATTGCAAACAACTAGTTGTTCCAGTTATGTAGGGAACAAAGCTATCTATTGAGGATTGTCCAAAATCTTCTTCTGAGATGGAGGACATGACCAGTGTGCCTTATGCAAGTGTAGTTGGTAGTCTCATGTATGCTATGGTTTGTACAAGGCCAAACATTGCCCAAGCAGTGGGAGTTCTCAGTCATTTTATGGAAAATCCTAGAAGAACACATTGGGATGATGTGAAGAGAGTGTTTAGATATCTGAAGGGTACTTCAGACTATGCTTTGTGTTACCATGGTAACTTGGTTGAATCACAGAAGACTCTCAGCATTCAAAGTTATGTGGATTCTGATTGGGCAGGGGACATTGACAGCAGAAGATCCACCAGTGGATATGTTTTCATAATGAATGGTGGTGCAGTGAGTTGGATGAGCAAGTGGTAGGCTATAGTCACTTTGTCCACTACAGAGGCATAATACATGGCAGCAACACATGCCTATAAAGAAGCAATCTGGATAAAACATTTTTGTTCTAACATTGGTTTTAATGCAGAAAAGATTACTATCTACTGTGACAATCAGAGTGCTATATGTTTGGAAAAGTATCCTACTTTCCATGCCAGGACAAAACATATAGATGTACAATTTCATTTTGTATGAGATATGATGGAGGATGGGAAGGTCTCTTTGGAGAAAGTGGATACTTTGGAGAATTTTGCAAATGCATTGACGAAGCCTGTGAGCACAAACAAGTTCAGTTGGTGTGCCAGTTCGATGGGCCTCTTGGCCCATGAATTTCAATAGTTTTATGATGCTCTAGAGGTGTTAGTAAGATCTTCGTCAAGTGGGAGCTTGTTGGAATTTGTGCTTCAATCCTTACTGACATGAAACTCCTTGAAGTCAAAGTTAGTGTGACATCACGGATGTCTAGTCGACTAACTGTTCTGAATTTCTAAAATGTTCATATCATTGTGACAGGGTTGAAGTCTTGCTGACAAAGTTTATAACTATGACTTTGTGTGTTTGGCATGACCTTTTGGTGAATGGAAACCTTCAAGCGACAGTGTGTTCTTATCGGGTGTCAGGGAGACTTGGCCAAAGAAGTCTATTGTCGGTATGTGGTCTCACCGACTTGGAATGTCTCACAAATAGTATGGCTCTATTAGTGAAACATGGGTTTTGGTAAGATGTATCCATGAGTATGAAAGGTCACGCCGACAGGAGATGTCACATGGTCTTCGCAGTGACAAAAGACTTCGTTGGGAAGTCTCAGCGACTTGGTTAAGTCACGTCGATAGTAATTATTCGGTAAGACTTAGGGCACTCGGAGAAAGGTCATAGCAAAATATATGAGTCTTGCTGACAGTTTGTGACCTTCAGGGTGACATGGAATGTTCGCTATGACATCTCGGCAGAAAATTTTTTTGGTATGACGTCTCACCGAAAGACATGGGTCTTGTCGATATCAAATGCTTATCGATGTAACTCGAAGACTTCATTGTGAGGTCTTGGTGAGATCGGTATGTCGTGCTGATAGTTTAACTCATCATTGTAACTTATGACTTTGATACGAGTCTCTCTGAAAATCGATTGTCACGCCGAATGGAAATCTCATCACTGTGACTTATGACTTCGATATGAGTCTCTCCAAAAAGCGATTGTCACACCGAATGGAAATATCATCATTGTGACTTATGACTTAGATTTGAGTCTCTCCGAAAAGCGATTGTCATGCTGAATGGAAATCTCATCGCTATAACTTGTGACTACAACATAGGGTCTTGGCGAGAATGAAGTGTCTTTCCGATAGGAACCAAATGAACATCGATGGTTTTGGTATAACTGTTTGTTGTCTTGCCGACTATTGGAGACTTAAAGCCGATATTGATAGAGAAACTTTGTGGCATCGGTGAGACACTATTAGTGTCTCACCGATATGCCAACAAAGTTTGAATGTCGTTGACCGTGTGTCCATCCTATGTGGCTTCCTGCTGGACCAATCAGAGGAAGTGATTTTCAAATGGATGATGGTTGGATTTTTGCATCAGTTGCAGTGCTGGAGAAAAACTATATGCAAGGAAAAATCTGAAAAGGCAAGGAAAATTTCTTTGATGGAGCGTTGGCGAATAAGAATGAACAGAAGACAAAAATCTAAACGTGATAAGATTTAAAGGATCAATTTTGATTTGAATTGATACGATGAGAAAATTGAACCGTTGAGAGATTTTTCCTGAAACTGTATGAACAGTGAGTGTAGCTACTATGAAATATCAGAGAGTTGTATTTCTGATTGTATCTAATTGTTGTTACTGTAATACAAAGAGATTCAACTTGGTGTGGTGGTTTTTTTCCCAAAAGGGTTTCCCACGTAAATCTGTTGTTTAGTTGTCTTTGTGTATTTGCTCTATTTCTGTTAATCTTTCATGTGTGTCTTAATTAGATTGTAATTTGAAAAATTAAAAGCCCTGCATTGCATTCTTCCCTATGGATTTGACATTAGGAAAGTGTTTCCGCACCTCTGCTTTCCTTACAATTATATTAAAATGTTAAACTCACATGTCGACTGACAGCAGATTCATCGACAGAGTCACATCGATCATGCACACGATTTGGACCAAGGCTAGGAGTGATATGAGGTATGCCCACTTGTAACAATATATATACACATATATATCAACTTACATGAATATCTAGTTTAAAAAAATATAAAAAATAATGAAAAAAGAATTAAAACATGCACATGCACACATACATGCACATCATCTGATATCGGATGACCTAACTCCTTTGAAACAGTCGCCTCCACCATATCCACCAAATGATCAAGCGACGAATCAACATTTGCATCCATCTGATCTATCCCATGTTGTGCCATAAATGGTGAATGTAGAGGACTATGAAGGTGAGATGGCATCAGTGATGATGAACCAGAACCAATCAATATATTAGTAAAACCCATAGTCTGTGCAACTGCCATATGAACTATAGGTGGATCCTAATACACACTAGTGCTCGGTTGAGAGTGATGGGATCCTGGAACTGAACGACCTCTACATCTCAAATGCTCTCTAACATGCTCTATACCGATCCCATTATTTGATGCAATGTGGGAATATTCCTCCAACACGTCCTCAGCCAAACAATGCAGAGTCATGCGTGACATATCTCTTGTAAGTGCATCAAGCTGTGTAGTAGGGATGTCAACCACTATAAAAGGATCCATGGTGGTCCACTGTGCTAAAAATGGTGTGGATCAAGAATGTCTGGACATCAAATACTGACATACACAATCATTAGATATCCTAGTGGTGGCAGCCGCAATGTCACCTATAGTGTCAATTGCTTCCTTTTGGGAAGCAACAACAACCTCATCTGCTATGGGGGCTAGAGCTAGTTTGAGAGTAGGAGACCTATCACCAACCAATACCCTAAACTTTGGGGGTGGTCTATCTGCTCGACGATAGGTGGGCCTATCAGCAATCCTACCACGCCCCTGACCAACATATGGTGGAATGTCTAGGTAGTTAACTTTGAGGCCCAAATGGACCTCAGCATACAATTGTTGAACAAAATACAATGGAATCTTGTCATTGTTTGGTTATAGACCATGTGCTACGAGAAATTATGGGTAGATCAATGAGTCCATAGCATGATCGACACATCTAGTGACCTGGTATCCCCTAACCTTACGCATATTTTGATAAAATGGAAAACAAGTGGCTTTTATCATTTCTTTGATGACACTATCATGTATTTGTTTAAGGGGAATGTCACCATGTACTTCTTCCCACATGTGGGAAAGAATAGCAGTCACTCTATTTGGGGAATATGCACTAGTCCTCTCAAGTTCATCTTTTAATTTTTCTAGACTATGCAATATTAACATGCATGGTTCACTATATATCCCCAGGTTTGCACCCTGTGCTAATGAATCTCTCAATTTTTTTAATCTCATTACTAGTATTTGCAAACAAATAATCTGGCACAGGTGGAACATGATCTACATTTTCCATGTTATATATATATATATACAATACACCTAAAAGAGCAATGAGACTTTGGTAAATAATATATCTAGATAAAGGAAATACAAATCTAAAATAGAACTTGTAATAATTCATCTACTCATCAATAATATTTTCATACCATTAACAATTTAAAAAGAATTGGAAGACAACTATAATCTATAACATAGCATCCTTAAATGGTTCAAATTTTAAATGAAACGATGAAAGCAAGAATAAGAATACAAAGATTAGTATAAAATTATTTGAAAATAATTAGGGATAAAAATATTTAATCTAATAGTTGTTAACATAAATGAACTTCAATTATATAGCTAAGAACATCAAAAAATTATAGATTGGAAAGAAAAATAATTAGACATTTATCATATTTTTATATGTATAAAGTTTAGATACCATCAAACTATTTAAACTTATAGATTGCATAAAGCTATAATTGAATCGTTAAAACTAATTTATTAAGTTCATCAAATCTAATAAAGTTTGACTTCATTGCATACTTGTTATAAATATCTCACTAATCCAACCATACATATTATATATGTTAAAAAATATATAATTGTTATGCCCATAATTTTTCACTATATCTTTACGTGGATCTCCTTCAACTAGGTCAATTAAAAATTATTTGTAATGTTGGAGAAAAATGGATTTAATATCATTAGAGTTGTCATGGAACTACCTCTATTGATCAATGATAGATATTATCCACTCTCGAGAATGCAAATATGTTCGAGATAACTAAAAAATAATTTGTATCCCTTATATCCTTTCATCCAATGTAGCCTATCTCTTAATTGAGATCCTCTACCACAATTAAGTTCAAATCTTCTAAGTTTTATTTCAACGAAAGTAACCACTCATTGTAGAAAAGTTATTAGTAAGTGCTAAAGCCAAAACAAGTTTTTTTTTTTCTATTTGGATCCATATTTTTTTTCCATTCTAGATCTCTTTCTAGTCATATTCTTATTGTAAGATATAGTAAGGTAGTGCAATAGATTTAATCGCATCATTCCACAATTGTATCCACTTACCATTTTGATGAGGTCTAGGAACATCAACCAAAGGGATATTAGGCAAGCAAGGTGATCAATTTTATTGAGGTGGGAAGTGTTGAGCTTGAAGGATAGATTATTAGGTACGAGGAATAAGAAGTTTGAAAAGATTAAAGAATTGGGAGGTGATATGTGAGATAGGTTTAATAGAATCTACTTAAATAAGGGTGTTTTGTGGAGAGGGGACAATGGAAAGAGAAATAACTAAGTTTTAATCTATCAATACAACTAAGTTTCCCTTATTTCACCATCTCTTTAGTTGGTCGAAGTGAACTAATGATGAGTATAAGAATATTTTTTTGTCTAAAATGGGATCTAAACCCCTCATGGTATTTCTAGTTAGGATGTAGGAATTCAATTATTTTTTAGAGAGTTTATGAGAACTAAACCAACTTGTATCTTGGTTTTTTCCACCATATCATACCATATTTTTTGTCTAAAACTTACAATTATGACATATTCTTATGACATTTAAGAGCATGACTATAAAATATTTACAGTAAAGTATTGACTGGTCAACATTATGAAAAATCATAAGAAGTCTTTTAAGAAATAGCAACTGTGTCAAGGAAAAAGATGTGGACATTTACAAGAAATTTTTTTTTAAGAAAAAGTGGGAGACCACTTATAATTTTATTTATATATAATATTTTACATATAGCTAGTTCAGGCGGACATACTGGCGGGAAAGAACCAGCAAGAAAACCCCCAGTTGTAGTCGGAGTAACAAATTTTACAAAATTTCAAAAAGACCAGTGAGGTCCTAGTAAAAATGACCAATTTTCTAATTACAACATGTTACAAAAGCACATTGGTTGAATACATTAGTACAAAATCATCAATCTCCTCCATGGAAATGGCAGATTTGTATCTATTTAGAACTTGGTAGAGATGCACGAAGAAGTGTCATGCATTGTGGATAATAACATGCCTTGGAATATGTGAACATAGGTCTCTTCTTATGAAACAAAACCTTCTTTGAATAATTAACATTAGAAATTAATATAGTTTGGCGAGCATATTGTATAATCACACTAGAAATCAACAATGGAAGATTAAGAGTCTCAACTAAGAATTCCACCGAGTATAGATAACATTCATACTAGAAGCCAACAACAAAAGACCAAATTTCATAAATAAAGTTCCTGTGTTATATATCATGCCTTTGAGGGGTCCACAAGTACCATGAGCCTTTTGAAATCCTTCTCCATCTAAATGCATCCATTCCAAGACCATTGGGAGGTGGGTATACAATATGAACTAAGTATTAATTTCTAATGTTAATTATTGAAAGAAGATGAAGGTCCTTATTTACCCTTAAATGACATTTAAATTGGATATTTTAATGTTCAATATAATGAAATGTTTAAAAAATGAAAGTGACAATAATATTGAAAATAAAAATGTTGAACATGAATGTGAAAATATTGTAAAATTTGATGGAACACCTATTGATAAGAGTAGCATCATAGAAGAAGAAGAAGAAGAAGAAGAAATACATCAACAATTTCTTGACTAATGTGGATATGAACCCTATGACATTGAAATTGCACTCAATAATCGACTTGTTGATAACAATGATTAAATTGATAGCTCACATGAACCAATGAAACTCAATGTGTCTCCAAATTACATAAGAAGAGAGAACCTTTGTGAAGAAGAAAAAGAAATTCAAAATCCATCTTTTTGTAATGAGTTTGTTAAAATTTAAAAACATTCAAGAACCCCAAAATGGTTTGAAATTGATGAGCATAATAGAAATTCTGAAGGCAAGAGGTCATCACAAACCATTAGGTTGTGGGCTTCAAAAAATTTCAATGAATGGTTTTCCAATAAGACATTAACCAAAAAATTCCAAATTTTTATACAATTACTAAAGATGTACAAAATGAGACCTTTACTAAATAAATTTCAAAGATTCATGTAAACAAAAAGTTTGATCGAAATAATATTGTTGTTAATTTTTTTTTAATGCATTCAATTCTATTGTAAATAATAGTAAGGAAAAAGATAAAAGAGTTGCTCATAGAGTAATAACATCATTAGTAAGAAATTAAAAAATTAAAAAGGCTCAATTATTAAGGTAAACTTGTCTTGAATTAAGCCTAAATTGTAAAACATTATCAAAAGTACTATCAATAAGATCATGATTAGAAATTCCTATTGAAAATCATACTTGGGCTTCTAGTAGTAGGCTTCCATGAGTCGATAAGAAGCTAATTAATAGCAAAAAGGATGAAATTCGACAATTTTGGCACTCTAACTCTAGATTTACATATGAGGTTGGAAACAACATTTTTTATACTCTACCTAGGCCATGATTCTGTTATGAGTACGAAGAGTTTATGATAGAAAAACATCCATTATTGTTGAGTTAAAAGTAGTTTAAATATTATTTTTCTTAAAAATTCACTTTTATATAAATGTAGGTGTTTTGGAGAACAAAGCTATAGTATGAATAAGTGATTGACATTGATGGCTATAAATTTCAAGGTCATGACATTCAATATAATTCATAAGGTGTTATAATATTAAATGCTTTCATTGTTTAGTTATTTTTAATCAATGTTGTATGATTTATTAAACATTTTTTTAATATTTAAATGTATGTGTTTTGGGGAGTAGCAGTGATAGATCTAGCTCATTGAGAAAGGATATAGGTAGAGAGGAGGAGTGACCTTGACAAGGATTGAGACATGGATCACCTCAGGGTGGTAGATGAGTGGAACATATCCATAGAGAAGTGTAGGCTAAGAGGATAGATATAGGAGACAAATACCTTAGGGGCACCTTTTTAGTTGTGTGTATGCTCTGTAGAGTGGATTTACTCATGAGTGCTTTGATGTATTTGAAGACACATTTGAATGAGAACATAGATAATATGATATGTGAACTATTAGTTTTGTTGATGATGGGTGTGATATTTTATGTGTATGTTGATGATGTGCATGATATATAGTTATATTTCTTGTATTTGGATGCTCATAGGTATGGATGTTCATGAATCTTATGTGTATGTCTAATGGTGGCATGTGGAAGGATAAATATGGCTATTGAAAACTTTACCATTATCTTGACAACTAATTATGGCTATATGATTATCTTATTGTAATGAACCTAAGTTAATTCAATAGATATTAGTGAAGTTGAATTAGGAAGCATGGATTGTGCTAAATTATTATACACATTTTATGTTTAAAAATATGGGTCTAATTTTTGCGATATTGAAAGTCAGTTAAATTTCTTCAATAGTATATCCAAGGTATAGGGATATATTAGTGGTAGGAGTAGTGTAGGATAAAAAGGAGAATGTATAAAGAGGGGAAGGTCTAGAAAGGTAATGACATGGTAATGGAAGGAGAAGTTACACTATAAGGTTAGATTTTCATAGGATGAGGAATGGTATGAAGAACATATATGTATAGGATAGTGCTAGTAGTAACAATGGTGTGAACATATATAAAAGGATGGGAGATAAGAAAAATACTAGTGGAGAGAAAGGTGGTAGGACATAGGTGGTGGATCCCATGGAAGTGGTAACTATAGTATGATAGGAGGAATCATTATAAGAGGATGAAGGGTAGATGGATGCATAGAGGGTACAACATTATTAAAATCCATTAGAGTGGTAATATTATGAATAGTATTAATTCCCTAAGGATAGCCACCTAATACATTATATAAATTACTAGCCAATGAGTGAGGATATTTAGGGTGGAGAGGTGCATCAATACGTAATTATCAATTTAGGAAAATATCTTGTTTAGCAACATATGTATCTAAATCATAGTCTTGATCATTATTTTTCATCTTCTTTAATGTGGCTCTTTATATGGTTGTCATTAGCTATTATATCAAAAAATGATTCAATCGTCATTTTATTTGCTAGCCATATTAGAGTTAAGATGAAAACTCCATAAAACAAGATTTTAAAGGATATTAATTTAACTAGATAAAATATCAAGGAAAACACTCTCAAACATGCAATATACCCCAATTGCTTAGACAATGCATATTTCCTAATAATGTGTGCAACTAAAAACTAATAACATGTAATGAATGGATGTAGGTGATAATAATTAAATAATCCTAATTGAACTAGGGTTGTCCCTTTTATATATTTAAGAAGTTGTAAGAGCATTGTATGAAATTGTAAGATGGGAATTACTTATGAAATGTTATATGACACATAAGAGAATAAAAAAAGGGGGTTACACTAGAATATTGATTAGAATTATGAAAATCATCAAGATCATCTTAAATAATGGGTTTGAATATGTCAAAAATGGAGTGTCGGTTATGAGGAGGAGGATTTGAATTTTTTTGACAAGATGTAAAGAATTTGCTAAATACATCCTATAAACCAAGTCAAGGAATATGGTGTTGGAATTTGTGCCAAATTTGGTGCCATTTTTAGGTCATTATTTTGGCTCATGGCTTTGGTAAACCACACTTGGTTTATGGTTTAAATTTTTCCTATTTATGGGTGCTTGAGATGGAGAAAGCATAATGATTTTGTAGGTATCATCATGCTACTAGAAATTACTCCATATTCACATGTTGATGATACTACTATAAGGGTATGCACATGAATATTTTATTGTAAATGATATTATTATCAAATAATATAATTGGTTCATGTTTTTGGTTGTGGGATTTTTCTTCCAAGAGGATTTTCCCATGTACATAATTATGTTATAAATTTATAATTTATACATTTTTCTTGTAACTAAAATTAAATCTATTTTGCATATTTATCTCTTGATAGGTTAATATGGGAAGTGTTTCCACACCTCAAATTCCTTTTAAAATACTATCCAAGTCTTAATCAGTTTACATCCTCTATCTTATTGTGCAATACCTACCTACCACCAAAAATGTGTAGAGATGGACATTTTTAATGTTACAAATGATATCTTCCTAGTGAGATAGAGTCTATTGGAAAATATGTATGATTTGAGTTGTCAAATCTACTTGTCCATATTGTTAAGGGATCTATATGCATGTTGCATCTAATGGTACCAACAAATCTACCCACATTCAAATGATACAACTTGTGGTTCTATTTGAACTTAATAACTTTATATTGTTTGTTTCCATATGCTATTAAGTTCTTATATATGTTTCACTTGGTCTTTTCATTTAGGAGCAAGGTAGCTTTTTTTATCTTATAGGCCATCCATAGCTTTGATTGCTGAAATGGGAAGGCATATTTCATTTACACATAGGACATAAAAATTTAAGCATCTAATATATATATATATATATATAATTAAGAGTAAAACAAAATTATTTCAAAATTTTAATTAGAATAAATGATCATAAAGAGAGGTAAATTCAACTTGCTAATTTGAATTTAAATTTTAATTTAAGGGGTAATTTATTATACATTTCATTCAAACAATCTAGTTTCTTTCCTCTAAATTTATTCTTTGATTCATACATTTAGTTCACCAACCATTTTTGGAGTAATTTCATAAGACTCAAAGGCAAAATATGAAGAATTTTATCCAAGTTTCCATTGTATGCACCCTAGAAACTTTATATCATGAACTGTTTGATATAATTTCTCAAATAAATTTGTTAATGAATTGTTTGATATAATGCCTCAAATAAATTGGAGGTGCCCTAGTAAAAATGTATACAAAATGTGGAAGAAAAATAGTGTATGTTGAAAACGCTTTAAAAACTATCAAACAAATGTAGTTTGAATTCAACAAATTTGAAAATTTTCACATTTAGGGTTTCGAAATTTAACAAACATATGCATTTTGAACTCTACAAAATTCAAATTTCAAATACCTGGTGCTCGATATGCAAGTTAGGTTGATGAAGTTTAGAGAGATGAAGTTGAGTTTGCGTTCACCGGAGAGATGAATTTAGTTTGCTCGTTGTTTGCAGATCACAGTCTCGATTCGCTGCATGCACCAGGGAAAGCAACTGGTAAAAAGAAAGTGAAAATGACAATGTTTTTGTTTTTTTTCTTATTTAAGGGGGTTTGATCGAACCCCTTTAAATAAGATTATTTTTATTTAGGTTTTTTGGGTTCGGTCAAACCTATAATGAGGTTCGGTCGAACCATTGAGTTCGACCGAACCCATTGAGTTTGGGGAAAAGGAAAAAAATGAAATTCCCTTCCTCATATAATTTGTAAACCACTATTGTGGTTTGACTCCCCATCCATAAATGTTGAAGTGTCTTGAAAATTAAAACCAAGAGTTGAAGCATAAATACAAGCAAAAAATCACACTGACCATGACACACCCAGACAAAATTTCTAGAAAAACATGCAAAGAAGGAAATAAATGGGGAAACAGTTTAAAAGGTGTACAAGGACACCTTAGGATACATAAAAGCTCCGTAGTGGAGGGATTTACCTCCTCCACAATGAAAGCCTTTAGAAACCCTTGCTCTAGACACCACTCCTGGTCCAATTCTCATCTCCTCCCCAACTTCTATTTTCCATTATTTGATTTTTCAAAGAAATTTATAAAATGGATGATTAAATGCATTATTAGGTCCAAGTACATAGGGGGGAGCTAAACCTGATGTGAAATTATCAAAGGTGACAATTTTTGACGCTACAACCTTATATATATTTTTTTCTATTTGGAATAATCAACATATGTTTTTCTTTTACTAATGTTTCTATATTTCTCAAATTCATAAGTTTTTATTTTTCTTCATAACATATGATCAACTTATCAAATATTCCTTCCACATTCAAAAAAAATACATTTTAAATTATTTTGTGTGAGTTATGTGATGTGCATTCTTAGTGATGTAATTTTTATGATGCACCACTTTAAAAAAGCATACAAATAAATATTCAATAAAAAATAATGATACACATCTTTTGGTACTCTTAATTATTTTTCTACCAAATGATTTAAAAAAATATGAAATTAAAAAATTTACTAAAGGGGCACACACCAAACACTATGTGATATTTTAATAAGAAACATACAAACACTTTTGTGTGCACACAATATTTGACCCTTTTAACCTTAACAATTTTAAAATATTTTTAGTTATATAGAAACTAGTTTAGAGTACTACAATTCTTATTATTGTCATATCTTCAAAAATTGAGTGCACATGCATTTCAAATTACTCATTCAAGTTTAGGTTTAGCCAATTTTAGAAGAAAAAAAGTGGCCACTTTTGACTCTCTTTTTGTCCCACATTTTCATGCTTTTACCCAATTCACAAGCAAAACATATGTAAAAGGAAATAACATGGAATGAGAATCTTTATCGATCACAGGTTCATCTATTTGTTGTATTAGTTTATGCATGTTTGAGAAGGAACATGCTTAGATATAGATGATTCATACTTTGAGATTTACATACACCTTAAAATAGGGAGAAAAAGTAAGGTTGGAAATGTGTTTGTGATGCATTTTTATTTTATTTAAGCTTAATTTTAGGAATGATGTCTCAATATATTTATATAGCTACAAATAACACATTTTATGCATAATTCAAATTATGTACTTGGAATTACTTGAACCTTCCTTTATATTAATTTATGCTCAAGTGTGCTTAATTTCCTAGTTAGCATGAGGGAAATCATATTTCCTTTCCACTAATCTATAGCAATTTTATTACAAATGACTATCATCTCACACATACCTAGAAATTTATTTGATATCATATTGTATTTTTTCTGTCAAATGAAAGTATGAGGATAATATTTTCATCAATTAGAGATATATATAAAGAGACATAGTTCCTAAATCCTATCATATTTTCTAGGATGTACCCTCTAACTTTATATTCAAATATTTTATTTTCTAAAACTACAAAAATATTTTATTTTCTAAAACTACTATCTTTGTAAGTGATATAGCTCAAAAAGCATCCTAAATGACATTGGTAATAGCTATTATGACTCATTCATGTAGGTTTGAATAGTAGTTTATTAAAACATATCATCATAATTTATTTAACTATTCACCATAATATAATACCTAAATTCACCAAACTAAAAGTATTAAGCATCAAAGTGTATTTAAGGGAGTTTCAAGAAATGAGGTTCACCTAAACTATAGTAAGGATTGTACTAAAAATTCCTTATCACAAATAGGGTCAATAGCTTAATGGTAGAGCAACTCAACATACACATAGGAGGTCCTTGTTGCTCTAAGAAAAATAACTATCTTCTACTTTTCTACTCTTGTGTGCATACTCATTTTTAAATATGCATATGTTTGAAAATATAGTAGAGTTAAAAACAAACCTTGGAGGAATTGTTGTGTTCAAAGGAAAGAATTAGAATTTTCTTCTTAATTAATTAATCCTTTTTGCATATGTATAATAAGAAAAGACATGCTAAGTAGAAATTAAAGTAACTAAGATGTAGTATCCTTGAATATTATATTGATGCAAGCTATATGATAATGTTGTATGCTATGATTTGCTAATATTTATTGATGATAATCCCATGTTAACTAATGATCAAGGAATATCTTTGCCCAAAAAATACTAGATGCTCAATTTGGGATGTTTTAGTGCACATGCTAGTGAGTAACAATTATGATTTGAAAGGGATGACCTCTTGAGTGAGAATTTTTGAACTGTAAATAGGGGGATATGGCCTAACATGAATATACCCAAGGGTCATATCCACTTCCTCAATATACTTACTAGAATAGCTTGGAAATGTTGTGGGAAGGTTTAGTTTAAACTAATGGGAGTTGAGAAGGATGATTGGTTGATCTATATTGATGCAAATTATTCTCTTTTACAATAGAAATTATTAATTGAAACTACATATGATGAATAGCTAACAACAAAAATATTAAAATGCAATCACTCAAAATAATTTTTTTTTTGTGTCTAAAACAACATACATTCTAGATTATAAAAGGATTTTTATCATAGCTAACTAAAATATTTCCCCACTAGAAACCCACTACCTCATAATAAACAACTCCCCTTTATAATTAGAAAATTGAGTTAAATTCACTAAAATAATCACATATCCCATACATAAATGGTGGACATAATGAAAATTTATTAAAATATTTGAATGATGTAAAATTCATTGGAAGTTGGAACACTATGTTATGTTTTTGTTATAAGTCATCTTCCCCATTTAAAAAAATTAAGATTCTCCTAGTTTAAGGAGACTTCATTTTATAGATTTTATCTTGAAGTTTTTCACTATCATGTTGGATATTATTGCACTATGTGGCCATTGGTATTTTCAATGATGTCAGCCTCTAGTGTGCTCATGTTGAGAAGGTCTTATGGTGTTGAGCAAGTGATGCAGATGCAACATGTTCAGTTGGTTTCCAAGTGCTTTTGAGAAAATTTGAATAAAGAGTGTACAAGGTGACAAAGGTGTGTTATGTGGTGTGCTCCATATTTATTCATGCTTGAATATATTATTGTGCAGTTTGGATGAGATGATCAAAGGTGTTATATCCATAGTTTCAAGTTTTGGATCATGCAGCAGTGGAAGAAGTGTCTGACCATGTGTTGCCTATGAAGAAGGTTGTTTGGGAGAAATGGAATTGATCTGCATTTCTTCACAATGAGGTTTCTTGTCTTGTGGATTTAGGAATGTCCTTATATTGCTTGCATATACCTTCCCCTGGGGTGTTTGATGTTTAGTTGTTCTGCAAGTTTGGTTAGTGAGTTGTATGTCTATGGCAGTATGACTAGTTGCACAAGATGATAGTATTTTTAGTTTCAGGTGGTTGTATCAGTGTTGCTAAATATTATGATGGTGTTGGAATGTTTTAGGATGTTGTGAGTGGTTGCTACATGCTTCACATGATGTTTCCAAACCTAGAGAAGTGTGAATGTGGTTGTTTGATATTGTTAGTGTAGGTTTGGCCAACCTAGTGTGCTAGCACTATTTGTGGAGGTGGTTTGTTGTTTTTGGAACCATGGTGTAGTGTTTCAATGTAGATTTGGGTCTTGGTTTAGCCTTAGTGTGGTTCCCCTTCACTTCTTTCTATCACAAAAGTGTTTGGTGTTGATCTACTTGGTGGTTGCATGTTTGAGGTGCATATGTTTCATTGAGGCCAACTTGGAGAAGGTTTTTGAGGTTGTAGATGATATATATACAAGGTCAATTGTTGGAGAATGTTTTTGAGGTTGTAGATGATATATATACAAGGTCAATTGTTGGAGAAGTTAGTGGTGTGTTGTGTGGTGAAAAAATATGTGAATGTGTGTGTTGAGATCTGAGTGTGAGCATGAACGCCTATGACTACTAGAAGTAGTGAGTAAAAGGTGTCTACATTTTTGAGTGCCTAAAGTTGTTGGAGACAGTGAGCCAAAGGTTATGGGTGGTGTAGAGTTTTCATGGTGGATTATCCTATTTCTCTAAGGTAGTGAACCTCCTTGTAACAATCTTCTATTATCTTTCTATTTCAGCCAGTGATTCCTTTAGGTAGTGAGCCCATAGCAATGTTTCTTTCTAGGTAGTGAGCCTTTTGTAATCAGTGTTGTTATTCATATAATTGTAAGTTAATCCTCACTATGGTTTTTCCCTGATTAGGGTTTTCCATGTAAATATAGTGTTCTCTTATGTATGGTTATGATTGTGTTTTTGTTTCATATGTTTACATTCATGATGATAATTAATGAGGGTTTGAAGGATTTAATGCACAATTGATTCATCCCCCGTCTCAGTTGTCTTGTGTGTGTAACATTTGGTATTTAAGATGTGGTTCCTTGGAATAATCTTAACTACTTGAGGTAGATCTAGATGGTGCACATGAATGGTGTCAAAGTGCCTATGTTTGATGGAATAAACTATGCCTTTTAGAAAGCCAGGATGTAAGCCTTTCTTGTCTCTTTAGGGTTTGGTGTCTAGAAATCAGTTGAAAATGGATATACAATGCTTTCTACTACTCCAAAAAGTGATGATGAGGGACTATGAGAATAATTGCAAAGCAAGGAATGTTATCTTGAGTGGCCTTTCTAATTTAGAACTTATGGAGGTGATAAGCCTCAAAACTGCTAAGGAGATCTGGACAAAGTTATAGAGCATTTATGAAGGATATGATAAGGTCAAGCAAGCAAAGATGTGGAATTTCAAATCCAAATTTGAAACCCTAAGGATGTTATAAGATGAAGATATTGTTGGCTACATGCTCGAAGTGGATAAAATTGTGAATGTCATCAATGGTCTTGGTGGAAAATTGGAGGAAAATGAAGTTGTAAAAAAGGTATAAAGAGCTCTTCCTATATCTTATAGTCCTAAGGCTTCTTCTATTGAGGAAGCTCAAAATTTGGATCAATATATAGAGACCAAATCTTTGGTGCTTTAACTACTTTTGAATTAAGAGAGTTTGACAAAGATGCTTCAAGGAAAGAAACTACTTTTAAAGTTAGGAAGAAGGAGAAGAATGATGAATTTTATCAAGATGATCTTAATGAGGTGGAAGAAAAGTTTGTAAGAAGATTGAAAAAGGGAAGTGGAAAATACATAGGTAAGTTACCCTTTAAGTGTTTCAATTATGGAAAGATAGGTCATTATGCTTCTAAATGTCCAATAAAAGTTTCAAATATCCAATGCTTCTAAATGTCCAATCAAAGAAGATAGTGGTGTATCTGATGGTGAGGAATTAGACTATATAGATGATGGAAATGATGAATGCTTGTTCATGGATTTAAATTTTGGAACTAATTCTACTAATCCTAAAAGATGTGTGAAGGAAATTGCTCTAGAAATAAGTCACAATATTGAAGGAACTATGTTGACTGCTTTTCATGCAAGAGAGGAGGGAAACTATTGGATAATTGACAACAAATTCTCAAATCATATGACAAGTGATAAGATTAACTTTGTTAAGCTTGAGAAGTATGATGGTGTCTTGCTAAGTTTGGTGATGACACATTTGCTAAGATCTGTGGAAAAGGCTCAATTAGTTTTGATGAAAAGCATAAGAAAGATGATGTTCTTAATGTCAAGGGTCTCTAGCATAATCTTCTTAGTGTAGGACAAATGTGTACCAAAGGATAAAATTTGGTGTTTCAAGATGACGGTTGTGAAATTGGAAAAGGAATCTCTAGAACCTTGTTTGCAATAGGAACAAGGATTGAAGGGAATGTTTATCAACTCAAAGATGGTGGTGTTACTTGTTCTTTATGTCACAAATAAATGAAATTTGGCTATGAAATAGAAGAATGAGTCACATCAATTTGGATAGCCTAGTGAAGATCAATTCTATTGATGTTGTGAGAGATCTACCAATAATTATAAATCCTATCAATGAAATTTGCAAGGAGTGTCAGTTTGGAAAGTAGATAAAAAAGAGGGTTAGAGCTAATGAATATTCTACCATAGGACCTCTTGATCTGGTGCATATAGACCTATGTGGACCTATTAGAACAAGAATCTCTCAAGGTGTCAGGTATTTATATTGTTAATTGATGATTACTCTAGAATAACTTGGGTGACCTTTCTCAAATAAAAATCAGAAGCTCTTGATAAGTTTAAAACATTTAAATCTATGGTTGATAATGAAATGGATTTGAAGATCAAGTGTTTGAGTCTAATAGAGGTGGTGAGTTTACTTCAAATGAGTTAAATAGTTTTTGTGAAGATCATGGGATAAAGAGAAATTTATCAGCTCTTGAGACTCTGTAGTAGAATGGAGTTGTGGAAAGGAAGAACATGACAATTCAATAAGCAACAAGAACCATGATGAAGGAAGAAAATATACCGAATTATGTCTATTGGAGAGAAGCTATTCATACCATAGTTTACATTCTTAATAAAGGACAAGAAAGAGTGAACAATTCAAAGACCCCCTATGAACTATGGTATGGAAAACCTCCTACTATGAAATATTTTAGAATGTTTAGAAGTAAATGTTATATCAAAAGGGATGAAAATAACTTAGGTAAGTTTGATGCAAGATCAGAAGAAGGAATATTCCTTGGATATTCTACAAAAAAAAGGCATACAGATGCTAGGAAAAAAGGTTAAAGAAAACTGTTGAAAGTGCAAGTGTCAAAGTGGATAGAGAATCACATCAAAGCTTAGTGTTGATAAAAATATATGATTCTGATGAACCTCCTTGGAGTGAAGAAGAAAAAGAAGAGAAATAGAAAGAGATGACAATGGAACAAGAAGAAGCTTTGAAAAAGACTCCTAAGGCTCCTAAGTATGTGTAGAGGAATTATTTTGAAGATCAAATAATTGGAGATAAGAGAAAAGGTATATTCGCAATGAGAAAAGCTACTATGATAAAGGAACATGTAAAATTTTGCTTACTTTTGAAGTAGAACCCAAAATAGTAACTAAAGCATGCAAGGATGAAAAATTGAGGCAGATTGAGAAGAATCAGACATGGGAACTGGTTCCAATAATAGCAAACAAGAATGTGATAGGAACTAAATGGGTTTTCAGGAACAAATTGAATGAGGATGGGAAGGTTTTTAGAAACAAGGCTAGGCTTGTGTGTAAGGGCTACTCACAAGTGGAAGGAATAGATATTGAAGAGACTTTTTCTCTGATGGAAAGAATGGAAGCCATTAGGATGTTTTTAAGCTTTTGCAGCTCATAAAGACTTTCAGGTGTATCAATGGATTCCAAGTCTACTTTTTTGAATGGTGAGTTAGAAGAAGAGATGTACATTGAACAAACGAAAGGTTTTCAATTATCAGAAGATGTTGATATGGTCTGCAAGTTGAATAAGGAATTTCATGGAATCAAATAGGCTCCTAGAGCTTGGTATGAAAGATTGGACAAGTAATTATTGTAGCAGGGATTCAAAAAGGGTAATGTAGACATCAATCTTTACTTCAAGGTTGAGAGAGATCAAACCCAAAATGCGGTTGTATATGTTCATGACATAATCTTTGGAGGAAATGAAGGAATATGTAAGAGGTTTGTAGAGGAGATGGAAAATGATTTTGAGATGTCAATTTTTTAGAGAGATGAATTTCTTCCTTGGGATATAGATCAATCAATCAGAAAAAGGTATATTCATCTCACAATCGAAGTATGTCAAGTAAATGTTAAAGAATTTTTGAATGGAGGACTCTAAACCAGTATGTACTCCCATGGTTACTGATTGCAAATTAAGAAAAAAATGATGAATCTCCTAAGATAGATCATAGTAAGTACAAATCCATGATTGGTGGATTGCAATATCTAACTACTACTAGACCAGATATCATGCATGCATTATATGTCTTATGGAAAGATTTCAAGAAGATCCTAGAGAATCACATGTGGTAGCACTCAAAAGGATATTTATATACTTGAAGAGCACTACAAACTATGGTTTATTGTACTCCAAGGATAATGATTTCTCTTTGAGTACTTATATAGATGTAGATTGGCCAAGTTGTGCAAATGATAGAAGAAGTACAAGTGTGGGTGTTTTCTATCTTGGAAATAGATTGGTTTCTTGGTTAAGTAAGAAGATTCAATATCATTATTGACTGCAGAGGCAAAATATATTGCTACAACATCTTGCTACACATAGGTGTTGTGGATGAAGCATACATTAAAAGATATCAGAGTATCATATGATGAACCTATTTCTATAGATTGCATGATAATACAAGTGCTATCAACATTTTAAAAAATCTGATAATGCATTCAAGGAAAAAGCATATCTCTATCCGGTATCACTTTGTAAGAAAGTTGTTGAGAATGAAGTGAAGCTGGAGTATGTGCCTACAAAGGATCAAGTAGCAAAAAATTTCATAAAGGATCTTCCAAAATATACATTTGAGAATCTCAGGCAAAAGCTACGGTTTATTGCCCCTCCTTCTTTCAACTAGGTGTATAAGTTGTTGCATTTTCCCAAGGGAGCTATTCAAGATACATTCTTGGTCCTGGATTAATGAAGGCTACCTCTCAGGGGGAGTAGGTAGTGTTGTCTTTGGTTGGGGAAGTCAAGGGGAGAATAACTTGTGCCCCTAAGGGGGAGAGAGTAGTAGAGAAAGAGAAGTGGAGAGAAAGTAACTGAGAGAGAAAATAATTTACAGGTGTTGCTTGAAGTGAAGTTTGCAGGTGTTTCCCTTTGCCATTAATGTCGAAGGGGGAGAGAGTGATGTCTAAAAAACAAAGAGAAAAGGGGAGAAGAATTCTAAAAAACAAAGGTAAAGAGAGAGAGAGTGAAGTATGGAGAAAGAAAAAAGCTTGAAATGTAAGAAGTCTCCAAGTAAGGGGGAAAGTTGCTTGAGTGTTGTTTGACGCAGAGTTGCTTTTTTTGTTGATGGTTTTTCAGAGTTGGTGTTGCCATCAATGACAAAGGGGGAGATTGTTGGAGAATATTGCACTATGTCTTCATTGGTGATGTCATTGATGCCAACCTTTAGTGTGGTCATGTTGAGAAGGTGTTGTGCTAGTGTTGTGTAGGTGTTATAGATGCAACATGTTTACTTGGCTTCCAAGTGCTTTTGAGAAAATTTGAATAAAGAGTGTACAAGGTGACACGTGTGTTCTATGTTGTGCTCTACATTTCTTCATGCTTGAAGATATTCTTGTGTGGTTTGGATGAGATGATTAGAGGTGTTATATCTAGATTTTTAGGTTCTAGATTGTATGGTATTGGAAGATGTGTCTGATAGTGTGTTGCTTGTGAAGAAGGTTGTCTGGGAGAAATATAATTGCTTCACATTTCTCCACGTTGAGGTTTATTGTCTTGAGGATTTGGGAATGTGCTTATATTTCTTGCATCTACCTTCTCCTGGAGTGTTTTTTGTTCAGTTGTTTTACAAGTTTGGTTAGTGAGTTGTATATCTGTGGTAGTATGGATGGTTGCACAAGATGATATAATTTTTTAGTTTTAGGTGGTTGCAACAGTGTTGTTGAATACTTTGATGATGTTGGAATAGTCTAGGATGTTATGAGTTACTGCTACATAATCCAAATGATGTTTTCAAACCCAAATAAGTGTGAATGTGGTTGTTTGATAGTGTTATTGCAAGTTTGGCCAACCTAGCATGCTAGTGCTATTTGTGGAGGTAGTTTGTTATTTTTGGAAGCATGATGTATTGTGTCGGTGTAGATTTGGATCCTAGTTAATACTTAGTGTGGTCCGACTTCACTTCTTTCCACTACAAAATTTTTTGGTGTCGACCTATTTGGTGGTTGCATGTTTGAGGTGCATATGCTTCATTTAGGCCAACTTGGAGAAGGTTTTTGAGATTGTAGATGATATATATAAAAGGTCAATTATTGGAGAAGTTAGTGGTGTTTTGTGTAGTGTGAAAATATGTGAATGTAAGTGTGTGTTGAGATCTGAGTGCGAGCATGAATTCCTATGGCTACCAGAAATAGTAAGTAGAAGGTGTACATTTCTGAGTGCCCAAAGTTGTTGGAGGCAGTGGGTTGAAGGTTATAGATGTAGAGTTGTTGTGGTGGATTATATTATTTCTCTAAGGCAGTGAAATTCCTTGTAACAGTCTTCTTCTATTCTCTTTCTATTTTCAATAGTGAGTCCTTTTGGCAACAAGCCCTTGGCAGTGAGCCTTTCTTCTTTTTGGGTAGTTAGCCTTTTGTAACCAGTGTTGTTATTCATATATATGTGAGTTAATCCTCATCGTTGTTTTGCCATGATTATGGTTTTCCACATAAATCTAGCATTCTCTTTTGTATGGTTGTGATTGTGTTTATGTTTTATATGTTAACATTCATGTTGATGATTAATGAGGGTTTGAAGGTTTTAATGCACAACTAATTCACCCCTCCTCTCAGTTATTATGTGTGTCTAACATATCAACATGTGAGCATAGTAACCTTCTAAAAATGCTTATAATAGTTTTTAATTCAATGTTTTTGTTGATCTATTGAGCTTGATCATTCTCTAGTGTTAATATTTTGGCAACTTTGGTAGCCACGAGTTAAGTTTCTTGTTGTAGAGGTATAAGACAAAAAGTCATGGGTGTGTGAAGTTGAATAAACACACAACAACATGTGGTTTGCAAGATCACACACCAGGTAAAAGAACACCTAGAAAACATCGTGAACTGTAGAGTTTGGTGATTATGATTTTACATAGGGAACACACAATAGTGCATGATAGAGTGACAACACGTTGGATAAGATTGCATGCAACAATAGTATTTGCTACATGTTAATATAATATTCTTCTTTGAGTTTTTGCTAGATATTGAATACAATTTGGATTGTTGTTTATGGATGTAGCCCACATTGGGTGAACCACATTAATTTTTTTATCTCCATGTAATTTGTTTCTTTAAATTTTATTGTATGCATTTGTAATTGTTAAATTAATTGCCCTATCCTATTGAAAATCCCAACAATGCTATCTCATGACCCTTGAACTAATATCAAATACCATTTTATCTTCCACTCCTTGCACATATAGGGCTAGGAGGAAGTCAGTGATTATTCCAATTTTGGGTTGGGTTGGTAAAGCTATGCAAAAATAATAGTACAAAACTAAGAAAATGATATATATTTCTACTACCAAAAAACTTGAACCTCCATGCAATGTCTTGATCACATTTTGCACCATTGCACTCGAACTAGGTTAAGTTGTCACCTTTGATGAGACTTCTAGTACCATCCTTTAAAAAAAATTCATGATCTTGGTCATCTTCGAGGATTCAGTATTCCTCTCAATCTAGTGAGAACTACTTGTAAAATCCCACTTGATTTATTTTTTTACCCTCATACAATATATTACTTCTAAAATTTGGTCTACAATTTAGATCCTTAGGTAATTGGATCTTTAACCTTTTGATTCATTCAAGTTTACCCTTACTTGATCAATTCCCCTTTGTCTCTTCTAATCTCCTAGAAGTACCATAACTTCATTTGTAGACTATCATTATCTTCCGATATTTCATTATTGAGATCAATTAAATCAAGATCACTATTAATTTAATCTTCATGATCCATATGTCTCTTAAGATAACCATTGATGTCATTCATTGAGTCTTCTTGTATTTCTACTTCTCTTACATCAATTTTGTGTTGTGATTTAGTCTTCAAATCATTTACTCTTTTGGATCTCAAACATTCCTTTGACTCATTTCTTAGCTTATCTAGAGTTTTTTCTTCAAGATTGCACCTATCTTTTGCTAGGATAAACAAAGCTAACGTTCTAAATTCCCTTTCTTCTTTACATGGTTCTAGGTGATGTTTCTTCTTCTCATGTTGTACTTCATAAGTGTTATCCCTACAATGATGGATTGCTTTCTAATCATACTACTAGGACCTTCCTAAAAATAAATGATAATCATTCATTGGCATCGTGCATCACATTGCACTTATTTTACTCGAAAGGAAGTGTGGTCACCTTTCTTGATCAACAATTTACTCTTACCCTAATTGAGTTTTTCCTTAGCTCTTAGAGCATATTGATTTTCTTCACTAAAGATAGTTAGGTTGATTAGGGTCAACTTATCTAGAAGTTGGAGTTATAGCTTGTTAAGGTATATAGTTGTATCCTACGAGCACTACTTTCTTGTTAATCTAGTTGTATTTGCAATCTTATAAAATATTTTGAACATTCTGATACATATAAATCCTTTTTTCTTAGTTTTTTGAAAATTGTTTAAACAATTTTCGTTGATAATTTATAGGTGAGAATTTAGATCTTAATTTTTTCAACAACTTGGGACATTACTTAATTTTTTCTTTACTATAGATTTTTTCAAGATATCCCACTATAAGTTGGTGTGAGATTTCATCTCTACCACTACAAACTTTATTCTCATTGGGTCTTCTACATCCGTGCTTCCCATGTTAAAATAATTCTCTAATTCTTATAGCTAATCAAAGAACAATTCAAGATTTAGATCACCTTTGAAATTTGAAACCTTGAACTTAAATATAGTTCCATATTTTGAAAAAGGATTCAATCAACCTCTCCATGGGATTTGTTGCTCCAACCACTCTAGTTGAGGGTCTATCATTCTATTATTCATCTTCAAGTTCATCTTGCTAGAATTGGGCTTATCTTGCTTCTTATCTCCCAATGAATTCATCCCCATTCTTTCTACATGCATCTCTTCTCCTAACTCTTCTTTTGTCATTCAAAAAGACTCTTCTTTGGGAAATTTAATAGGTTGCTATTATACCAAAAATATTGTAGATTATGCTTTGAAAACTATTAACTACAACCATAAATTGTAAGCAATAAACAATATAAATATTAAAATAAAATAACTTTTTCTTTTCTTTTTTCTTGGTTGAAATGACTCTTTTTCTTAAACTAGACCAAAAGCTCTCCCCACTTGCAACCAACAACCTCATACTAAATATAACCGCTCCACTATAATTAGAAAATTATCCATTAAAGACATTACATCAATTACATATTTTATAAATGATAGACAACAATTTTTTTCTAAAATATATGAATGTTGCATTAATAGTTGGCTATACATTGTAGATTGAAAGTTGGGGTCAACTTATATGCAAAACAAAATAAATTGAACATTATAGCAATATGATTATGACTACCAAAAATATATAAATAGAAAGAATAACAAGAAACAATATGCATTTTTATCGTTACAAAACCACACAAATATAAAAAAAAATAACATCAAGCGAGGAAAATGAGACTTAATAGATCCATATTTAATAATTAAATTCATTAAAAAAATAAACATATGATTATTTAAGAAAGTGGGTCTCTTTTTATATACTATTATAAATGAATGTATAATGTTTTATTAGTTGATAGGCTACATATAACGTAATATTTGAGCCTGAAATAAGTCTCACATCTGCAAATTAGTGTTGAGTCATCAAAAAACAAGTTTTAGCTCTCGTTTAATTGTAAACCGACATCCATTTAATGGTAAAAGCCTCCAAAATCTCATTTATCAGGTAAAAGTCAAATAAATATTGATTTTCCAACTAGATGAGAACATCTTATTTCCATTTGCAATGGTTTTTTGTCAATTTGATGTCAACTTTCTTTTTTCATTTACATTGCTTTATGTTTTAAATCTATATACAAATATTTCAAAATTAGATAATACTTAAGGAAAAAATCTAGATTTGTCCAAGTCTATTTTATTCCATTATTTGACACTTATTATTAATTGTTTAATCTAGCCACATACAACTAGAATTTGTAGCAAACACCTATGCACAAAAACATAGAGAAACATACTCTCTATGCTAGATTAAACAATTAATAATAAATGTCAAATAATGGAATAAAATAGACTTGGACAAATCTAGATTTTTTTCTTAAAGAAATTAAGTATTATCTAAATTTTGAATTAATATAAATATAGTTTTCTATTGACCAACTTTAGATGCAAGGGCTAGTTAAATACTCTAATTTGATGTTTTGACAATGACTTATTTCTCAAATATTTGATCTCTAGGTATTTCTAATAATAAATTACGTGTCTTGCCTTTTGAGAAGTGAATCCCTTGAAACCCTCTAAATTTCTAAACTACTGTCACCGAATATCAAGCAACTTACTAAACACTTCGATCTCACTCGAGTTCAAGTCACATCTAACGTTGAATTTTAAAAATAAAAAATTCAGTGAAAGCAATATATGTCATCAATGAATGTAGTAAGAATCATTCGTCTATGAGATCAGAACAAAATGACTGTAGTGGTATATACTTACTCATAATGTCATCTGTTGCTAATCTTAATCAAAGTCTCAGAGCGCTGTACAAAGAGGGTTGCTTGAAGGAGGCTGTAGACGTTCTGCTTGCTACTCACAACACTCATGTTGAATCTTCTACATATATTCATTTATTACAAGGTTGCATTTCCAAGAAAGCCCTTTCAGAGGGTAAGAAAATCCACTCTCACATAAAGGACAGGGGATCTATATTTGCCAAAAACACGTTTTTACAGAACACGATAATCAATATGTATGACAAATGCGGTAGTTTGGTTGATGCTCGCAATGTTTTGGACAATATGACTAAACCAGATGTAGTCTCATTCAATATGACAATTGCAGCTTACCGAAAACATGGATTCCCTAAGGAGGCCTTAGCACTGTTTCACAAACTGGAACGATTGGGTATCCAACCTGATGACTTCACCATCTCCAATATTGTCCCTGTGTGTGCCAGCATGGGATCTCTCAACCATGGTTTGCAAATCCATGGAAAAACCATTAGATGTGGGTTTCAATCTAACGTTGTCGTGATGAATACCCTGATAGACATGTATGCCAAAGCTGGAAGGACACAGGAGGCGCGCCAACTGTTTGACAAAATGAGTGACCGAGACGTGGTCTCATGGATTGCAATCATTGGTGTTTATGCTCATAGTGGGCTTGTTGAAGAAGTCCTGGAGATTTTTAAGCAAATGCAATTGGCAGGTGTAAGGCCGAATTCAATCATCTTTGCTACCATTCTTCCAGCATGTACCAAAATGGGAGCTTTGAAACAAGGTATAGAGATCCATTCAAGGATAATTAAAAGTGGAATTTTGTCCGATGATATACTCATGACTGCCCTGATTGACATGTATACAAAATGTGGAAGCATAGACGGTGCACGCCAATTGTTTGATAAGATGCCTCAGCGAGATGTGGTTTCATGGACTACCATCATTTCTGGATATGCGCAAACAGGGCCGGTGGATAAAGCCCTGGTTATTCTTAAGCAAATGCAATTGGAAAGTGTCAAGCCAAATGTGACAACCTTTGCGAGCATCCTCCCAGCATGTGCCAAATTGGGAGCTTTGGCAGAGGGGAAGGAAATTCATCAGAAGATAATGGAACTTGGATTTTCACCAGGTGTTATAGTTCTGACTGCTCTCATAGATATGTATGCCAAATGTGGAAGCATACAAAACGCGCGAAAGTTGTTTGACAAACTGCCTGAACGAAATGTGGTCTCATGGAATGCCATTATTACAGGGTATGCACAAAATGGTTTTATTGATGAGGCTCTAAGGCTTTTCAAAGAAATGCCTCAACGAAATATGATCTCATGGACTGCAATTATTGCTGGCTGTGCACAAAATGGACTTTTTGATCAAGCTTTGGAGAATTTTAAGCAAATGCAATCAGCAGGCATAAAGCCAGATTCATCAACATTTGTCAGCATTCTCCCAGCTTGTGCGAAACTTGGAGCTTTAAAAAAGGGTATGGAGATCCATCAAAAAGTAATTGAAAGTGAAGTTTTGAGTGATGTGGTTGCAACTACCTTGATAGACATGTATGCAAAATGTGGCAATATACAAAAGGCACGCATTTTGTTTGACAAAATGCATCATCTAGATGTGACCACATGGAACGCAATGATTGCAGGATATGCAATGCACGGCTATAGTGAAGATGCTCTCGAACTCTTTCAACAATTGAAGCACTCCCTAGCCACCCCTGATCATGTAAGCTTCGTTTGTGTTTTATATGCATGCAGCCATACAGGTCTAGTGGATGATGGCTGTAAATTCTTCAAGCAAATGAGTGATTCTTATTACATCATGCCTACATGGGATCATTATCTGTGCATCATGGACCTTCTTGGCCGTGCTGGCTATCTTGAGGAATCCTTATATTTTATCATTAAATTACCATTAAAACCTGATGTAGTATTGTGGCTGTGTTTGCTTGGCGCTTGTAGAGCATATAAGAATATAAGACTAGGAGAATTTGTAGCAACACTCCTTTTTGAATTGGATCCTAAGAATGCAGCACCTTATGTTCTTCTGTCAAACATATACGTGCAAGCAGGCAGGTGGGAAGATGTTCCAAAGCTAAAGAAATTGCAGAAAGAAAGAGGTATTAAAAAAGTTCCTGGTTGTAGTTGGATTGAATCCTGCAAGTTGATACATGTTTTTTGCGTTGGAGATAGATCACACCCACAAACAGATGAGATCTATGCACTGTTGGACAAATTGTCTTTGGAGATAAAGGCAGTAGGGTATATCCCAGATAAAAAACCTGTAATGAATGATATAGAAGAGGAGGAGAAGGAATTGCTCCTCTGTCATCATAGTGAAAAGTTAGCAATTGCATTTGGATTGCTAAACACGCCCAGTGGAGCGACCATTAGAGTTGTGAAGAACCTTCGAGTATGTGGTGACTGTCACACTGAAACTAAGTTTATCTCTAAGGTTGTTGCAAGAGAGATTGTTGTGAGAGATGCAAACCGCTTCCATCATTTCAAGGATGGAAAATGTTCTTGCGGAGATTATTGGTGATGCTAAGTGAACTATAAACAAAGATTGCATGATAACTGGGTGCACGGTGTCTAAACTGCAGTGGTAAGAAGGAATTGGGTTTTGATCAGTTTCTGAAAAAAAAGGGTTCAGCCAGAAATTAAGAGCTAGATCACCAACACCATGAACGCCCAAAAATGTTGGTTTTGTGGACATCATCGACAATATCCATCACTTCTTAGGAATACCGACGGGATGTTTGTTGAAGCCTCGTCTCATAATACCAGTGTCACGAGATTGGACTGTTTTACAGGAATCCTGTACATCTTTGGGCTGAAAATCTGGAGGAGGTGGAAGAATGGAAAACACATAATGAGACGAATGCTTAATAAAGCAATAAGCTCTACAGCCAACGAAAATGTAAGAGAGCCTCTTACAATGAACAATCAAGCCAATGCTTGTATATGGTGATCATCTTTTGACGATTCGCTTCTACGTTTGTCCTTTTGTGCTGGCTTTGATTTCTGAAAAATTATTTATCTTGTGCCTATCACATGTCTGTCATTTGTGCATAACTTGATGAGAAAAATTAAACAAACAAATTTACATTCATACAGGTAATTTTGTCTCGGTTTTGGTCATGGAATATCATGGACATTTTGTGTCCCTCTTGAGATTAAAGCCTTTTGTTTAAATCTGATTATTAGATTCCTTAGTGGAATTGTGTGGAAAAACACGAGATCATTTTTTGGGCTCTTAAAATCCCTTCTATAATTTATACGGCATACGGTAAATTCACCAACAGAAAATTCACCTCCAGCAATTCACCAACAGAAAATTCACTGCCAACAATTCACCGCGGGAAAATTCACCACGCGAAAAATTAATTGCATGAATTTTTGGCTGGTAATTTTCCATGACTGTGAATTGCTGGTGGCGGTGAATTGTTGATGGTGAATTTTCCGTCGGTGAATTGCTGGCGGTGAATTTTCCTAGAGCCAATTTATACAAATGTTAAAATCATATCCTATAAATATACATTTTTTTGGATTTTTTTTTTTTTAATCAAAATAATCGAACATTTCAAATAATGGTGCAGAAGATCTTTTGAGCTTGCACTTCCCATTACTGTCTTGGAGAGCTAATCTGCATGGTATCACAATTTTTTCTTTTTTCTTCTTGTTGTATATTTGACTTTTGTAAGCTTTGTCAAAGGTATCATGGTTTTGGTTGCTTTTAGTTTGAAATAAACTGTTAGAATATAAATTGATAGAGTAACGGGGGTTTTGAAACAAGGCCACTTACGGGCTGGACATATGCCAAAACATTCTGCCCGAAACAGAAACACATTGACTTTGAAACCCTATATATGTAAATATATTACATCAAGGCAAGCTTCTAGGCGAAATTTGAAAATGCTGATATTTAGAAACTTCACCAAAAAAGGACTTCTTTCCTGTACCCTATTCATAACGGCCAAAACCCGAGTATAGGACAAGTATACAAAAACTGTCTATAGAGAACATATCCACTTTTATCTGAGTCAAATTGATACCACTAGCCCAGAAATCTTGGAACACCAAACATTGCCAAGAAATAAGACATCATGCTTCATTCCAAAGAGGATCTCATCATCTGCCAAGGCCAGAACTGTTATGCCAAATTCATACAAGTCATATCTTATACCTTGCATTTATGTCTACTGTGGCACACATAACTGTAGCATATATAAAACCAGCAAGGTCAATTTCTAAGTCTGTTTTTTCCATCCCCAAAAATGATTCCAATCCAAGGGAGTCGGCATTATGATAAGTAACTCTCTTTCCCACCCTTGCAATTCCATTTTCAGGCCTTGTCTGATATGTCAGGCACAACCATATTATCTTGTTTTAAATAACTGCCAGTTGTTTCTATTCAAAAGGTCCATGGTTTATTTGTCCAGCTCCTTCAGATTATATATTACAATCTACTTATTCCTTGAAACAACATTTCACTAAGGCGATTTGACATTCAGTTGGAGAGCCTTCTGCTAGCTTCTTTATTTTGCATAGCTGTCTAATGGAATGCTCATCTCTTCCACATTGAGAAGACTACAGATTATTCTAGAAATGAAATAAAACTTTATATCATATTAAATGAAAAGGTAATTTTAGGTTACCACCAAGGGAGACACCAATTTGGTTATGCAGTGATTCCGCGTGAGGATGGACTGTTTTTACATTCAATTGTCTGACCTTCATCACGGAGTACATATGACTTCACGATGAGGTCAATTCAGGTTCTACTTGTAATTCATTTGTGGCCTACAACAGATTAAATAAGCTATGGCCCTCAGGAGTTTAATTCGGCTATGAATAACAGAGGGAACCATGGAGTTTGTTCACAGGGGTAGGAAGTTAAATAATAGTTCAATAAACTACATACTTAGGTCATGACAGAATACCAAACAGAAATAGGTCATGGTCTCAAGAGGTTTGGAATGAAACTAATGAGGATGGAGTAATTTGTTTCCTTGGGTCAATTTTCTCGAAGAAATGCTCATCCTTTATGAAATGAGAAAGAAGAGCATATGGACTGTAATGCTCTCCATCTTTAGCTATATCATCATAATTAATATTTTAAATTTTCTTGTAAACAACTATTCTTCAAAATAAATTTATCCTCAATACCACTCACCTCGTGAACTCATAGAATGGGCAGCCAGGTTTATCTGTGGGTGCTGTTGAGAGTTTGGGAGATTTAGACTGAGAGTTGGTCCCATACACTTCTGAATCTTCATTTTCACTTTTGGCTAACAAAAATCAAGGAATGTTCTCAAAAATCAGCTTGAAATAGCCACACCTATATCATACCACTTGGCAAATTGATTCTCAAGAGATTGAGGGAAAGTTCTAGGCTCCTCTTCCACATGGGCATAAAATTTCCTGCTAAGAAATTGGGAATCCTATTTTCCCTCTTACACGTTTTGTATTTTTTATATAGCTGCATGGAACAACATTAACGGAATGTGTTACTAGTTGGGAAACATAACATCTAATGCATATGCCTATAATAGGCCAACCCTTTCAGGCGCACATCCCTATACATGATACCAAACATTTACAACAAATTGCTAACTCAAATGGTCCAACAAGACTAGTTCCTAAAATATGTCTTGGAATTATTTCTAGGATTATAAAATCCTTATACCTTATCTACACTCTTAACGTCCTTGATCTATAAACTAGAGGAAGCTAGGCCTCAATGATTGTCATCACAAGGATGAACTGCACATTCTATGCAAACCAATAACATGAACTCAAGTAAATAGAGCAATAAACACCACAAATTAGAAGACACAAGGATTTACCTTGAAGACCCGAAATTTGGAAGAAAACTCCAACAATTAGTGAGGAAAAGCACTCACTTTCCACTATCTTAAATGGGGATTACAAGCTTAGACCTCTTGGGCACACAACCAACTTAAAACCAACTTATTTCAACCCCTTAGATATCTAAAACAACTCTCCCTTACACACGACTCTTTTGTGCTAATGTTTTTGAACCTATGAACTCTAACTAGAATTCAAACATTTCAACTCCAATTCTTCTTCTATTGCCTCTATACACATTTTACACAAGTAATATGGAACAAAACTGTCATGTCAAAAAACTTATAAGCCTCTAGAAAGAAATTGCAAGATGGATTCAAAGCATTCTTAAGTGTTTTCTATGTACTTGATGTGTGATGAAACCTCTACTTGTCAATAGTGACAAACTTGTTGCTTGTCAACAGTGATGAATCTAACCCAATGATTATGAAGACACTTGATGAAAAATGGGCTATTTTCAACAATCATTGGACTATCACTTTTTGGATGAAATCGAACAACAATTATGAAAACCACCTCATGCTTGAAATAGTATTTCATGTAGAAGTCCAAACTAATTGACTTCATTCCAATTTTGCAACTTATAATTCTTAAGGCTTGCCTCATTGTTTTATGAGTTGTGTTCCACTTCTTCATTGAAGTCAATTGATCATTTTGTCAATCACACTTGCCTAATATGTAAGGCGTTTGGTCCACAAAAGCTATAAAGTCTCAAAACAGGAGGGATGCTCCTCTCATTGGATGGCATGACTACTACCTCACTTTGCACCATTCCAACTAAGATTAAAAAAAAATCTATCATGAACTATCCAAAGGAAACTTTTTAAACCAAAGTGCTTGAACTTGTTGAAGGAAACATATCAACATTCTTTAAATCTCCTATGCAAGGGGAGTGATTTGGATGCTTTCATTTAACATTCTCATTCTTTGAAGATTTAGGACCTTAGGATGCTTCTTTGTGCCCTTGTAAGCATTCAACATGAAGTACTATCTAATTTTGCACAAGTGGTACTTGGCCATTCAATAAAGTACAATTTTTCTATAAGTAGGGGCTCCCCAAAAGAACTCAACATACATCCATAGACACAACATCGAACACCACTTCGTCAACAAAATTATGGCCAACAACAAACTTCAATCTACATTTCTTATTAATGTATAAATCAATACCTTTGATCCATCCTAAAGCATAGTGCTTGGGGTGCTAATAAGCATCGATACCAAGTTTTCCAACTAAATCTTGAGAAATCAAGCTAACTTACACACAAGAATTAAAAGTACACTAGCTTAAACACCCTTAATTTGAAATTTGATACTAAACAACTTTGATTTCTCTTTTTCTTCTTGTATCAACACATTAAATATAAACCTTTTTGTAGTGGAGGACAACTTAGAATAGTCTTTCGAACTACAATCAATTTATTTTCCCTATCAATGATAAACATAGTGGTTTTCTAACCTTTTATACTTTTTTTTTTAAAGTACATTTTTATGGATCTAGCTTCAAACAGGTTGTGTTTGTATGACTGGACTAGAGTGCCAACTAGATGTATTACTTGCTAACTATTTCCAAGGATGTTAAGGTTTGCATTAATCATTGCCATGTGTTAGATTAATAAAGAAAAACTATGACAATATTAAATCTCCCTAGAATTGAAAACGAAATTATGGCAAGATAAATTCAATGGCAATCAAAATACAAGAATTTGACATAATTATAATATGTATTTCGATATTCAAGGTATGAAAATGCATTAAATGACTACAACCTATAGGATTTGGGATGCACAAATAAGGGTGGCAAGTGTTCCAGAGGAGAGTAGTTAACTAAGGGTTGACTCAATTGTACTACTAGTGTCAAGTGAGCTCATCTTGATGGCCAAATGAACTCATCTTGATGAGAGAAATGTGGCACCTAATTGTTCTCAATCAAGGAATTGAATGAGGTAGAGGTGGTACATGTGCTCCCATCAATCAAAGAGATGGCATGTGCTCTTATTTCTTAATTTACTCAAGTAAATAAAAAACAATTACTTGAATAAAATTAATATTTAAGGTTCAATAATTAATTACAATAACACTATGTGTGTTAGACCTCAACTCAGAAAGAATGAAATCTTGTCATGCTACTCAACCAAATGATTAATCTAGACCCTTCACCTAGTAAGGCTTAGATTTCTTTGGCATCAACTTGTTGAACAAACTCCCCACACCGTGATTGCCTACATGCCATTTTGGGCTAGGTTCACATTGGGAGCCACTCCCATAACTCTCTTTAATACTTAAATCCTAAGCTCATCACACCCTCCAACGAGTGTGTCACGAAAACCAATACAATATTTCCAAGTTTATCCACTTTTCATGACATGTTTCTACAACACATATTTTCACATTTCACGAAGTACACCTTTTTCCAAACATTCTAAAACATCCAATTTCATTGAATGCTTTCAAATTTTCTTAATATTTCTACATGTCAAAACCCAAAAAAATTCCAAATACTCCATTAAAACTTAACCAAAAATCAAATTTTCAAAATTTGAAAAGCCGAAAATACCCTTTGGTAACAAAAGTGCCCAACCCCCTTTAAAGCTAAAAATACTCATTTTGCACAATTCTTGAAAAAATTGGGCATTATAACCCAGTATTTTAAAAAATCTCAAAAATAATTTGAAAACAAATAAATAAACATGGTAATTTGCAAATTAACATACATTAGGAGGATTCTATAGTCCCCTAAACTTATTCCCACACACAATCTTGAAAGAAATTAATTAAATTAAAAGAAACAAGCAAAATACCTCAATTCTTGTCAAAATTTGAAATGAATTGTACGTCACACATGCCAAACAAGAGCTCACGAGAGCCGACAAACGCACTTCCTTCCTAATTTTTAATCCGACGAATCTGACCTTGTTGAATTCCTCCTCCAATTGCACTTCCAATCAAAGATACAAATTTGTCAAAAAGAGGGGTTTTCACACAAAATTTCTTCACAAATAAAAACAACATAAAAAATGAAATGCTTTTCCCTATTTTACCCTTTTTCAAAACCCAATTAAAAATTAATATAATTTATATTTTCATTTCTTTAATTTGGAAGTCCCTCAAATTCTCCCAAAACCAATTAACCAATTAAATCATTTTTTAAATATCATTCAACATTTAAATTCACCATTAAATCCATATAAACACAAAATTGAATTAAATTTACAGAAATTAGAAATACAATTAAGACAACACAAACACTTTCACTGGACTTCCATAAGAAAGGTATGGTATCCAAAATCATACCAAAGACAATATTTGGTCAACATGGATAAGATAATGGAAAGTTGCACTCGAATCGAGTAAGATGGGTAAGGCTAACAATTACAACTAGTGTGATATCTCTCATATAACCACCATCATGGATTAACTCAGACTTGTGAAGTCAGACGAAAGTATTCCATTTACCTATATCTACTCAACACACATCAAGTGTACCTATGCATATACATAACAACCGAAACACATACAATTCCAAAATAGGTATACAACATAATAATAATAATAATAATAATAATAATAATAATAATAATAATAATAATCTATCATAACGTATCAAAGGGTGCATCCAAAACTAATGCCAATACAAAATAATGATGGTTTGAATAATCTTGAATCAAGCATACAGATTCCAAGTCCAAAAAAATATTACTAAAAATTATAAACATGAGAGGCACTACACTAGATCCTTGGGTGTGAGATAAATCCCATGCCTGAAAAATAACTTGGGACATAAGAATAATAAAATCAAGATGAATTACAAATGCATAAATATATGTAATAGATACATAATCTAAGTGAATAAATTAAAATATGTGTATATATAAATGAAAAAAAAAAAACTGCTAACTAAAATTACTAAACAATGATCCACCCTCCAAAAATAAAAAATAAAAAGTCACCATGTATTTGCTCTCTATTCCCTAGTTTTTATCTTACTCATTCAATAACTATTTTGACTTTATCACCCCCTAAACTATTTTAATCAGCAAGACGATAATAAAATTGTTATTTAAATCCCAACAAAAGAAATTCAAACAATGCTCCTGTCATGAGACCACAACATATAGGAGAATGACAACAAGTGCCATAAATTGTAATGCTTAATTTTTCATAAAGAATAGTGTATAGTATATGGTGAGTAATGTATAGTATAATTCATAATTATACTATTTATTAATACACACACGTATAAACCATTTTCTCAAAATAAGAATTGACATTAATATGTAAAATTTACCTGTAAATTTCTATATTACAGTTGGATAGCTATTTTGTGATTATTGTTTTTCAGTAATAATGTTAAAACATTCCATGTCTCATTACTCAATATTTTTATCCCTACTATTTTTATCCCATAGATAGTAGCCTGATCAAATTTTTCTTAATTTTTTAACGAGCCTGGTGACCGCTATAAACGAGATTCCCTTGGTTGAGCTTACAAGCTTCTTCTCTAATTTTGAAAGAGGCTACTTACCAACATAAATAAGATTCATAGATGAGCTGGTAGATCATATTCAAATTTTCCGAACGTTAGAATGGAAATCCTATAGGAAGGCAAATTGGTTTCGAAGAAAAATGTCATGTTTCTTTGAATCAAATATCTGTTGGAAGGTCTGTGGTTTGAACCCGAGGTTGTTTGTCTAGCTTGTACCCTTCCGGGAAGAATTTGTTTAACATTTAGCCCTAGTTTTTCAAGAATTTAGAAATCCAGGCTGAAGAATCAGAGTAACATTTAGAGTTAAAAATCTTGTGTGGGAAGCAGGAGAATTTATTCAACATTTAGCCTGAGCTTTTCAGGAATATAAAATGCCATGAAAGGAGGAGCAGAGTAGATTTTAGAGCTCTGCAATAAGTTCATCAGCGACATATAATTGCATTTCAGGCATTATTTTCTTGGAGATTCCAGGTATTTTGTTCATATCAGATCTGTACTTAAGTATTTTGTATATGTAATAAGGTTCTTAGATGTTAAAGGGATATGTTATATTTGAATTTTTTATATCAATTTTATTGTACTTTTCAAAACTTCTTAGGAAATTCTTACTCTAATCCTATACTCTGCTTTTCCTTTACATTTCAAATCTCTGTATGGCATGCAACCAACATTTTTGAGAAAGGGCGACTCTAACCTTTTTCTATATTTTAGAGATTTATAAAGCAAAAGTGAATGAGCAGAGTAAAACATATAACATTAAGCCCTTAATTTTTCAAGAATTTCATGAGAACATAATGAACCAGCGGACTAACGGTTCAAAGTCTAGTTTAGAACGCAAGAGAATTTATTCAACATTTAGCCCTGGTTTTTCAAGAAAATAGAATTTCGTGATGGAGGAGGAGAGTAGAATTTTGAGTTTTGCATAATATTTTCATCTGCTACATATATCTGTACTAGAGGTATTATTTTCTTGGAAATTCAGGGCATTTTGTTCGAATCAGATCCCTCTTTATAATGCTTTTGTTGGGTAGCAAAGGCATTTATTATATTTAAATTTTTTATATCAATTTTATAGTAATTTTAAAATATTCTCTCAAGAATTTATTATTCTAACCCTATACTATACTTTTCTTTGACGTTTCAAATCTTCTTTAAAGGCAAACTACTTTGAAGAAAGATGTCCCTGTTTCTTCAAATCCAGGCTCCCGTTTGTCTTGTTCGAACCCGAGTTCACATTTGTCTCGATTTTCCTCTTCTAGGCAGAAAGTACTTAAAATTTAGTCCAAAATTTTCAAGAATTTATGATGGAATGACGAAGGAGCACTGAATAATTTATATTTCAAACCCTAGCTTGGAACGGACCAGAATTTATTCAACATTTCGCCCTAGCTTTCCAATAACATAGAATGTCATGATGAAGGAGCAGAGTAGAATTTAGATTTCTGCAGAATAAGTTTGTCTGCTTTATATAATTGCATTTCAAGTATTATTTTCTAGGAGATTCTAGGCATTTAGTTCAAAATAGATCCGTGCTTAAGCATTTTGTATATGTAATATGGTATTTGTTATATTGGAAAATTTTAAATGAATTTTATTTTAATTTTCAACATTCTCACAAGAAATTCTTAGTCTAATCATATTCTCTGCTTTCCTTGATGTTTCAAATCGTCTTTTAAAAGCAAGGTAGTTCTGAAGAATAATTTCCCTGTTTCTTCAAATCAAATATCTTCTTCGAAGTTGTTTTTTCAAATCCAGACTCCCGTTTGTCTTGCTTGCCCTCTTCCAGGTGGGATTTATTCAACACTTAGCCCTACTTTTCCAAGAATTTAGAATGCCATGAGTTCACGATGAAACAACAGAGTAAATTTTAGAGTTCAACATCTAGTCTGGAATACAGTAGAATTTATTTAACATTTAGCCCTAGCTTTTCAAGAATATAGAATGCCTGTCACATACCTGCTCTCCAAACTCTTTAGAATGAATCTACAGCTCACACGTGGACATCAGACTGCTTGAGTAAACACTCAATCATAGCAGCATATGAAGCAATACAGAAAATTAATGAGACTTAGACGCAGTTTGGTGGAGAGCAAACACGAATGACAAAAGGAGCTGAACCATCCTTGACAGTAAACTCATGATTCGGTAAATAAACAATCGACGCCTTGTCTAAGTATGATGAATTGTTCTCAAGCAAATGTGGAGAAGGGAGACTAGAACATTAATAACAGGAGAATATGGAGCTGCTCAATGGGCTTCCAAGGTCAGCCACTTTTGTCTTCTTGTCCAGAGAGTTTTTGGAAGCTGCACGATAGATGGAGGCTCGATTTCAGCAAGGGCCTTGTAGCTTCCCCACGTCCCAGCTTCTCCTAGTCTAGCTTTTTTCATCAATGAGCAATATCGTCATCCTAATCGAATAAGGCTACTGATGACTCTTATTTTTGCTAATTGGTATCATCAAAATCTTAGGCAACTCAATATTAAGGTGTAAATGCATTTTGGTACATGTAAAATAAGTAGAGGAACTCACTCCAAGAGTTTCAGGATGCACATATCTCCAGTGCAGTCTTCTTTTACATAGACAAAATATCTGACTAGACTTCAAAGGTTGAGGACGACTTGTAGGGAACTAGATCTGTGTGTCATTTTGGTCTTTGTTGAAGGGAGAAGTAGTAGAGCAGTTTTCATTGAGTTAAGTATAATTTTCTTTCACAATTATCTTTTTAGAAAATAGTATTGGATTCTGAATATTCATTCTTACAGATTTTTGTTTATGATAAGATTGTCTGGTATTATTTTCGAAGAGTTTGGTATTATACCCGTTAGTTATTAAGGATTCTTTATCACATCATTTTGAATATAGACTACAACACAATATTCTACAAGACCACATTTCTATAAGACATTTTGTCAAACAGTTCACAAGAGGTGAACATGCCTTGTGTTAATTGTCATTCATTCAAGCTTGTTATTTTTAAGGTCTATTATTATAGGTCATATGAACATGAACTAAGTGAAATTGCTATTTGTTGCAAGAAGAATTGTATGAGTTGTAGTGCAGTCTTCTTTTACATAGACAAAAATCTGACTAGCCTTCAAAGGTTGAGAACCACTTGTAGAGAACTAGATCTGCGCCATTTTGGTCTTTGTTGAATGGAGAAGTAGTAGAACAATTTTCATTGCTTACCAAACACTATTCCTAGAGTTAAGTATAATCCTCTTTCACAATTACTTTCCTAGAAAATAGTATTGGATTCTGAATATCCACTCTCACAGCTAAAGATAATTAGTCAAGGCCGATTTGTATTTATGATAAGATTGTCATTTTCAAAGAGTTTGGTATTATACACATCAGTTACTTTTACTTCAAAAAATTCTAAGGATTCTTTATCAAACCATTTTAAATATAGATTACAACACAATATTCCATGAGACCACATTTCTATAAGACATTTTGTCAAACAGTTCACAAGAGCTGAACATGCCTTGTGTTAATTGTCATTCAAGCTTGTTATTTGTAAGGTCTATTATTATACATCATATGAACCTGAACTAAATGAAAATTTCTATTTTCTGCTAGAAGAATTGTGTGAGAGGGATCTCACATGATTATCTTTTATTTCTATTACTTATTGTTTGGTTGAATAATCATGTAATTAGTTAACCTTAAAATTTGAGGTAGGTTTTCATTATGTTATTTATTGAACAAGGAATAAGGAATATCCATTCCATTCTTCGATTGGTTGATGGTTGATGTCTTAACAAGAGAAGTATTACAAGCAAATGAGCCTAAGTTTAAATAAAATTTATTATTGACTTATGGATGTCTATATTGCACTAACAATACTATGTTTATGGTTCGGCTGCCAAATCTTCCCCTCCATTTATGGAATGACCCTCTCTTGGAAGAAGTGGGTGATGCCCTTGGCGATTTTTTGCTGGTGGATGATGAATCCTCTGACATTTTTCATTCCACCTTTGCTCGCATATTGGTTGAAATGGATATTTCAAAAGGATTGCGTGTTGAGATTTTACTTAAATCTCCTAAGGGTTCTTGGGTCCAATCTTTGGATTACGAAGGGATTCCCTTCCGTTGCAGAAGATGTTTTAAAATAGGTCATATTGTTGCCCAATGCGGTTTTGAGAAAAAAATAATGACAGCTACATGGTGGAGAGGTGCCTCTCTACAACATTATACGTTAGAGAAGAAAATTGAACAACACAGGAGTTTTTCCGATGTGGTTGCGTTGGAACCACAGGGTCTTGGGGCATCCCCCCGGACATCTCAAATGGTGGGGTTGTTGAACTTATACAAATTCATCTTGTTGAAACCCCTAAAGAGCGAGAGATTGGGTCTTAGGCTGCCATTTCAGGTGATAGTGCTCTGGCTATCATTTCTGGTGGCTTTTCTGATATGTCTGTGCCTGCACGGAAGAATAATGTTGAAATCACTGAGTCAGTGGTTGTAGGCATTCATCTTCAGGAAAAAAGTGTGTTGGCTTGGCAGGATAAGGCAGTGCAAGTGGAAGAAGGCTGGATTACTGTTATGGGAAAGAAAGCAAAATTCTCTAGGCCTTCTTTCGACATGACTCTTCGCTCCCACAAGAGAAGTTCTAATTGTAAATCTTGATGGGCCTTGCTTGGGGGCTGGTTTTTTGGTTGGCTGCAGGCTGTCTTTTTTGCAGCTTTATTTTTTGGGTTTGTAAAGGGTTTCAGGTCCCTTCAAACCTGTTTTTTCCTTAATAAAAAACAATACTCTATTTCTATATAAATATTCCTCATAATTTCTTTCATCAATTGACTTTATCATGCTAAATTATCATGATGATTTTTTTTGGTATAAATACTTTCTATTAGGGATGATTCTAATATTTTATTTAAATTTTATCATAATATTGTTTAAAGTTATCAATAGGGTGTATTTACATAATTTTATTTATTAAATCATAAATTTATCGTGATTTTTTATTTGAATCATTAATTTAATCGTACTTCATAAGAAGTGATGATGTTCTAGGTTGCATACATCACATGTACATAAGTTTAATATAAATCTACAAGTTTCATTAATATGAACTTAAGGTTAATTGGATGGGAAGATTTGGCATGACCTACAATCCTAAGTTGATATTTACTTCCTCATAGTAAGAATGGAGTGGTACTTGAATGAGTCTTGAGGAGATTTGATATATATAGAAACTCATTAATAGTTTTCACATTAGATTGATTAAGACAATTATTGATGATATTCAATAAGCTTGTTCACGGGGTAGATTGGTTAGGTCATTACATTTAGAGGAACATCTACTATGTTTGGGTGGTTATTTGTTTATGGGTCAATTATAACTATTGTAGTAGACTATGGTAAGAAATATTGTTCAAGTTCTTCAAATAATTTGTTTATGTATGATTTTTGTTAAATCTTGTCTCTTTATTATTATGAATGGTTAAAGCAATTATATTTTTTCATGGTTTAATTTGTTGGTTGATATGAGTTGTTAATACTCTTTAATTCGAGAAGTTCGATTTGCCAGTATGTTTGGTCTCAAACCCCTATTCAAGAAGTATTGCAATGCTAAATTGTGAACTTATAGGTTTCCTTAAATATTGATAAGTATTGTTATTTGAAGGTTGAATTTAGTAAACTAGTCTACATGGAATTCTCTACTAGTTTTAAATTATAATTACATATATAGTTTGGGCCCTTTTTCACTAATGTATACTTACATATCAGGATAGTTGCAACTTCAAGAAATTCTTGATTAAAGTTTTAATTTCTCAATTGGCTTAGGAATGTTGTCATCTTACACTACCTAGCTATACAAACTTATTATTATAACCATATTCCATAACATGATTTCCTTGCCCAAGGAACATAACCATTAATGCATCCCCCTCTAAGTGATAAGAACTACATTTTCTCAACATATACATATTCCTTAGTGATGTTGCATATTATCCTAGGTATTTTGTTTGTAAGGTCAATTCAACTAAAATCTGAGTATAAGTGTTGATTTGTATATATACTTTTGTGTATGTTAGCCATTTTTAGTTATTAAGTGGCAAGTGCAAATAATATCTAGTTAGTGAATGAGACTATTATAAGAATATTGGATCACACCATGATGTAAATAAAATTTAAATATTGGATCACAGCATGATGCAACTAAAATTTAAAGGTTAATTTTATTATTATTATGATTAAGTGTATATATTTATATGGTGATCTAATTGATATAGTGTTGTCAATTGTTTCGAGTATGACTTGGTTATTGTTCATGTTTAAAGCAAGTTTGTAATTATTGTTATGTCTTTTGCATTTTGGATAGTCTATATGTGGCCTTGTAAGTGCATATTTTTCTTATGATTAATAAGGATGTCATAATATAATATGATTATGATATTTGATATTATTGAATCATATTATAATAGGACATAATGTGGAACGATATTGAGGCTTTGCATAATTGTTGCTTTATGAAGTTATTTTGACTATTAGTACTTTGTGCTCATATGTGAATATATTTATTTTATATTGATTATGTTGTTATGCATAATCTATATGAATGGATTCGATTTTGACAATCTATTAAATCTTCTAAGGGTTTGTGGATCTAATCTTTGGATTGTGAATGGGATTCCCTTCCTGTGTAGAAGGTGTTTTAAAACAGGACATGTTGCGGCACAATGCAGATTTGAGAAAAAAGCTAAGAAGGCTACTTGGTGGAATGGTACTTCACAACAACATTATATAGTTGAGAAGAAATTTGATCAACATAGGAGTTTTTCTGAGGTGGTTGCTTCTAAATCACAGGGTCTAGGGGCATCCCCTCCGGATGTCTCAAATGGCAGGGCTGCTATGGCTACCCCTATTGAGCAAATGACTAGATCGTAGGTGGCCAGTCCTGGTGATAGCGCTACGACTTCCATGTTTGGAGGCTCTTCAGATAAGTCTTTGCCTGCAAAAAGGAATAACTATGAAATCTCTAAGACTATGGCGGCAGGCAATCATCTTTAGGATAATAGAGAGCTGACCTGGCTTGATAAGGCAACACAAGTGGAAGAAGGTTGGATTACTGTAAAGGGCAAGAAAGAAAAAATCTCTAGGCCTTCTTTTGACACGACTCTCCGCTCCCACAAGAATAGTGCTAAATGTAAATCTTGAAGGGTCTTGTTTGGGAGCTGGTTTTTGCCTGGCTGCAGGCTGTCTTTTCTGCAGCCTTGTTCTTGTTTGTAAAGGGTTTCGGGTCCCTTCAAAACCTGTTTTCACCTATATCAAAAACAATACATCTGATCTACTTCCAAGATTTCACATATACTAGATAAATTCAGTCCATTTAAATATGAATCGTCAATTATGTTGAATATTTTAGTATTGAATTATGTCAAGTGTTAAAGATAAAAGAAAATCCATAAGAGTTTAAATTTATATGAAGCCAAAGATAAGAGACTTCAAATTTGATCCAAATAACTTTACAAAGACTGAAATTGTCATCTTGCATTGCATAGGAATTTTGAAAAAGGCTCTGCGATGATGCTGCGCGCGGTGGTGGGTTTCTCTTTCTGTGGCTAGGACCGCTAGCCCTAGCCTCGTCTTTCATTGCTCCTGTTTCCTCTATTTGTTGCGTTCGTGCTGGGTGGGTGGGTGGTTTTTGCTGTGCGGGGAAAGTCTTTGCTGGCAATTTTCTTTTCAATGGTTGGTCTTTGACTATTTACTGGCGATGGAAGCTCACGCCTCCTCTAGTTTAATGATATCAGGTGCTTCATGTTAGGGAGGTTCCCTCCCAGGTATGCATGCACAACCTTATGAACTGCTTTATGTGGGTAGTGCTTCAAAAATGAAGAAAGTTAATGGCTATTTAGCCAGAAGTATTGATCGCCCTATTTTAGTTATTCAACCGGAATCGGTTATTGATGAGGTTTCATACCTGAGCAATCATGCTCTAATCTGCAAATTCATGGGTATCTGTATTTCTATGTCTGCTTTGGAATCGTGGATTTGTTGCTCTTGGCAAGTTGAAGGAGAAATGGAAATAATGCTGACTGCAAACAGTTATTTTATGGTTGTGTTTTCCTGCATGGCTGATAGGAATCGAGTTTTTGAAGGGGGTCCTTATTTCTACAACCAAGTGGGTTTATTCATCAAACCCTAGCATGTGGGGTTCAATTCGATTGAAGAGCTCCCTTCAAGGGTTCCTGTTTGGGTGCGTCTTCCTCGACTGCCGTTGGATTTTTGGAATAATGATGTTTTGCAACATATATCTCTTTTGCTTGGTAAGCTAGTTGGTACAACCTAACAAACTTTGGATAGAAAAATTATTACCTATGCTCGTATCTGTGTGGAGATCGATCTGAATAAGCCTTTGCTAGATTCGATGGAAATTTGTATTTGCTCTTCTTCTTGGATTTAGCCGTTGGATTATGAGACTTTGCCTTTTTGTTGTTGTGTTTGCCATGAGTATGGTCACCTTCAAAGGAGATTCCCTAGGGTTAATAAAGTCTCGACTGGTAACATTTCCTCCTCTTCCCCTGCTCCACAGGTGGATAGAGGAAAAGGCCCTACGTTGGATGCTGACTCAGGTAAGGATGGTTTTATGCCTGTTAAACCTCGCAATAAGGGGAGAGGTCAGAAAAGAACTTTTTGAGATAGGCAAGTGGAGGAAGGTTTTAATCGTTTTGATGCTCTGCAGGATTTGGCTACGAAAGAGGGAATTCCTGTGGATATGTAGTTGGGAGCTTCTGGTTTGGGTATGGATGGTGAGCAGGAGCAGGGGAATGCCACTGACATTTTTTCGGAGGATGGGAAGCAGGTCCCTTAGGTGCCCTCTAGAGATATTGTTCCTTTGGTGCCAAAGGTCTCTAGGGAGGCCGATGATGATATAGTTTTGGTAGACTTGACAAAGGAGGCTTTGAGTTCTAGTCAAGGCCCGAGTTCACCTCCTGCGCTAGGGCTGCAACAAAAGTCCCCTAAAAGAGGGCCTCCAGAGAAACCTTCTAAGGCTGGTCGTAAGAAGGATCAAGAAAAAGTTAAATTAACTGGGGTGATGTTGGTGGAATTGAGGTCAGTGATGCCCATTGAGGCTCATTTCTCCCAACCTCTTTAACGATTGTCCTCTCATGGAATGTTAGGGTTTTGAATAGCATCCCTCGACAAAAAGCTATTCATGATTTGATTGTGGCTCATTCCCCCGATATTGTCTGCATTTAGGAAACTAAGCTATTCATGATTTGATTGTGGCTCATTCCCCCGAGCATTTAGGAAACTAAGTTACCAGTGGATGGGATGTTGCAATATGCTCCTGGAATCTAGAGGTCTGGTCAATGTCAGTGCATTGGGGCTTCGGGTAGCTCAGGCAGGCTAGCTTGTTTTTGGAACCCAAGGAAGATTGTTCCGCTGTGGTGGACTGCTAGTCATTCCTCTATGTCTCTAGTGGCCTCCTCTTTGGATTCTGGTGAAATCATTTTGATTACTAATGTTTATGCTCTGACTGATCTCTCTGGTAAATCAAGTCTTTGGTCTCATATAAGGTATGTGCGATCTCTTGTTCCTTTCCTCCCTTGAATTTTAGTTGGTGACTTTAATGTTGTGTTGAGCTTGGAGGAAAAGAGGGGGAATTGCGAGGTTGGATCCCTCTTCTACTCTTCTTTAGAGGCATTTAGAGTTACTCAATTTATTTGATGTGAAACCATCTAATGGTATTTATACTTGGAATAATAGAAGATGTGGGGAGGAGGCTATTTCTGAGCAGCTAAATAGATTTCTTGTGTCCTATTTTTGGGTTGGGGACAGGTGGACTACTAGCTCTGAGATTCTTGATTGGAGAGGGTCGGATCATTGGCCCATTAAATTTTTAGCCACTTTATTTTTTGGTCCTAAGAATCCTTCATTTAAATTCCAACTTATGTGGCTTTGTGATTCCTCGCTTTATGAGTTGATAGGGCAGTGGTGGCAGCAGGGAGCCCAACCTATGGCACTGCTATGTACTCTTTTGTTAAGAAGTTGCAATTTGTTAAATATAAGCTCAAACGATGGAATAGGCAGTGTTTTGGTAGTGTACAGACTAATATGTGGAAAGCTCAAGCTTGTTTGGATGATATTACTCGCCGCATCAGGGATAATGGTTTAATAGGGGATTTATGCAGAGCGGAGTCTCAGGCTGTGAAAGTTTTAGAGTAATGGGAGCTTCGAGAAGAAATCTTTTGGAAACAAAAGGCTTGTATAGATTGGCTTCAAGAGGGAGACAGGAATACAACTTTCTTTCATAATTTTGTCAAAGCACGAAGGCAAGGGTGTTATATTTCCTCTTTGGTTAACTCAGCTGGTCTTCAGCTCACATCTCAGAGGGAGATATCTCGTGAGGCTACTCAATTTTATTCAGCTTTGTTTTCTGAAGGTACAGGTTATATGAGTAATGAAGAAAATCTGATTTTGGATTATATTCCCTCCTTGGTCACTAATGCAATGAATGAGGCCCTTAATTGGCCTATCTCTTTGTTTGAATTGGAGGAAGTGGTTTTTGGGTTGCACAAAGGGAAGGCCCTTGGTCCTGATGGGTTCCCAACTAAATTCTTCTAGGAATTTTGGGAGATTGTTAAATCTGATCTTTTGGAAGTAGTACGAGAGTCTCAACTCAATAAGCAGATGTTGCGAGCCTTGAACTCTACTTTTCTGGTCCTTATTCCGAAAAAAGATGGAGATTATCGGTTGGACCTTTTTAGGCCCATTGCTTTGTGCATTGTGGTTTATAAAATTATTACTAAATTGATTGCTGAGAGGCTTAAGTCTTGGTTCCCTTTGTTGATTTCAGAAGAACGAGGTGGCTTGTTGTTGGTAGACAAATTCTAGATGGCGTCGTGATTGCTTTTGAAGTTATTCATTCTATGGCTAAGTCTAAGGAAAAATCTATGTTCATTAAATTGGATATGGCTAAGGCTTATGATAGGGTTAGGTGGCAATTTTTGCATAAGGTTCTCAATGCTTTTGGCTTCAGCAGTGAGTGGGTTAGTTGGGTGATGAGTTGTGTTACTTCTTCCTCATTTTTTGTCATCATCAATGGGGAGCCTCCTGAGCTATTTGGGGCTTCTAGGGGTCTTAGGCAGGGGGATCCTTTATCTCCCTATTTGTTCATCATTATGGCTGAAGGCCTAGGAAGATTCATCAAGTCTTGGGTGTCCCAAGGTTTGATTCAAGGTTGGAGTTGGGGCAACGGTTTGCCTACTCAATCCCACTTGCAGTTTGTGGATGATACAGCTTTAATGGGGGTTGTTCAAATTCAGGAGGGAGAGACTTTCAGAAAGACTTTGGATACTTGCTTAGTCATTTCGGGACAGATAGTCAATGAACACAAGTCTTCTATCTATTTCTTTAATACCCCTGAGCCTATTCAGAGATAGATTGCGAATATCTTGAGATTCCAAATTGGATCTCTTCCTTTGGTTTATCTTGGAATTCCTTTGACTATTGGGAGACAGCTTAGGGGTTACTGGCAGGAGTTGTTGGATAATTTGTGAAGGAGGATTAATCATTGGACTCATTGATGGCTTTCCACTGTGGGTAGGGTTACTCTTCTCTAGTTTGTGATCCAGGCTCTTCCTATTTACAGGGGTTTTGTGCAGGTGGCTCCTTTGTACTTCATTAAGGCATTTGATGCTCTATCACATCAATTCCTTTGGAGTCGTACTTTGTTGGCCTCTAAGTGGAGTTTAGTAAAGTGGGAATTTGTTTGTTGGCCGAAAAAAGAAGGGGAGCTTGGTCTTAGGTTAGCAACAATGAATGGCCAAGTGTTGGCTGCTAAATTATACTGGCGTTGGTGTATCTATCGAGATCAACTTTGGGCTAGAATTCTTACAAATAAGTATCTTGGAGAAGTGGATAGCAGGGATGTCCCTCGGTACTCTCTTGAGGAGAAAGGATCCTTTATTTGGCACACTTTAAAGACCGGGGCTAAGCTTATTAAGTAGGGGATTTTTTGGATTTGTAATAAGGGCTCTAAAGCCTTGTTTTGGTTGGATGCTTGGGACAGTCACCCTCCAATCCTTTCAAGCTATCTGCATCTCCAACTCCTTAGTGACTATTTTAATGCCGCTGGGTGGAGCAAAGTGGCTAATTTCAAGACTGTTATGCGTCTTGGGGATGCTGATGTTTGGAGATGGAAAGAACCCTAGGACTGGCCACCTAGAGGGTCAGAAGGCGCTAGACAACAACTGGCTTAGATTCTTTCCAGTAGAGATTGCAATTCTCTTGATGAGCATGATACTTTGGCCTGGGGATGGGATTCTACTGGTAAGTATTATGTGGCAGGGGGTTATTTGGAGCTGGATAGGCAACTCTTCGACAGTGATGGTGTTCCATCGTGGAAGCAGGTGTGGAACAAATTTTCTTGGCCAAAATGTAATTTTTTCTTGTGGTTGTTGGTGCAAAATAAGTGCCTTACTTAGGACAATCTTTGTAAGCGGAGTTTCTAGGGCCCTTCTATTTGTATGTTGTGTTGCAATAGTGGGGAGTGTGTCTCGTCTTTTCTTTCAATGTCCCCTTTCAAAGGAGATTTGATATCTCTAGTGGGGCCTTTGGAATCAGGCGTGTTGGCATGTTACTTCACTGGTGGAGTTCTGGGCTCGGCTGGCTAAGCCACCTGTTAATACTCCTTTTCTTCAGGTGGCTTGGGCTATTGAGCCTTCTTTCATTTTATGGAATATTTGGTTGGAGATGAATTGTTGGATTTTTTAGGATGCAAAGTTGACTGTCCAACATTTGTGGAGGAAAATTATGAGTTCGATCCAGGAGACAGTTTCAACAAGGTGTGACCTTTCAGTTGCTGTGGAACTTTCAGATGCTTCTGTCTATAGCCGATTTGATTTTCAAGATCAGGGAAATACCTCTTTGTTAGCTAGACGAAGTAGAGGTAAACAATCTAGTAAGAAAATTAATAGGGTTGGGTGATGGCTTCCCCCGCCTCAGGGGGTTCTAAAGATCAATACTGATGGTTCCTCTAGAGGGAATCCTGGTCATGCTGGTGTGGGGGGTATTGCTCGAGATAGCTCTAGTAATGTGCAGTTTCTCTTTTCCATTTATAAAGGATGGCATACAAATAATTACATGGAAGCTCTTGCCATCTTGCATGCTATGGAGAGAGGGTGTGCTTTGGGGTGGAGGATAGTTTGTGAATCTGATTCTCAAGTGGTGGTTAATCTATTGAATGTGCAATGGTTGGATGATGCCAACTGGCATCCAACTTTGGTTATTAGATAGATTCTTAGGTTGGGTAGGTCTTTCGAATCTATGGTCTACTCTCATATTCCAAAAGAATGGAATGGAGTGGCGGATTGTTTGGCCAAATGGGCTTCTGATCAGGTGCAGGATTGGAATATTTGTAATAAGGATTAGTTACCTATGAATTACTCTCAATTGTTGGATCAGCTGTGGTTGGCTGATAGGATTATGTGATTCTTGGTTATGACCGTGGGCGTTTGGCCCCTTCTTGTATTTTGGTCTTTTCCTTGATTAATAATTTTTTACCCCTTTTTATTGTAACCTGCATTGCATAAGGTTCTTTCCATGATTATATCGTAAGAGGTCCTAAGATTTTAATAGTAGTTTAATTAATTTATTACTTTAGTCTTAGGGATAATAGGGGTCAAAGAGAGTTTATACCTTATAGCCTTCAAAATACAACCATCATTTATTTTTATTCTTAATACTTAGTACCTGTTGAAATATGGAAACTTTAAATATAATGTCTACCTCCACAAAATATTTTTCTAGGAAACTCTAATAACTAGATAGAAGCAGTCTATAATGGATTTGTTCAATCACTAGTAGAATAATTCTAGTTTATTTAGTTCTAATAGTAGACTTACATGCATCATTTGATTCATTTCTCACAAATTAGTTTCAATTAATTAATCTATGGTACTTTCACTATCAATTATTTGTAGCTTTATAGCTTTCATTTCATTTCTAGATTCTAGGCATTACAAAATTACTGCCCAAATCATCTAGATCTATCTAAAAATGATAAAAGATATCAAATTTAAGCTATTGTATAAATAGTTTCATATAAAATAAAATAGGCTATAGAGTAAATAAAATAGCTTGAATAATTCCTTAATAGATGTATTAAATATAGGCATTTATTACAATGTTTATAATATTTATTGTAACATCATTGGAATGATATCACTTATTATTTAAATGTTTTGCACCTTACTTTTAAGAAGGCTCTTTGCCTAGTTGAACTTATTGCCTAAAGATATAGAAATGACTATATCCAAGTTATTAGGATTTCCCTTTTTATCATTAACATTTTATGCTTGAATAGAAGCAAGGCAAGAATTACTAAGTTATAAAATCTATTGGAATTATTTTGATCTCTAAGAAAAGTAGGTCATGTAAAGATTAATAAGCATGCAATAGTGTAAGGTTATTTTATTGCCAACTGTTGTTTTGAGTAATCTAGTGAGCTACATTGCAGAGAAAACTGCTCACGCATGGTTGTGATTTTTGCAATGCTATTTCTGGGTTTTGTCTTTCATTCTTCCACCATTTTGGAAAATCATGAATTTTAAATTTGGCTTAGTAACATGAAAGTTATGATGATTTAAACACTGCCCTATTTTGCTGCAAGGAAGCAGATTGGAAATTGATAAGTAATTATATGATGAAAATATGGGATTTGACTCTTGTTTATATATATCTCTTAGTATTGAGTGATTTTTTAAAAAAAGGAGAATTTTGTTTCCATCCATGAAATTGGCCAATCGAAATCAAAAGTATACCATATGGAATGGTATGTAAAGGTTCAAAGTCATCTCTTGTAGTAAGTATGTATTGTTAGGTACATCATCTTCCAGCTTATTAGGCATTGTAGATAATCCTTGTTCTCAAAATTTTTTTTTCCCTTATTATTATGGTGTGGAGTAGAGACATTGGGGCATGATCGAAGTGTTGCCAAAATTAGTGCAATAATTGAACCCAAATGATATACATTATTATTGACCAAGTTAGTGTTGTTTCAAGCTCAAGTTGTTGAACTACGAAGCCTTTGTGTGTCACATAGGCAAGGCCATCAGAGATGAATCCCCGAGGAATAGGTCTGGCCCTTAGGTCTTGTACATTTGTTTTTACTTTGGAATTAATTTTGATATATTGTGTATTAGAAACATACTTTTGTAAGCTAGTCTAGTGTTTGTAGTTGAAATTTGAAATTTGTGTTGTGTCCTTAGCTATGTTTTTGAATGTAAAATTTTGGGCACTACACAATATTTGAAATAAACCTCAAATAGCATTTAGAGTTATAAAATAATTGAGGATGATGTTCCTAAACATTGGAAACATGATTAATCTACAAAAAATTGAATTGTATACTTTTAAAACATTATTTCAAATCCTTAATTAATCATTCCTCTTAAAGAATACTAAAATTAAATATAAAATTACGACTTTTCATAAGTAGGACAAGACATTTTCTTCTAAGACCATCTACATGTAGAAGAAAATTGAGAATGATTAAAAATATTACATATTTGATTGTTGTGAATTTTAAGCCCAATCAAGCTACTATTGAATTATATAGTAGTTGGTACATAGTCTACTCAAATAAAAATACTACTTTGTATTGCTATAAGTTAAATAATGTTGTTATTAACAAAATTTGAATATAATAAAAACTTGGACTACCAAAATTTAGTAGTTACTAGGAAAGTTCAAATCTAGTGTTGCCTAGGACACATGGGCAATATATAAACTATATGGTGAGAAGATCCTCTTTTGGAATTAGGATCTCATTCATCTAATTAATGTCTTCACTCCCCACAATATCTTTCTTAAATCGTTTTTCTACCACCTCTATGAAATAAGTTTCATTAATTGTGTTCACTAGTTGAACTAGGTCTCTATAGATTGCACTGTTGGGTATCATTTTTGGTTATGAGAATAATAACAACGGAATTTTTTTAGTTATTGACCAAATATCATTCTCTTTTTATTTTATTTAATTTATGTTTTATCATTTGGTCACTTAGTTCCTACGGTCTTTCCTTTGGTCACTAATTTATCTTTATCTTTCCCATCAAATGACGTAGATTTTGTAATGTCCCCTTTTTGGGATTGCCCTAAAATAAAAAATTTAATGTAGTTAGGGTTATAACTTACCAATTAAATGCTTTAAGAAAGATAAATATTGGTTTAGGTCATGCAATCATGTTAGATAATTGTTGTCATGAAGGATTGCACCCTAAATGCTATGCTTTAAAGTTTGGCAAGCTTGTGCAACATGGGGACATCCTCATGTTGATGTAATAGCGGTGGGAGATATCTTTCTCTTTAATTCGAGAATATTAAATATTAAACAAATAATTGTTAAGGCAAGTTGGCCTTATTATAATTAATATTTTATTTTCTTTAAAAGGATGACCAAGTGAAGATTCGCCTTGCTTGTGAAGAGTCTCCTTGCATTGTATATATATAGAAGGAGATAATCATCCATTTCATCATCAATTAATTCATTCTCAAGTCAATCAATTAATTCATTCTCAAGTCAATTTGCATTTATCAAGGAGTTTGCATATCTACAAGAGATCATCATTTGCTTAGAGCAGATTGATATCAAGGAGAATTCATAGAAATTGTGTATTCGCATCTAAGAGAGGTTGTGTTTCATTATATCAGATCGGCCTAGAGTTTGGCCCAATTGTAAGCAAATTTTTGCTCTCTTCATTAAATATATAAAAGATACATTTTGGCTAGGTTTTTCTCCCTTGAGAAGGAGGGTTTTCCTAGGGTAAACTGTTGTGTTCATTTGTCTTAGGTGTTGCATTATTAATTGCTTACATTTCTGATCTAAAATCTAACATGGTATTAGAGCGGGTCTAAGAAAAGATCTAATCAGATTTGTTAAGCAGTTAAGTCAACTTTTCATGTAGGGCAGATCTTGAAGGCAAAAAGGTTGCAAATTATTTCAGACCAAGTGCAGATCTTTGAAGGTGAATTTGTGTAGAAAAAGAAGATGGCGATCGGTCTCAAAGTAGAAGATAGACTTGATGAAGCCACAAACTTCAACTCTTGGAAACCCAGGGTACTCATTGCATTAGAGGAGAATGATCTTCTTGATTTTGTGGAAAGTGATATGCCCGAGCCTTCTGATGACACTGAGAAAATTAAGTGGAAGAAAAATGGCACGAAGGCTAGAAAGATCATGATAGACTCTGTGATGGATCACCTAGTACCGATCATCTCCAAGTTGAAGACAGCTAAAGAAATGTTTGATACTCTAAAAGGATTGTATGAGATCAACAATACCAGCAAAGCCCTTGCTTTGAGACAACGGCTTCACCATGTAAAAATGGATAAAGAAGATTCAATCATCTCATTCTTTATGAAGATTGTTGATTTAAGAGATTAGTTGAGCACTATTGGGGATATAATTGCAAACAGAGATCTTGTTATGTTGGCATGCTATATGGTCTTCCTCAATCTTGGGAATCCTTTATTCAGAGCATCAGTGGGAGATCCAAGTTGCCCAAGTTTGATCATCTTCGAACTGATTGTATTCAAGAAGAGTCTAGGTTGGCAGCAAGAGGAATTGGGCAAAACTATCATGATGTAGAAAATCAAGTTCTTGCTACACATACTTCTAGAGAAAGAGGCAAAGGAAGAAAGAGGAATAGAGACAGAGGATCAGATTCTGCCCTAGAATCGAAGAAGAAGAAGGATCTCTCTCACATTCAATGTTTTAGGTGTAACAAGTATGGTCACTTTGCTCGAGATTGCAAATTAAGGTCTACACAACTTGTTTCTATTGCGGAAATAGACATAGGGACATCTCAGAAGGAGGCAAGTTCTAAAGTCAATTCAAAAGGTTTCTTATTCTAAAGTCGATCAGTTTCTTCGAAGTGGAGGAAATAACATTAGGAGGGAGTCTGACAAACCATCAGAGGCAACCTTGGACAAGGAGGTCAGGAGGTCAGAAGGTCGACAATATCACGTTGAGGGACTTCGTGATGAACTCTTTTCCACTGATGGGTGTAGCCATTATGGATGTCATGTCGAGAGACTCCATGACATGGATATCTGAAAAGATACCTCCCTAGCTAAGAGGGAGTGCTGATGTAACAGTGGTGGGAGATATCTTTCTCTCTAATTCGAGAAAATTAAATATTAAACAAATAATTGTTAAGGCAAGTCGGCCTTATTATAATTAATCTTTTATTTTCTTTAAAAGGCCGACCAAGTGAAGAGTCACCTTGCTTGTGAAGAATCTCCTTGCATTGTATATATAGAAGGAGATAATCATCCATTTCATCATCAATTGATTCATTTTCAAGTCAATTCGCACTTATCAAGGAGTTCGCATATCTACTACAGATCATCATTTGCTTAGAGCAAATCGATATCAAGGAGAATTCATAGAAATTGTGTATTCGCATCTAGGAGTGGTGCTGTGTTTTATTATATCAAATCAGCCTAGAGTTTGGCCCAATTGTAAGCAAATTTCTGCTCTCTTCATTAAATATATAAGAGATACATTTTGGCTGGGTTTTTCTCCCTCAAGAAGGAGGGTTTTCCTAGGGTAAACTGTTGTGTTCATTTGTCTTATGTGTTGCATTATTAATTGCTTACATTTCTGATCTAAAATCTAACACCTCAGGCTTCTGGGTTGCCTGAGATGAAGATGAACCTCCAGATTATGGGCTGGTTCCCTTTGAAAACCTCCTACAAACTACTGAAACTGATTTGGAAAAGGGGACGAGATTGTTGAAATTTAACGTAAACTAAAACTAGGAGGTGATGCACTAATGATAAAAAGCCTTATACCTCCTGTTCTCACTCACAATTCTCTCAAAACTAGCTCTATTCTATGCACAACTCAAGCTTTTGACGAGCTTATACAAAAGTGTTTCAATGGGAGGTTATATTTCAAGTTTTGTTGTAGGAAAACAGTGTGTTTTCTCAACCACAAACTCTAAAAAACAGCTAACACAGCCTATGACCTGCATACATTGTTCATATTCTTGCATAAAATTCATTGCAAATGAGACCTAACTCAAGGATTTAATGTTTAAATCACAAAAACCACCTCAAATCATTCATAATATCATTCATACAGGAAAAATTGAGAAGGAAAACTTGCTGATTTTTTATTGATAAAAGGAGTTTCTTTGCTTTTACAATTTCTGAAGAATAAATAAAAATAAACTAAGTGTTGCTTCTCTACTAATCTCAAAAGAGTTGCAATCTTTTCTTTTTTGCATAAGGCAAAAGAAAACAATGAAAGAACTGCTCTAAAAGAGTTGAAGGCTTTGCTTTATAGAAAGCCACCTTAGATAACTGAAGCTGAAAGAGGCTGCAACTCGTTGAAGACATTGAACGTGCATGAAGAGTTCAATTGGATGTGAACTCTGGAGTTGAGAGTTAACTCGAACTCTTTGACTTGTGCATGCTCCTTGAATTTTGCTTCAACTGAACTAGAACTGAACCTCCAAGAAGAGCATGAAGTTGATTGAAAAAAATAGAGTTTAACCTCTTTGCATGAGGTTTTCAATCTGTTGGACATATAAGGCAATAGAGCCTATATTATAGGGCTTCAATCTACCCCAATTTGCATGATTTTAGGCTTGAACTCCCCCTAACTTCAGTTGTGACCATGAGGGTCCCTAAAATAGGCCAAAACTGCCTCAAATTGCCACTAAACTAAGCATGAAAAGATTATTTAACTTGTGAAAACTCATATATACCCTTGCATGATGATAAACATGTGAGAAGATAAGTAGGTGCTTTAATGAAGTCTGAGATTGCCCTTTGTATTATCCTTTGATGTTTTTTTTTGAAAATCTTGCATGTGAGGACTCGACTACGTCTTTGCTGCATACATGATGAATTGTATCAAGGTGATTATCCTTCTTATGGTGATGACTGTCCTTACATGCTCTCATATGCTCTACAGTCACACAATCTAAAGTCACAACCAAGAAACTTCAAAAAGGTTCATATTCATGCATCATTTCACTACCAAAGTTGTCATACTTATCAAAGTTTTTAAGCTGCCCTTTATCAATTTGACTACTATCATGCTTTCAAGATTATCAAAAATGATAATCACTGCCTCTTAGTGTGTCATTTATACTTCTAATCAAAACTCTGTCCTCCATATTTGATGATTTATAAGCACTGGTTTGATTGCCATCTTGAGGTTGTAATCTGAATTTGAAGTGACTGTCTTCTTTAGGCATGTTCCGTCTATACTTGGCCGCCCCTTCAAACTCTTGACTTTGACTGTGCATGAACATTAATGAATGCTGCTCCTTTGGTGGTTTCCCTCTAAGGCATGATCACTTTTAAGGTCTGCCTTTTTGCTGCTCTTTAAATACTCAATTCGCTGCTCTTTAACACTATCAATTTGCTGTTCTTTTTCTATCATTATTTCTGCACTTTGCTAGAATCTTCGACTGTCATAAGATTTTTGCTCTTTGATTGCATTACTTGATGCTCATAAGACTTCATTTGCTGCTCATTTCATGATTCTATTTGCTGCTAATTGATTGCATTTAATTTTCTGCTCTTTATGTCTGAAAACTGCCTTTTCCTCTGTCTATAAATGGTTTGTGTTCTTGTGAAAACTGCCCTTAATGCATTATAGGTTGATGAAACTATCCTTGTTGATGTACTGTCCTCTACTTGAACTTGCTAATCTGTCCTCAATTAACATGAACTTGCATTTAAGGCTTCAAAAATATTGTCACTATTCTTGACTTCAAGGTAGCTGTCCTGCATTTGACCAAAGGACTGTTTTGGACAGTCAAAACTTGTGCTCTCTTGTTTGAACCTGTATTAATCTTGTGAATTTGATCTCCTCTACAAAAAGGTCACTTGACTTGTCTTGAACTGTCCTTATATTGATAACTAATGACTGCCTCTTCTTGCATTGAAAGTGACTGCCATACTTCTTGCATAGGACTGTCCCAGTACGGTCTTTGAGCACTGTCATGTGTACGTTTTCTTCATGGCAGTCATGTAATCTCGCCCATGTGCATTTTCATCACATTGACATTTTCCCTTTCTTTAGTATGACTGCCTCTTCATTAAATCACAGTGACTGCCCCTCTATTCGACTGTGACAGTCCTCTCTTTGAGATTATACTCATGATTGTCACAACTTAATATGACTGTCACATCTCATTTGTTGGTTGACTGTGCTTATGCTTACCAACCTTGTTGCCCTCTAAATTTCTATCACCATTTGATAGTGGACTCTTTATTATGCACTCTCATAGTTATTTTGTTTTCAGCTTCTGTGCGTATGAATGCAAGGACTGTCTTTTCATATTTAAAGTCTTCCCTCTACACTTCTTAGTCCTCAGTATCTCTATATAACTCAGCCACATATTTATTGAACATAGCTTCTCTAAAGAATTGGCAATAGCTGCAGCTTGTAAGGCCTTAACCTTCCCATAAATATTTCTAGTTTTCTCCAACAATATATCTGCTAATACAGCATTCTCATGATCAGTACCACCTTTTGAAATGTCATGGCACTTTCAAAACTCTGTCCTTCCTTTATTGCATTTGATAAAACTGCCCCCAGGAAAATGCCTCTTTAAAGCTTGTATTTTTTTCACCTTCTTATTGCAACTAACTTTTAACTCTGCCTTTGATTACTTAGTAACTGTCATTGCTGTATCAACATCTCCTTCACTATATCCAGAATTTTGTTTGATAGACACTCTCTCCTTAATAGACAACACAGATTCATTGTGATCTTTCACTTTTCTCATGAAGTGTACTTCATTCATTGTAAACTGCCCCTTGTTGATCATTGATTTGTGCCTTTTTTTAAGACTGTCATCCTTCTTGAAGTATTAAGACTATCATTTCCCCCTATTCATAAGGTGACTGTCTTTGCATTTGATTGTGAACTGCCTTTTCTCAACGGTGATATGCCCTTTGTGTTTTTCCAGGAATTGTGCTTGGTTTCATCATGCATTTATGACTGTCAATCTTCATAAATTGTCCCTTTAACTGCTGCCTCACTGTCATATGGGTTTTCTTACATTGTTTTTGAGCTACTAATTCCATGACCACTAATGAAAGTGGAAGAAAAATTGGGTAAAGAACTCTATGCTTCATTCATTCTTGGCATAAAGAACTAAAACCATTCTATTTTCATATCATTTACATATGAAGAAAAACCCCCAAAAACCTGTAGCAATAAAAAAACCATCAACAACATGTTATAATCTCTAAGGCGTACCTGATAGCTGCATAATGAAAATACATGCAAAGTGCTCGACCACTCAATATCTAGCAGCTTGGGAGATATCTCAAGAGTTGCATGCTTTTTCCTTTCCTGATTGTGCTTCTTAAACTGCCCTTTTTCCTTTGATAAACTGCAGATAGACTTCTTCATTACCATTGTGTAGCTTTCTTCAACTGAATTTTCCCCTCAACAAAGACAAAGCCCTAGTTCTCTCCATGTGAATCCTTTTCCAGTTTTTTCTTTTTCTGAACTTGGTTCTCAAACAAGAGTTTTTCTCTATCTACATGCAAAACTATGCCTTTTCATTTTTCCCTAAGTTTGGCGTAGGAAACTGGAGACTTTTTAAGAAAAATGTTTTAACCAAAACTCCTCCAAGCTTTTCCCTCTTTTACTAAAACAAAAATACTCTTTAATTGATTTTTCACTTAAAACCAAAATATTATTTAAATGAGTTATTTAAACAATATTAATGATTTTAAATAAAAAATGGACTACATTCTTGGCAACCTTAGGGGTGTTTTGCCTGCTAGAACAAATTTGACCAGTAGCCTTGTGTATTCATTGGGCATGGAGTCATTTAGGCTTGAAAAGAAACTGAAAATACTACCTTGACACAGCTGTTAGAAACATTGAACAACAACAACCACCTACCAAATAAACTAAAACCTGTGCACCAGCACTTAGGGAAATGGGAAAAACTAATTTGAAACACGTGCATCAACACTTATTTAAAAGGGAAATTTATCCTACTATGATAGAATTTTGAAATATCACCTCAATAACAAAGTTTGAGATGGATCCCATTGAGTGGGATTGGCAGCTCCTCTGCTTCAAGATTTGATAGCTGAAAGGCATTATGTGGCTTATATTTTTTGATCATGAAAGGATCACTCCAAATAACATCAAATTTGGTGTGCTTTTTGGGTCTACTTTTCAGCTCATCCCATTTGAGAACAAGATCTCCTTCATTGAGAACTCTTGGGACTACCTTCTTGTTAAATGTCTTCTTCATTAGTGCTTGATGAATCTCTAGGCTTTGAAATGCTTGTCTTCTTGTTTCTTCCAACTCCATCAACTCAGAAAGGCTTACTTCCATTAGTTCTTCCTCCATCATTCCCAGCCTTTTGATCAAACTTAGAGTTGGTAACTCTACTAAGATAGGCAGCCTAGCTTCTTTTCCATAAACAAGAACATAAGGAGAATTACCTGTAGACCTTTTAGGAGTAATTCTATCAGCCCATAAGGCTAGTTTCAGCTTGTTGTGCCAGCTTCTTTGATTGTCTTCAATTGTTCTTTTGATGATCCTAATCAAATTTATGTTAGTAGACTCAGCTTTTCCAGTACCTTGTGGATAGTAATTGGATGAAGTGCTCAAAAAGATATCATTTTTAACAGCCCATTCAATTATTCTCATGCCTAGAAAATTCAATGCATTATCTGAAATAATAGATTCAAGGGTACCAAACCTTGCTACTATGTCCTCATAGAAGTTTAGTACTACACTTTCATTTGCCTCCTTCAATGCTACAACTCCTCTGTCCATTTGGTGAAGTAATCAATGGCTGTCAATATCCACTTGTGTCCTAAACTGGAAGGTGGGTTTATTGGTCCAATGAAATCAAGACCCCACTTCATGAATGGCTGCTCTACCTCAATTGGATGCAATGGCAAGGTTGCTAATCTCTATTTTCTTGTAAATATAGGTCACATTGTTTGCATTTTCTTACCCATACATAGGCATCCTTGTACAAATTAGGCCAATAGTAACCAACTCTCATGATTTTAAGAGCTGTAGTTCTTGGTGCAAAGTGGCCACCAACTGCTCCATTATGGAATTCTTTAAGCACTTTGTTAATATGATCAAATTCTATGCATCTCAATAGAACTCCATAAAAGTTCCTTCTATACAAGTTTCCATCCAAAATGATATAAGGAATGGCCTGAAGTCTGAAATACCTTCTTTTTGCATGGTTTAGACCTTGTGGACAGTCACTGACTCACTAGTTTGGAGGTAATGCATCATGTGTTGAATCCAACTTGAAGGAGGAGCTACTACAACATCTTGACCTTCATTATTTAACACAAGGACAACCTCCTCTTCAATTTGTTCACTGTCCTCAACACTACCAGCTAGCTGCTCACACAATCCCTTACCTCTTATCATCTTTGTCACTTTGATGTCTACACCATATTCCATGACTTTGGTTATCCAACCAACCCTCGTATTATTTAGATCCTTACTTGGAAAAAATTTTAACACTTGGATGAGAAACCATAAGATGTATCTTGTTATTTGAAAGCAAATACCTGAATTTTTTAAGGCTTCTAATGACACCTAAAGCATGTTTTTCCACAAAAGTGTACCTTTCCTCATAATGTTCCAAACCTTGGCTGAAGAAGGCTATTGGCTACTCTATCCCATCTTCATTTTGTTGTACCAACATAGCTGAGATGGTATCAATGCTCCCAAAGGCATATAGTGTGAAATCTTTAGAAAAATTTGGATTTACATGAGTAGGTGCAGCTGTGATGGCTTCTTTAATCTCCTCAAAACTCCTCTTGGCTTCTCTTGACCAGCTAAAACTTACATTTTTCTTCAACATAGCTATTATAAGCTTCAAGAGGGCTGCAATGTTAGGTATAAACCTTCTAATGAAATTTATTCTTCCTAAGTAGCTTTGTAAACCCTTTTTGTTAGTAGGTAAAGGTAAGGCTAACATTGTGCTTACTCTTTTAGGATCTATTGTGATACCTTGCTTTTAAACTATGTGACCAAGCAATTTGCCTTCATGGACAGCAAAGATGCACTTCTTAGGATTGAGAGAAACACCATATTCCCTGCATCTCTCAAAGATTTGTCCTAAGTGATCAAAATGTTCATTAGCATCTTTTGAAAAAATAGTTATGTCATCAAGATAAACAAGTACAAACTTGTTCATGAGACCTTGGAAAGCCATGTCCATAGCTCTTTGGAAAGTTTCCCCTGCATTAGACAATTTGAAGGGCATCTATCTATATGCCATGGTTCCCCATTTGGTGGTAAAAGCAATTTTGAACTGATCTTCTTTTACCAAAATCAGATTGTACTCGGAAAAACCATCAACAATGAAAATCTGTTAGAACTTGATACAACTTGCAATAATTATTCCATTGAGGGCAGCGTATAATGATCTTTGAAGGAAGCTCTGTTTAGATCTCTAAAGTCAACACATAACCTGATTTCACCATTCTTTTTTCTTACGGGTACCAAATTAGGCACCCAAGATGTATGCTTATCAGGGAAGATGATATTACCTTGGGTCAGCTTGTTTAGCTTTGTTTTCATGAGGTGTTCCAACTTTGTATTCAAAGGCCTTTGCCTTTGTCTCATTGGTTTTGCATTGGGTTCCAAGTCAATGGTGTGTTGAGCCAACTCAGGGTGAAAACCCTTCAAATCTCCATATTTCCCAAGCAAACACATCATCAAATTCTTAGCAAAGTAAAGTAAAGGCATGTTTTTCTTCCTTGGTACATACCTTGCCAAGTTTTAGGAGCTTGTCTTTGAAGATCTCAATAGGTTCATAATGTTCTTTTACTGACATGCTGGTTTTGTCTTTCCTCACTTGATCATCAGTGTTAAAAATAGATTCTAAAGTTACCAATCCTTTTGGCAACTTATTTGACTTTAGCTACAGAATCTGATTATCATATTGCTGTTGTAACTTTTGTTGATTCCCAGCTGCAAATTTAGCCTCTTTAATCAGAAAGTTGATAATTTGTTCATCACTTTCAAACACTTGCCAATTGATGTTGTTATCTGGAACTGATGGCCTTACTACCACCTTTACATATTACTTTACTTCAACATTTTTTACCTCATTTGGAATATCAATTTGTGAACCCATGGCACCCAATCTATTAGCTTCTTTATTCTAACTTCTTGGAATGGACAACAAGTTAAAACCATCAATTTCCTCAATAAGATCCCAAATCCTATACTTATACAACTTGAGCAAATCATTTTTAGTTACATTGAGATTTCTCACCTGATTTGCTACCAATTTAGTATCCCCAAATACCTGCACTTGATATTTTTCTTTCTTGCCCACTCTAAGCCATGGATGAGTGGTTCATACTCTGCTGTATTGTTAGTAAAGCTGAAAGCAAACCTCATAACTGAATAATATCTTTCACCATTAGGAGAGACCAACATAGCACCTCCACCAGCACTAACCTTGCTTCTTGAGCCATCAAAGTACAACTGCCAAAGCTGATCAGACTACTATTCACACTGTTGTTTTTCCTCTTTTACTATGTTAGTGACAGCTACATCTTGCTCATGAATCATGTAAATCCCTAGTCCTATTTCATCCATATGAGTGAAAAGATCAACTTCATGATTTTCAGCTACCCACTCATCTAGGATTAGATTAAATATGCCTTCAATGGGAGTGTTGGGATCTTCGAAAACGGATTGTTCCTCTTGTTCATGAATGGCAAGATTTGCACTAATAGCATTAGGAACATATGGCTCTATGTGGTCTTTAGCAAGAAGCTCTGATTTTATAGTCACCTTAGTGCCATATCTTGTTCTAAAAAACATGTGTAACCAATCAAATGATAGATATCCTCCCAACTTTGTAGTAAAATCCCTAGAAAGGCATGTGGCAAAGAAAGGTGGTAGATCTATGACGTAGATATCCTGTGGGATTGAAAAATTTGGGAAAGCATGTAAGGTAAGAGCTAGATTTTTAATTACCCCAATTGTGTTTATCGCTGTCCCATCCAATTGAATTACTCCCTTTAAAAGAGGCTCATATGTTAATCCCATCTTATTTACTAGTTGTTTTGGCATTACGAAGTTGCTTGCTCTTGAATCAATCATGCAATTGAGAACTAAGTGCTGGCCAATAACCAAAGATACGTAAAATGGAGGTGGTCTTGTATCTTTTGCTTGTTCACTCTTTGTTTGGGGATTCTTTGGAAGCACAACTTTGGGCTGCTCTTTAGGAGTCTCATTTGACAACGAGATCTTAGCTAAGGCATCTTGCAATAAGTCTTTTTTTCCAGGGATATACAAAGCATCCAACATTGACAAACTAACAGTAGCTTTATTCATGTGATCCACAATATTAAATGGATTAGTACTAACCTTTTGCTGTCCTTTAGAAACAGGATCCTCTATTTGTGGTTGTAGAGGTTGTGGTTGGACTTTTGGCTGCTCTTTACTTGACACCACTTGATTCCCTCACAAAATCTGAATATTTTGTGAAGATGAAGGCCCAACTTGGCCTTGTTGACTTGTAGAAGTCCAATTTCTGCCCTTATCAGCTTGTTGTTGTCCTTTATCAGCCTACTGCCCTATGTCAACAACTCTTTTCTTTGACCTTGTATTGGTTGCTGTAGAGGTGTAGGACTGATTTTGTCCTTGTGGGTGATTCACTCTGCATAACTCTTCACCTTGCCAATTCATCAATGCAACATCAGGAGCACCTTGCTCAATTTGAGAACCTTGCTGTCCACTAGTCTCTTGTGTTGTATCTTGTGGGGCAGTAGTGTTATTTTGTACTATGAGGGCCTGATTGATCACTCCATTCGAACATGTGGCTTGGTTATGAGGTTGGTTACATGGGAAGCCTCACTCGTAGTCCTGTGCCATGTTGCTTTGCACTGGTACAAGTTCTCTAGAACTACTTGCAATGTTTTGATTGTAAGGTTGATAAGGCCTTGCATTAAAATTCCTTCTTTGACCTCGAGGATCAACTTGATAGGGAAGCCTATTGGGCTGATTAGGCTGGTAAGGTTTGAAATTCTAATTTTGCTGCTTCTTTATGTTGACCAATTCATTACCAAAGGTTTCCAATATGCCTTTTAACTCTTGAAATTCAGGGGATGGAGCTAGGACAGCCTTTTCTTGGACAAGATTTGGATAATTTAGTGCTGGTATAGCAGGGATAGTAGCTATTGGAGGTAGTGGCAATGGTATAGGTGGTTATACCTCAAGAAAATAAGGCATTGGAGGCCTTGGGGCTATTTTACCAGCTTGTATGTGGCTGTTTTCTGCTCTAATGGCAATATCATATGCATTAGGAAGTGTATTTCCATCCATTGACTGAATCATCACAGATATATCCCTAGTAAGGGCTTTAAGGAAATACAAGAATGCATGTTGGGTTGAAGGTCTTACTGTTGTTAGGATTCTATCCCACGTTTTTTGGAAATGGTAGTTAAAATCAGACATATGCTCGTGTGGAGCTCTCCTGATGGTACTTAGTTGCTCCACCAAAGACAAATGATCTGACTTGTCTTCAAATTGCTTGTGCAAACCATCTCCCAATTGATCCCATGTTGTGATTGAATTAACTGCCAAACTCCTAAACCATTGCAAAGCTTTTCCTTTAGTGATGCAACCAAGAGCTTGGTTGCTACATTCTCAGTTGTGATATTGTGAACTAAGCATAATGTAGCTACATCCCTGAGATGCTCAATATGGGTAGTCTAATCTTCTCCTATGAAAGAAGGTAAGATTCTAAGAGATGCCACAGGAATATCATCATGTTGAGCAAGATTTAATGGGCTTCCCCCATTAAACGGTGCAAAAGCAAACTACCTTGCCATTGGATTTGCCGACACTTGTATATTTGGTACTAGAACTCTTGGAATAGGACTTGGAGGCCTATAATTTGGAGGTGTAGAACATGATCTAGCTGGTGGAATAAGACTCCTCATTGCCCTCCCTTTTCTTCTTGGTGGTGACAACTACAAATACTCGAAGGGAGAAGAAATTTGTCTTGTTTGCACTCTTCTCATGTGCTGACTGCACTAGATTTGCTACAAAATCAGAGATAAGAGTCACCAGGTATATGTTTATAACCTCAAAAAGGCCAAATACACTGCTGCATATACCAGGACTGTAGTGAAAACTTTGTATTTCTTACTAAAATGAGTTTCAGTGTCCCATAGGACATGCCAAAAATTGTTGTCATGAAGGATTGTGCCCCACATGCTAAGCTTTAAAGCTCGACAATCCTGTGCAACATGGGGACATCCTCAGGCTTGTGGGTTGCCTAAGATGAGCATGAATGTCTAGATTATGGGTTGGTTCCTTTTTAAAACCTCCTACAAACTACTGAAACTGATTTGGAAAAGGGGAAGAGATTGTTGAAATTTAAGGTAAATTGAAACTAGGATGTGATGCACCAATGATAAAAAACCTTATACCTACTGTTCTCAATCACAATTCTCTTACAAACAACTCTATTCTATGCACAACTCAAGCTTTTGACCAACTTATACAAAAGTGTTTCAATGGGAGGTTATATTTTAGGTTTTGTTGTAGGAAAACGATGCATTTTTTCAACCACAAACTCTAAAAAACAGCTAACACAGCCTATGACCTGCATAAATTGTTTATATTCTTGCATAAAATTCATTGCAAATGAGACCTAACTCAAGGATTTAATGTTTAAATCACAAAAATCACCTCAAATCATTCACAATATCATGCATACATGAAAAATTGAGAAGGCAAACTTGCTGATTTTTTATTGATTAAAGGAGCTTCTTTGCTTGAACAATCTCTGAAGAATACATAAAAGTAAACAAAGTGTTGCTTCTCTACTAGTCTCAAAAGAGTTGCAATCTTTTCTTTTTTGCATAAGGCAAAAGAACACGATGAAAGAACTGCTCTAAAAGAGTTGAAGGCTTTGCGTTTTAGAAAACCGCCTTAGATAATTGAAGTTGAAAGATGCTGCACCTCATAGAAGATATTGAACATGCATGAAGAGATGAACTGGATGTGAACTTTAGAGTTGAGAGTTGACTCGAGCTCTTTGACTTGTGCATGCTCCTTGAATTTTGCTTCAACTGAACTAGAATTGAACCTCCAAGAAAAGCATGAAGATGATTGAAAAAACCAGAGTTTAACCTCTTTGCATGAGGTTTTCAATCTGCTGGGTGTATAAGGAAAAAATGCCTATATTTTAAGGCCTCAAACTACCCCAAATTGCATGATTTTAGGCTCGAACTCCCCCTAACTTCGGTTGTGACCATGAGGGCCTCTAAAATAGGCCAAAACTGCCTCAAGTTTACCACAAAATTGAGCATGAATAGATCATTTAACTTGTGAAAACTCATATATACCCTTGCATGATGATAAACATGTGAGAAGATAAGTAGGTGCTTTAATGAAGTCTGAGATTGCCCTTTGCATTATCATTTGATGTTTTTCTTTTTTGAAAATCTTGCATGTGAGGACTTGACTACGTCTTTGCTGCATACATGATGAATTGTATCAAGGTGACTATCCTTCTTATGGCGATGACTGTCCTTACATGCTCTTATCTGCTCTATAGTCACACAATCTAGAGTCACAACCAAGAAACTTCAACAAGGTTCATAGTCATGCATCATTTCACTACCAAAGTTGTCATAGCGATCAAAGTTTTTAAGCTGCCCTTTATCAATTTGACTACTATCATGCTCTCAAGACTGTCAAAAATGATAATGACTGCCTCTTAGTGTGTCATTTATATTTCTAATCAAAACTCTGTCCTCCATATTTGATGATTTATAAGCACTGGTTTGATTGTCATCTTGAGGTTGTAATCTGAATTTGAAGTGACTGTCTTCTTTAAGCATGTTCCTTCTATACTTGGCTGCTCCTTCAAACTCTTGTCTTTGACTGTGCATTCATTAATGAATGCTACTCCTTTGGTGGCTGTCCTCTAAGGCATGATCACTTTTAAGGTCTGCCTTTTTGCTGCTCTTTAAATATTCAATTCGCTGCTCTTTAACACAATCAATTTGCTGTTCTTTTTCTATCATTATTTCTGCACTTTTCTCATCATTATTTCTGCACTTTGCTAGACTCTTTGACTGTCATAAGTTTGCTGCTCTTTGATTGCATTACTTGCTACTCATAAGACTTCATTTGCTGCTCATTTCATGACTCTATTTGCTGCTCTTTGATTGCAATTAATTTTCTGCTCTTTATGTCTGAAAACTGCCTTTTCCTCTGTCTATTTGGTTTGTGTTCTTGTGGAAACTGCCATTAATGCATTATAGGTTGATGAAACTGTCCTTGTTGATGTACTGTCCTCTACTTGAACTTGCTAATCTGTCCTCAATTAACATGAAATTGCATTTAAGGCTTCAAAAATATTGTCTCTATTCTTGACTTCAAGGTAGTTGTCCTCCATTTGACCGAAGGACTGTTTTGGATGGTCAAAACTTGTGCTCTCTTGTTTGAACCTGTATTGATCTGGTGAATTTGATCTCCTCTACAAAAAGGTCACTTGACTTGTCTTGGACTGTCCTTATATTGTTAACTAATGACTGTCCTCTTCTTGCATTGAAAGTGACTGCCATACTTCTTGCGTAGGACTGTCCCAGTATGATCTTTGAGCACTGACATGTGTACCTTTTCTTTATGGCAGGCATGTAATCTCACGCATGTGCATTGTCATCACTTTGATATTTTCCCTTTCTTTAGTATCGTTGCCTCTTCATTAAATCAGAGTGACTGCCCCTTTATTCAACCGTGACAGTCCTCTCTTTGAGATTATACTCTCATGATTGTCACAACTTAATATGACTGTCACATCTCATTTGTTGGTTGACTGTGCTTATGCTTACCAACCTTGCTGCCCTTAAATTTCTATCACCATTTGATAATGGACTCTTTATTATGCACTCTCATAGTTTTTTTGTTTTCAGCTTCTGTGCGTATGAATGTAAAGACTATCTTTTCAGATTTAAAGTCTGCCATCTACACTTCTTAGTCCTTGGTATCATATAACTCAGCCACATATTTATTGAACATAGCTTCTCTATAGAATTGGCAATAGTTGCAGCTTGTAAGGCCTTCACCTTCACATAAATATTTGTAGCTTTCTTCAACAATATATCTGCTAATACAACATTCTCATGATCAGTACCACCTTTTGAAATGCCATGGCACTTTCAAAACTCTGTTCTTTATTGCATATGATAAGACTGCCCTCATGAAAATGCCTCTTTAAAACTTGTATTTTTTGCACCTTCTTATTGCACCTACCTTTCAACTCTGCTTTTGATTACTTAGTAAGTGGCATTGCTGTATCAACATCTCCTTCACAATTTCCAGATTTTTGTTTGATAGACAGTCTCTTCTTAATAGACAACACAGATTCATTGTGATCTTTCACTTTTCTCATGCAGTTTCCTTCATTCATTGTAAACTGCCCCTTGTTGATCATTGATTTGTGTCTTTTTTAAAGACTGTCATTCTTCTTGAAGTATTAAGACTATTATTTCCTCCTATTCATAAGGTGACTGTCTTCGCATTTGATTGTGGACTACCTTTTCTCAACGGTGATATCCCCTTTGTGTTTTTTAAAGATTGTGCTTGGTTTCATCATGCATTTACGACTGCCAATCTTCATAAATTGTCCCTTTAACTACTGCCTCACTGTCAAATGGGTTTTCTTACATTGTTTTTGAGCTACTAATTCCATGACCACTAATGAAAGTGGAAGAAAAACTGGGTAAAGAACTCTATGCTTCATTTGTTCTTGGCATAAGGAACTAATACCATTCTATTTTCATATCATTTATATATGAAGAAAAACCCCCCAAAATCCTGCAGCAATAAAAAAACCCTCACCAACATGTTATAATCTCTAAGGCGTACCTGATAGTTGCATAATGAAAATACATGCAAAGTCCTCAACCACTCAATATCTAGCAGCTTGGGAGATATCTCAAGAGCTGCATGCTTTTTCCTTTCCTGAATGTGCCTCTTAAACTGCCCTTTTTTCTTAGTTAAACTGCAGATAGACTTCTTCATCACCATTGTGTAGCTTTCTTCAACTGAACTTTCCCCTCAACAAAGACAAAGCCCTGGTTTTCTCCACGTGAATCCTTTTCCAGTTTTTTCTTTTTCTGAACTTGGCGCTCAAACAAGAGTTTTTCTCTATTTACATGCAAAACTATGCCTTTCCTTTTTCCCTAAGTTTGGCGTAGGAAACTGAGACTTTTTTAAGAAAAAATGTTTTAACCACTTTTTTACTAAAACAAAAATACTCTTTAATTGATTTTTCACTTAAGACCAAAATATCATTTAAATGAGTTATTTAAACAATATTAATGATTCTAAATAAAAAATGGACTGCAATAATATTGGAATATAATTCATATGGTCAATCATTTATAATAAATTCCTTATCTATTTAAATCATGTAAGTACATAACTATTTGATATCTATTTAAACTACGCCATATTCATAATGTATAATGGGAATTTAATCACAATAGGAATTGGATGAGAAATATGATAAGTTTGCTCGAGGCTATCCAAGCTAAGCCCAAGAGCAAATATACCATCCCTCTTGGCCCCAAGTGGTAGACCCTTGACCATTCAACATGAGGTGGCATACTGAGTGGATAAACTTGTATCTGCTTTCCCTATCCATGTTGCCTTATCCATCCTTTTTTATGATTGAGACTCCTTGAATCCTTCCCAACAACCCATCCATGTAGAGATTGGGGAAAAGCCATAATAGGAGGCCTATAGATTCCTCTTTCTAAGCCTAAGGGAGGTCACTCACCCCCTTGGCCCCAAGTGGCAAACCCTCGACCATCCACATGGAGTGGCGTACTTAGAAAGTAATCGAGTATCTACTCACCCTTCCCCCACTTCTCCTCATGGTTGCTTGGTGAGAATTACAAACATTAAATATATCTAGATTTATACAATAATAAATATATTATTATACTCAATAATCATGATAAAGCATACCACAATATCTATTTAAAACATAAGATTGCTATATTCACAACATCAGATGTAATAGATGTTGATTCTACCCTTGGATGCAGATAATTAATTCTGATATGCTCAATTTCCTTGTTGTTTTGATCTCTTTCTAATATTCTGAAGATGTTGGTTGCTTGGATGTAAGTATATTTCTATAGATGATTATATTTTTATATATAATTATTCTTTATTTATATTAATTGATATTCATGTATATATATACATAATTATAGTTATTCTCCTATTTATATTCTACAATTACTTCAATAATTTTCTTGCTGCAGACAATATTTATTTCTAATAGATATCTTGTATCTTTCCAATCCCATTATATTCCTTTTATTTATGATTATAACATATTAATATATCTTTGCTATACTTAGAGATATATTCTAGATTTCTAATTCATTTTCCTCCATGATTCCCATTGATTTACATTCCTTCATCTATTTATATCTTTATGGCTAAGTGAATTTAAGATACACCTTTTTGAAAAATAATAACTCTTCAAAGAATCATTTCTTCTCTTAAATAATTGCTCTCTTAAGACTTGATCGTTATCTTATTTTTCTTCATACCAACTTCTATCTATTAATTAACTCTCTCACTACTATTTGTTTCCCTCATTAACGAATCCTGGTTGCAGTAATATTAATCCCTATCTTAAGTAATCACTGCCTTTGCAATAATAATTGTTGGATATATCATAGTTGTTTGCTTATATTAAATGATGTCTTTAAAATGATGACTAGTGCCTTTAATCACTACTATTCAAAACTTGTTCTCTATTGATGTCTTTTAAATTATACTGATCGTGACTTTTGAATTTGCTTCATCTTTTATCTTATGTGCTATTTTGTCTTATTCTCATACCCAACACTGCCTTTGTAATTATTTATTTATGCCTTTTATTGACTTTTGATTAAATACTAACCTTGAATCGTCACCACCCTTCATAGTATATCTTACCAGCACTTGCACCAGGGGGTGCAAGGGTTACTGGATAGAAAAATATATAGAAGTAAACATGGAAAAGAAGTGTAATGTAAAATATATACAATCTTGTTTGAATTATATACAAAATATTTGCAATAAGTTTAATTGTGATTTGTAAAATTTACAAGATGTTTGTATTACATATTTGGAGATTGAAAATTGAATGAAAATTTTGCAACTATTTCAACTGTGATGATTTTGTATTTGATGATCCCATGTGCTAGTATGGAATGATCCCACAAAAAAATTCATGTCCCTTTTTTTTCCTACACAGTCAAAGAAAAAGTTAGTAGATTCACATGATAAATGCAAAGTTGGCTTAATCAAAACAGTTAAAGTTGCATAAAAAGTGAAAGTTGTGAATTACTTACATCAAATTATCAAATTCCAAGTATGTTAATATGTTAGAGAGTATGTGTTTGCACATGGATGTGCTGCAAATTCTGATTATGAAATATTTGCATACAGATTTAAAACATAAAGCAATGCAAATGAAAAAAGAGAGTTTTCATCAAACTGACAAAAAACACTACAAATAGAAATAGAATGTTCTCATCTAAGTATCAAATCAATATCTATTTGGCTTGGATGTGATAAGTGAGATTTTGGAGGCTTTTACCTGATATTTGGAAGGCTCAAATCTCACACTATATGTAGTCTATCAGCCAAAAATCATTTCCCAACCTGCTTATTCATTCAACACCTAAAGGAATTTTTATTTAATTAGTTCCCACATCTACTTCTAACGATTATGAATTACACTCCACCAACCTTTGTCCTACATGGTAGGAAAATGATGTCGGATTAGATAAGGTGAGGACGAAATTAGAGATATTGTCAGAGCTTGGGTAAGATGACACGTGTGGTGTGGTAAGAGCTCTTCATTGATGGAGATAGACTTTATTCTAACAACCCAATGATCTTGTATGTTTTTACCTTCTCTTTGCATTTTCTTGCTCTTATTTTTGATTTGTAATACTAAGAAGAATCTCTTGATAGCTGCATAAATTTTTATGGATGGCCTTGACAACCTGAATTGGGCTCCTACAACTCTGCAAACGCTGAATAGAAAGAAAACAAGGCTAAAGGTAGTGATTTCTTAAGACTCAAGCAACAGTTTGTACAAAACTTCAAGGTAAGGGTGTAAATGCAAGAAATGTACTACACAAAGGAGAGCTTCTCTTCTTGAATCGTGTGGAAGGAAAAATCAGTAAAAGAATGTTTATATTATTGCCAAATAAATATGGTTTGACCATTAACCCTTTAAATAAAAGAAAAGCTCGTATATTCTAAGTTCATGCATTTGAGCAAGACATTTGAAACTAACAAAGAAAAACATCAAATAACACTATTTTGTATCTGCACGTGCTAGATTGAACAATTTCATTCTATACCAAAACAAGAAAAATCCTTCGCTCATTGACCAATACATGCACAATCCTTTGATATTTTCTCTGCAACAATCAAAATCCTTTGTTTTCTTTTTTCCCACAATTAAAATCCTTCCAAAATAAGGCAAAGCACCAGAGATTGGATCCCACTGGAGCACAACCTTTAATCTCATCACCAAGACTATTATTCCATTTTTAGTTCCTCCCCAACCTCAAAGGCTAAAATTCCTCATAGCCAAACACCAACCCAGGCAAAAGTAAGCAATAAAGGTTAAGTTTTTATGTCACCACCAAGCACAACACAAAGTTGGTATCTGAGACGACCCTTGGGAAATCACACAAGCATTATTTTCAATAAAACTTAATCTTATATATTATCTAGTGAGGTTTACAACCTTATACCCTTGAGATTCAAACCAAAATATGTGGTTGTTGGACTTGTGAAAGAACAGGGGAAATGATTGATTCTTACATGTCTAGGGAGACTTTGTGGGCTGTGAATCTTGAACTGGGCAGGGGAAAGCATATTTTATGGGGCAATTGAAGATATTATTTCTGCATTAATATTTTAGTTGTCATTGTGCTGCTATAATCATTGGAGAAAATGTTTAGATGAGGGCAATGAATTTGGCATGTCAAAAGAAGGTAAAAAGGTAAGGAAAAGCGAGTATTGTGCCCATTGTGTTTACCAATGGTCTTTCTTGCAAATCTTCCAATGTTTTTTGTTACCTAGCTCGTTGGCATCTCCAATTCCTCAGATTTCATCAACATGTGCAGGCTAAAGCTGTTGACAAGCTAATTTTCCTTGAAACAACTATCCAATTAATCACTAATAAACTATGAAAATCAGGGAATATCATGAAGTTAGTATAAATCCAATCTAGAAGGAGTCAATTTTTTTAGAATATATAAATAATTTTAACAATTATCACAATTAGTGTAGAATCCATTTAAAGTACTCTAACATGAACTTAAGACTTCAACTTGTTTTCCATTACAATATAGGTTTATACACACTTGAAACCATATTTACGATATTTGTAACAATCTAATTATAATAACTTCGTTATTCTAAAATATAACAAGTAAACAAGAGTCATCTACTCCCGTCAAACAATAGATAGAAGAACAATTAAGGCATTAACATATGAATTAAAAAGGAATTAATAGAATCGTGCCATATGGTCACTCCCAAGTGCTAGGAATGGGCCATATAAATTAACACCAAAACAACAACACCCATTTAAAAGAGTTGTGCTTTCACTGTATAATTGTTTTCTCTATATAGACTTTAATCCAAGATGGAATATGAAGTGGCATATTTTGTGAATAACTCCAAGATAGATGGCCCATGCATTGGTAAATGTGTTTTGTAAATGGTGAATATAAAAATATCAATATGAAAGCACATATTATGTGTGCACAATTAAATGGAAATAAAAATATTTATATAAACAAAATGGAAATTAACTGAAAATAAAATCAAGCATGCAAGATCAATCACCAGGTATGGAAATTTTACATTGCTCAGAGGGTCAAATTACAAATATAAACCTATTCTAAAAATCTCTTTCTAAAATGCTTCAAACATTTCATAAGTCATTTGGTTTGAACTGTGGATTTTTTCACATTCCTTCAACCTTTCAAAGTGTCAGGAAAAATCATGTTTGTTCTTGGCTAATCCTTTCCATTTCACCATATTATCCTCCTAATTTTTCACATTCTATTTCTGAAATGCTTCAAATAGTTCATAAATTCTCTGATTTTGACACATGCATTTCTTGTTGCTCTATTCTTCAATCTAGGTCACTTTAGATCTCTATAATATGAAGAGATGCAAAAAATAGATAATAAACTCTCACTTTGGATTTACAACCTTCAGAATTAGATATTGAATGAATGGTATTTTCCAGCCATAGATTGGTTTTTATTTTTCTAACACTTTCATGGGTTTTGTGGGCCAGCCATAGCTTTTCAAAATTGGAAGAAAGTTACCTGGCTCAAATATTGTCTACGATCTGAATGGAGCCTTCCATAATTGTGCTTTCCCCTTGAATCTGGAAAGAAAAGTGATGCAATTCTTCTGAAGTAAGCCTTTTCTGACCATAGAGAGGATACAAATCAGTTGAATATAAAGAAATTGAAGAATTACCTGGTTATGGTTGCTATCTTGGCTATTAGTTGAAACTGAGCAGAGCAATGAAGTCTTCTAGTTGCATTGTTCTGTCTGGATCTTACAAGGAGATTGTCTAAACTATCTAAATACTGATCCAAATGGATTATAAAAATTGTAATAAACATGCAAAGACATGGATTTTTGTGTACAGTAAATTAGATCTACGAAAACTAAATGCAGGTGCAGGTGTTGGATAGGTTACAGAGTAGGAAAAAAGAGACTGTAGTATGAATGCGGTACCACATTTGTGGCCATGTCCACTGATAGTAAACATGCCAAAACTTGGAATCCAAACTAAGCAGTCACCAATTCAGCTGCCTGTGTTGATGGAATTCCTTCTTGGGCATGGGAGAACTTTGTTGTGCATAGGAATATATAAATAGGAGGTTGTATTGTTTTGTAAAATGGGCATGGGAGGACAATTGTTTGTTGTATATGCCTACTTTGATGGAGGAGGAAACAAACTGCATGTTGTATCTTATTCTTTCAAAATTAAGGAGAACAATTGTGTTATATTTCCAAGAGGTGAGAGGCAAAAGGAAAGGAGCATGGAAGCATAGGCAAACAATGGAGATAGGGCAACTAATGGAGCAAGGGACAATGATGTTATTTTCTTTATTCCACAAGAGTATAATTTCAAGTCCACCCAATAACACCAGGCAATCTGTTTTTGTTTTCCCTAAATGGTTATCAGCTCTTACATTGACTGCATGGGGAAAATTGAAACAAAACGAGTTTTGGTTGTATGTGAATTCTCTCTCTTCTTTATTTTTCCTTTTTTTATTTTGTGTTTTGATATGGGATGAATTTTGCTTAGTGTAGCTCTTAAGAGTAGCACACATACAATTTAAAAGAAATACCAAAGCTATTCTTACTGGCCCCATTTCTATAAATATCTTAAGAGTAGCACACACACAATTTAAAAGAAATAACTTGTTGTAGTCCCAAATGATTTAAATACTTGAAGATCACCTTGTACATATCATAGTTCTGGAAAGACATGACAAATGCCTTCAATGACTAAGAAAGAAAAATCACACTATGTAAAAATTATAGTCTACAACTTCAATCCCAATATCACAATGCAAGAAACAAAATTCCTCAACTGATAAAGGATTGATTGGGTTTGAGGGCAAATAGAAAGTCTTCAAGTCTCACAAGGGACGAAGGATGAGCAATTAAGATTGATAGTCTAACAATTCATTGCTTACTAGTCCAAAGAAAGCCCAGGGTACTCATCCCAAACATATACAAAAGATATTATCTTAGAGGAGGAATTTGACCTATGAGGCACAATTAATTTAGGTCATGATAAAATTAAGCATGATCTGGACAAATTATCAGAGCAAAGGAAATCTACAAAACAAACACTTAAAAAAAAGACAACCACAATTAAAAAAGCTTATTTTGAAAGCATTGCCTGCAAATGAAATCACCTCACCTGATAAAGCTAAGAAGGGAAACCATAAAAGTCATCGATGGTGGCGTTTTTCTCAACAACATTGACAATAGGTTCAGATGTGTCCCAATGTGCTGAAATTACTAGAATTACCTTGGGTTTCTCTGGCATTATCTTTGAACACCCCTTGAAGAAAGTTGTTGCAGGAATATCTTCCAAAGCCAACATTGGAGAACCATGTGAAAGAAAATATGTATCCATACCCTGCTTTGACTTATCACCGTTGCCTTCTTTAGACCCAAAACCTCTAAATGCAAACTTGTTCTTGTCAATCTTGCCTTGTAAGATTGATGGGTACCTGCAAAAATAATGCAATATATGAATAATAAAAACATGATGCTGACATGAATTTATAACCAACTAGAAAGGTTCGTTGGTAAATCAAACCTTTAGAACACGTCAACATTTTTTGCTGCTTTCCCACCACTATTGGTTTCCTCTCCTCCAAACTCTTCCTTGTTGGTATTGACCTTTCACTTCTCCAATTTGGCAAGTTGCAGCCCGAAAATAAGATTTCGATAGGGTTTCAGAGTATGCTTATTAAAATGAAAATTACAGCCAAGAGCACATTTAGGTTTTAACATTTAGAGTATGGGGGCTCCTCGTTAATGAGAAATGGGAGCAGGGGTGGTTCTTGGAGGTGATAAAAAGACGGACAAAAGATTTACCTCAAGTTTTTGCACAAATTGTGTCGAGCTGTGAACGATGCCGATGATAAAAATTGTGCAGACTTTGCAAGAATACATATGAAACCCTAGCACCGCCTAATGCCATTCACCGCCTGCTTACCTCACCAACCATCTTAAATTTTGCAATAACTGCAACACTGGTGGAAAATCCAAAGGTCAATACCAGCAAGGAACAACCTAGAAAATAGCCAAAAATGATGAAAATGATCTCCGGGTAGAAACTTGTTTACCGACAGAAGGAGAGTTGTATGCCGAGATGGTATATAGGCGTGAGATAGGTTTCAGTTGAAACCTCACACCATATATAGCCTATCGGCTAAATATATAAGTAGCTGCCTTTACTAGGGTGTTAAAAACATGAAGGTTAGCCTATGTTTAGGGTTGCAATTTATGGGGGCATGATAGATTCTCATATTTTGGTGGCATATAATCCAAAAACTATTTGGTTTTTAATGTATTAAGTTTATTTTGATTCTTTATGAAGTATTAAACAATTGAATTACAAAATTTTACTCTTATATTCTTTCCAACAAGTAATGCGCACATTCTCCTCCAGTCACTATTTTTCTCTATTTACATAATTACTTATCATTCTCTCATGGTATCCTATTTAACACTGTGTGCTTTATAATGGGGCCCATTCATGTTCAAAATTCTTCTAAGGGCGGACCACAACTGACATGAAGAAATATTTATGTCTAGTATGTATTACAATAATGGACATAAAGGACCTAATTTCATTAAAAACTACTTAATCATAAAGTTCCATTTGTATTTCTATATCTCTTTATCCTAAAGCATTCCCTTAATTCATACAAATTCTTTGAGGTATTTATTAATAATTATGTATTTAACATCTAGGTAGGGTTGATTAGCCTCCAAACCAATTAGGTCAAACTTAAAATTGGTTTAATCTCCTTTCACTCGTAAGGTGTGATGAATTGTTGCCATAAATTTTCTTAGAAATGGTGTTTTACATCACCCAATAGTATTAATTTAATCATTAACACTAAAAATGTATAGATAAAATCATAGACCTTAATCATTAAAATAAGAAAATTTCCCATTAAAATAAGAAAAATTCTACCACTAAATGTAAAACTTATTCATACCTATGATTTGTAATGTAACTATTTTCAAGTTTAAAAATTAAAGAGCAATCTAGTATAAACATAAATCTTATAGAGTGCAAGTATCTTTTTAAAGAATTTATAATAGCTTGAAATTACCAATCACTAAAGTTCCAATGAAGTATTATTGCTCGAGTTATGCAAGACATGCTCACATTAGTTTATTTTATGAGGCATTCCAATTAAAATATTAATAATTTCCTATAATCTATGTCTAAAATACTAGTTGTATAAATCGTGTTTAAATAAATAAAAATTATTCTCTAAAGATTCTTTCCACGCATATTAAATATTTGAATTTGAGGTTGTAACTCCTAAAGTCTTAACCTTGAATTAATTCAAGGATCTACTCCTGTGTCTCTTTTACGGATTGATAATAACTTGAAATTGTCAAATCACTAAATTTTCAATAAGATATTATGACTAGATTCATGTAAGATATGAAAGCGTCAATTTCTTTGTATGGTCTTCAACATATAATATTTGTTCTTCATAATCTATGATCAAAATTCTAGTTTTATCAATCATATTTAAATATAGTCTTACCACTTTCTAAAGATTCTTCCCATGTATATTGAATCTTTGAAATTGGGTTTGCAACTCATATCCTTAAATTAATTTAAGGACTCACTCCTTAGATAGAAATTCTTTCTCTAGAGTATTCCTTATCTTTTTATCCAAAAGTGCTACAAGCTCACATAGTGATAGTGTTGGAAAGAATCCTCAAGTAGAGTGACTTGTTCAAGGTTCTAAGAATATACATTTCCTTGATTATGAATGTACCAATGTATCCCTCCTCCACAATCACAACTACAATCGAAATAAATGATACAACAAACAAAAACATAATGAAATTATTATATCAAAGATCCTTTTCCTACTAAAAGTTTTTCATAATGGTATCTTATATTCTATTGGCTAGCTCAAAATATAAAAACCATCCAGCTAATAGAGTGACAAAGTTGATCTAAAATTTGGGGATATTTTTAACAATGAGACATAGGAATTTGTTAGATTTGTGAAAAACATGAGACACATGTTCACACAATGAACAAAACACCTTCTACTCAAGATCTCTACAAAACAAAGATTTTCTATTCCTCAAAAAGATAATACTTACAGAATGCAAGTGACTATCAAATGGTATGAAATCTCAAGAGATAATAGAATGAGGGTTGAGTGCTATATTAGGAGCAACCCTAAATGGTAAATGGATTAGATCATGACAAGTGTCAACATCTCATGTAATGAGACAAAATGATCTAATAACACCTCTCTAGTTAACATTGTAAATCACTCCTAAGTTTAGGTTAAGTGCATGAGAATAAATTAGACTAATAATTAATTAAAGATTAATTAATTCTTAGCTAATGCATGATTACTCTAACAAAATTAGCCAAAGAGTTAGCCTTAGATCTCTTATGCTCCTTAAACTATCTAACCCATATCTCTAAGTACTTCCCAAAATTATGCCAAACATTGTCATGACACTTTGAATACACATAAGTTATAACCACATAGGACTTCCTTTGAAACATATCTATATACACTCAAAGAAATTTATATAACTTGACTGGCTCATCCATATGAATATCATGACAACCACTTCTTGAGTGAATCAATTTTTCATTATGAGCATTTATAGAAGAAAACCATTTATCAAAGGAATATTCACTTTAGGACACCAACAATGTTGGAGAAATGTAATAATTTATAGAAGAAAGAATATAACCAACAATACCAAATACCTTCTATAAGAGAGATGCAATATATATACTTGTTATATTGTTATAAAATAATGAATATGTAATTGTATAAGATAAAAAAAAAAGATGACCTTGCTATATAGTAAAGGATATAACCTTAGATGAATCCTTAAGACAAACTAAGATCATATCAAGTGTAATTAATCTTATGATATGAGACACAAAAAGTAAATGACCTAAGTAATCATAAGTAATTAGGTGTGTATAGTTCCTAAAATGAAACTAGCTAGGTAATATACTCTATTCACACCAACACCCACTCTCAAATGCAAGTTAGGGAGAATGATAAAACATGTGGGGTGCTACCACAATAGTGGTTTACACTTTCTGGGAGATCTTGGTTTTTGATGAAATCACATATTTTTAGAAAATATAATGATTTAAACCTTGAAAAGTTCTATTTAAAGGATTCTAATTGAAGAGGGTTTAATCAAACCACCTTAGACCAAGCCCCCTTAGATAGAACCCTGCTAGTTTTAAACCATACTTATGATAGAGTCTCCTTTACACCTATCAAAATGTTGATAAAAAATCACTTTTGATTTACCTTTTGGGGGATCAAATGAATTCATAAATTTTATTTTACGTATGTATTTCTTATTATAAGCTTCCAAAAAAAGTACAATCTTAATTAAATTTAATTTGATTATTATATTTATTTTTTATTTCTTGTGAATGTAGGTTTTTCACCAAAAATAAGCTCTTAGTTCTGCACATGTGGAAAAATAGAAGATTATTAAAAAAAAATAAAAAATATGAGTGCACCAGATATTGAAGTCCTTGATCCAACAAAAAAAATTGAATTTTGATACATACAAAAAAAGTTGTGTTATACAGTCCGCCTATGTCTGAATTGTAATTAGTTTGACTTCAAAATTTGATTAAGGAAAAAATATTGAATAAAACACTATAAAACCAATTGGAAGCACTAGATATCATAGTTACAAATCTAAATTTGAAAAAAATAGAATTTTATCCTTCATGGAAAAAACTTTATGTGCTATACGGTAAGCATCACTCCTTAAAAATGGTGTTTACTGAAAAAAAACTAGTTTTTGAAGGAGATGGGAAAAGAAGTGCAATAGGATTACAAAAATTTTGAAAAATAAATAAATTAGAATCTATAGACAAAATTTCACAAATCACTAGTTTGCATCATCTTCAAATTTCTCATGGTTTAGCTGCTATAGGTGTTCGAAAGTGAAAATTTAGTTAGAAAAAATCAATTCAATGTCCAGTTTGGCCAAAAATTGTAAACCAGTATTGTGGGATCACCCTGTGAAGATGCAAGAATGGGTCCTAGATACAATGCCATGTTAAGTACCCATGTACAAATAAATCTCACAAAAAGAGTAAGGGAAAAAATACCTCCAAACATAGAAAAATATAAAAAAGTGAGGAAAATGACTCAACATGACCCCCTAAAGATTGCTTCCATCACAAATATTTATATAAATATCCCCTCTATAGGAGATTAAACATTTGAAGAAATAAGAAGCCTCCAAAAACTATTCTTAAAATAATATAAACATAAAGAAAGCCAGTGGAGCATAAAAAAGTTGCAAATAATTGTAAAAATGATTGTTGTAGTGCTGAAATTGAAGATCTTCCTCTAGAATTAGGAAGAAATTCAAGATCAAAGAAACATAACTCTACATAAATGACATTGACAGTAGTTAAATAATGTATAAACTATTTTATAGTAAAAAAATAGATGACACATCAATCTACATGAGTGAACCCAATGAGACTAGTCAACCAATGTATAGATGGTGTATTCAACCTAATATACTACAAGTCAAAATATAGGTTCAACTAGTCTCAAGAATATTGATTAATTGAATATGGAAGGTTGCATCCATAAATATGAATGCAAGAGTGTCTTATATTATGTGTTACATTCATTGAAATGTATGAAGCCACTATTGTTGGAACACGTTTTTCGTGCCAAAAGATCAACCTATTAACACCCAATACAAATGCAAGAGATAAATAGATCCGTGAGAGGCAGTTTTTCCATGTCCTGAATTCGAAGGGAGACTCTAGTGATTAGTCCAACAATCCCCCCTTAGGGTTCAAACCCACGACCATGACTTTGATACCATTTTTTGGAACATGTTTGCGGTTGCACCAAAAGATCAACCTATTAATGGCCAATACAAACACTAGAGATAAACGATCCTTGAGAGGCAATTAGTCCATGTACCAAATTTGAAGGGAGACGTTGGTGATGAGTCCAACAACTGTATCTACCTAGTATATAGGAACAATATCTAGATACATATATTACTTCAAAAGGAAACCATGAGACCATTAATACAAAAATATGATACCCCCCCATAGTTTGGACAAGGGAGAGTTAGGACAACTCCACTAAAATTGTGTCACAATATAGTGCAAGAAGATTAAGAAGCAATATCAAAATATATATTTAGCACTTGCACCAAAAGGGGTGCAAGGGTTACACCGATAGAAAAGTATATGTAAGTTATTGTATTAAATACTAACAATTTAAATTACCCACGATCTTACCACGATAGAAAGAAAAATTTAATATAAATATGGATATTATTCATTGAATATTATTGAGGTACAAAAAGAAAGAAAATTTAATATAAATATTATATTAAATACAAACAATTTAAATTGAAATTTAAGATTACTTGCAAAAGTTTTTAAGTATGAACAATCTATAAATTTGATGTTGACAATAAATGACGAAGACCAGAGAGCAACCTCACTTTAGCTCTTGCTTTTTTATATGTTCCTACCTATGGTGGCTATGTTTGTTTCTCTAAACCAAATGAAAAGCATAAAGAGGATAGTAGATGACCCCAAGTGATCCTAATTAAATCAGAGTAGGTCAATGAGACTCAAAAGGCCAACAATTTGCAGTAGCTAATCATAACTACATAAGACACTCTATTAATGAAAAATACCAAAACATTTCTATGTTGACTCAGAGAACAAATCAGGATAAACAGTTAGGGTGCTATTAAAAAATTGATTGTGCTTGTAACTGCAATTTTTTGAAGTGAGCCAACACAGAAGAGGACTTAGATGATTTCAAGACCTATTGCTATAGATAGAACCAAAGTGAAGAAGAGATATAGGAAGATTACTCCAATTTGGATACTCTTGTAGGCCAACACAGAAGAGGACTTAGATGATTTCAAGACCTATAGCTATAGATAGAACCAAAGTGAAGAAGAGACACGTGAAGATTACTCCAATTTGGACAATATGGATGCTCATATAAACGGCAGCAAAAATCTACCATACATATAGCAAATGTGTTTGTGCATATCCTACAATCATGGCATTCCACGAGACCACATTTTGTTGAGCCATTTTGTCAAACACTTCACTAACGTGGATGTTGTAGTTCAAGTTGCAGAGCTAGAAGTGAGATGTAAAAGCGGATCCAATTAGAGATCGAAATCCACTAGCGGAGTTAGGCTATCATCCCTGCTTTGCCCTACGGGTCATGAACTATTGATCTAGATGGAACTGCTGGTGATTGTCCAATAGCCATGCGCCTTATCCAGACATGAATACATGTTTTCCAGAAGCTCCTTAGCTGAACCATACTCTGTGTTAACCTCACAATATTCGATTTTGTTATTGTGAATTTTCAATTGGTTAAATTAATAGTAAACAACTTTCTGACGAATGTCTCTTAATTTTTTCACACCCATAAAAGGATGGTATAAGCCATTTTATGCAGATGCATTGAGAATGGTATTTAACACTAAAATGCCACCTTTCTAATAGACTATTAATATGAATGGTCTTAATACTTAAGGCTATGGATGCTTTCTGCATCTCAACCTGCAATTGCATATGTGATTTAGAATTTTCAATAGATTCCAAGTTGAATAATGAGTTGGTCATTATGGGATGGGAAAAAATCCTTAACATAAAAAAAACCAAATCAGAAAAATTTCTACCACAACTTTGCCTCCCTGTCACCACTGATTAGCGTTTGATAATTGTGCAACTCATCTTGATCTTACAGTCAACTTTCTTACTTGATTCTTACTTTAAAGTTTGCACAATCCGAATCTCACCAACTTGCTCTTGGTTGACTCCTACTGATGAAAAGGAAAAGGCATTCTTTTTATCATTTTATGGTTAGGATTTCAACAAAAACACAATTACACACCTTTCTTAATTTGATCACATGTTCTACTAGGCAGAGATTGCTGGCATTCTTCACAAGGAACTTCTGTCCAGGAAAACTGAAGAAAGACTTAACTTGGTCCCATAGAATCTCAAGGAATTTGTAGTCGTTATGAACATCTTCAATTTGACTCCTGTTTTGCTATCAAGCAATATTAGAAAACAAATCATCCTAAGCAGTTTTGACTACAAAATCTTTCATGTTGACATCTTTATAAGGAAAAAGATGAACAGGAACCACAAAAAATGGTAGGCACCAAATGTGCTATGTTTAGTTTTTTGTTCATGGGTTTCCTTTTTTAAATATTTGTACTCTGTTGAATTAGTTGAGAGGTGTACCAGGACATATAGACAAAGAAAATCAAACAACTCTTTACGCATCACTTGGTTTTTTGTGTTGTGATGACCAACAAGCTTATCATCTTTTCAATGCTCATCATCTTGAGTCCAAGTGCCTTCAAGCTTCTTGCAAAACTCAAAACCAAAAGCTATATTTTACACTTCAATCAAGATGGTGGGTGTAGTACTATCCATTTTTTCAAAAAAAGATTATAATGAATAATCCTATAGAATAGAGATTTAATGTCACCTAAAATCAATAATCTTAATGACTTGGAGTCGTGAGCAATGAAAAACTCATCTAGATAACCTTACAGACTGAGTCAAGCTCACAGGCTCTCTATGCCAGTTATTCATAAGCAAATACTCTGCAGAATGTATTTCAACTTTTATAGTATTTCTGCACATATAAATGTTACAGAAAAAACACAGCTAGAAATAGTTCACTTGAAACTTTGGCTGGTTAATACCTTCTGTAGGATAGGGATGTCTGAAATTAAACGATTAGAAATACATGGTAGCTCAATTTTACTATCATACAGGCAGAGAAAACTTAAAGGATCTTTAACTTAGATCAATCGTCATTCTTTTCAATGTCAAGTGCAAAGATGAATCGACTCCATTTCATAATACTATTCAGTGAATGCTGAAAATAAATAGCAAAATCCAAAGTCGAAGTAAAGCCAGAGGATTCACCAATTGATGAAAAGAGAGAAAATACAGAGTAATGAAAGCAATCTCAAACTGAGGTTGCTACGGTGGATATTCTGATGAAATTTAAGATGCTCGTATTGAATTCATAGATCAAATTTTGATGTATTTAACACTTGGAATATATCTGGAAATTCAAAGAGGAACCAATTTTTTTTTTTTAAATACTATCCCCGAAATAAAATGTTGTTGCTCAAAATATGGCTGCTAGACTTTTGAAACTTAAACAAACTGAATATGATAAATATGAAAATATTCAACTTTTCCTAGGTAGTGTTCAACATACCATCATATGATGTCTTCTGATATCCATGAATCTCCAAATTTACAAAATAATTCAAAGATATGATAAAATTTTATATTGCAACTACAAAAAATCATTATTCATTATATATGCTAGCCCTGTTCTGGAGATTACCAGGCTCAATTGTAAACTGCTTAATTAGTCAGTTGTGTAGGGTACTGGGTTGTAGTGGAGATTGAAAACCACCTTGCACCATGATGCCCTGTCTCTGTGGTTTTGGCTCCTCAAGTGATCTTCTAAAGGTATTACATCTATGATAAACATATATGAATTTTGATGAAAGTATAACTAATGTTGCACTAGGCTATTGTTTTGAGAGCTCAAGCCATTGTTTATGAGGGTTTTCTCTCACTGGATTGGGCTTAGGCGTGACATCATCTTAATCAACTACCTGAGCTTTAGTAGAATATATAGGATAATACTCACATCCAGCTAAGAGCTGCACTGGATCTAGTTAGTGAAACAACCATGCACATGAGCATTAAAAAGACCTCCATTTGAATTCATGTCCTGAGAATCCATGGCCAATTCTATTCCTGAAAAGAGCAGTAACACACCTAGTAAACCAATTGGGAATTGGGTGAGGAATTTTACAAGGGAGCTGCCCAATAATATACCCAAAACCATCTTAGTAGTGCCCAGAAACACCATAGAAGCTCCACTTCTTGCCCCAAATCAATATTGGCCAGCAAGCCCTCCTGCACTGGATCCAGTTAGCGAAACAACCGTGCACATGAGCATCACAAAAGAATCCTGCTTGGAATTCATGTCCCGAGAAGCCATGGCCAATTCTATTCCCGAAAGGAGCACTAACACACCTAGTAAACCAATTGGGAATTGGGTGAGAAATTTTACAAGGGAGTTGCCTAGTAATAGACCCAAAACCATCTTGCAGTGCCTAGAAACACCACAAAATCCCCACTTCTTGCCCCAAATCGATGCTGGCTAGCAAGCCCTCTTGCACCATGGCATACAGGCATTGCTCCAAACCAACACCCCACCAAGTTCATCACTCCCACACTAGCATAATCAAAAGTTGCAATCACCTCCTTGAGTGGAAATAGATCATGAGACAACTTACAAATTGCTATAACAAAATTCAATACGGACAATGGTATTTGAGGTATAATTGCCCTCAAGAACCCTACTTACCTGGGTCAATGTCATCTGTGTTAGGTGAGCCGAGCGAAGCAACACACTGCTGTAAATCAAGAAAGAAGATATCAACTTACATCACTCATGAATAATCCCCTATCGTACATAGCTAAATTTATACATATTCCTCAAAGTGAATACAATCCTAAGATCTGACACAACTTGAGCTTAAGAAACCTAATTTACAGGGCCATCTCGGCTGGCGCAACCTTGGAGCTATTGCTTCAATCTATTTCATAGAGGGAAGCAAAATGAATGTCAGATGCAAAGCTCCGTGCCTCATTAAGATCATATTGACATAGAAGAGAAAAAGCAGACCCCATCGAAGATGAGAGGAGGGTACAACAAGGCCATTTCCCCCTTCTCACAAAACTGTACGTGGACGTGACCACACATACAACTCCTTGCCAACATCCCTATTATTAGTGTGAATGAATCGAGAAGCTCTAATATGCACTCAAATGACTTTAGTTAGGGCTTGATGCATCTACTCCTTCGACCCACCCTGCTCAATAAACCTGTAAAGTGGCTCTGAAAATATCGGGGGTTTTAGGTAGGTAGACAATATTTGATGTGTCAATAAAATCGATCTGAAGATGGTAATCTTTGTTTCTAGGTGAAGAAGTAAATAGTAAAATACTGAAACCTTTCAGAACAACAAACAACTCTTGACAATTGTTTACGGGAACGAAAATTCGGTGGAGACAGGTTTTGTCCAAAGTTCCCACAATATATATATAGCCCATTACAACTAAAATATTATTACTTACAACAAAAAATGATTACCCTCATGAATAAAGCATATTCTTTAAAAATAAACAAGGTTATGATTACAAATAATTAAGTGTACACAACAATCCCCACATGAGACTTTTTAAATTAGAGTGAATAAAATAATGACACAACATTATGTGTAAGACCGCTAAAAGTACATGTAAAATATGTGGCATTTTATCTCAATACATCTACATATCAAGAAGTGCATTTAATAGATGCTTGCAACATAAAAAATGAGCACATGCTTAAAAGATGAATCTACTATAAGATGAGAGGAAATAGAAGAAACCACTATAATGTATGTATAAAAATATGCGCTTTAAAAAATTCTACCTTAAATGAGAACATAACATTTAGATTACTAAAAAGCTATAATTCTAAAAACTAGAAGTCCAAATTGAATATCATGTACACCTTCAAAATGAGCATGAAATTTTTCCTCACTTTAAAAATTTTACCTTGAAATAGGATCTCAAAGGAACTAAGCCTTTGAAAATAGGCTTCAAAAATTAAACTAACATAGATGAAGGGGGGAAAATAAGCCAAGGAGTCAGCTAACATCATTATGATCTGTCACCATTAAATTTGGTAGAACTACTACAAAATTTGGTGGATTGCTAATTGCAGTTATAACTAGTCAAATTTAGAAACTTCCCAAAAGTAGATCTTAACTATAAATAATAGGCACTACTAATGATGGCAAACCACTCTTGATATAACATAATTACTAAAATGTCACCAAATTGGTAGACTAGTATGGACGTGTAATATTTTTAATTTATTTATTTTTTGTTGAGGGTTTAAAGCCCCCTACAACCATAATATAGGGGTGGGTCTCAAGGAGTTAACACCTTGCAATGACTTAGGTTGTGGATAGGGATAGGGCTTAAGGGGCCTATCACCCTTGTCATGGCATGATTGTGGCAAGTACTTGTGTAGCCCCAATATATATATATACATATTTTTAATATTAATTTTTTAAAAAATTAAAAAAATATTTTCTTTTTAATTAAAATTATACCAAATAGGGATGGTGGTGGCAATGTACATGCATGACATAGATAAAGTTTTGCATAAAAATTAAGATAGTGCAAAGGTAACTAGGTGGTACAACAATTATATGTTCATACAGATCCATATGGTTATACAATTTGATATAGTGGTGGTCCACTTAGCCCTAAAAGAAGCTCAATTTTTTTCATTGCCAATCTTGATCATGCCTTATATGAATTTATTATTTTGGATGTTTTCAACAAAGTTATGAGGTCCATGTTGAGACACCTTGTAAAATTCCTTGAAAAAAAATCAAAAAAAGAAAAAGGCATTTGTTGATATACCATGTTCGAGAAATGGAAGAATTTGTACAATCAAGAACCTAGATAGTAGGAACACGTAACTCCAAAAGAGAGATGTAATAGAAATAATTGTTATACTACCAAAAAAATAAACTCAAAATTGTGAATGATAATAAAATAATAATATGAACTTGTTATACAGGCAAGGACCAAACGCTAGATGAAACCATGGGATAAACCAAGATCATGAAAAATGTCTTAATCCTATGATATGAGACACAAAAAGTAAATGTCCTAAGCAAGCTTAAGTAATTAGGTACATGAATAGTTCTTACATTGAAACTAACTAGGTAATATACACTATTCATGTTAACAATCATGACTAGATAATAAATTTTCTGGTGGTTTAGTTTAGATTATGAACTAAAACTCTAGAATATTTATAGGGATTGATAATTATCCTACGATGAACACATGCAATGACAAGACAAGCTAAATTTGCAATCAAAACCTTTTCAACCAAATACATATCAAGCATCCTCACCTATGGGATTAGAATAAGGTTTGATAACATTCAAACAACATATAATAAATAAAGGCTAGGCCCATAAATTTAATAAAAATGGAGGACTAAAATCTTATTTGTTCATCATAACATCTAAAATGTTCATCCCTTCTTAGAATTAGTTTGGAACCACATCTTCCTTAGATATGGAAAACTTTGTTTCATCCCAAATTTACAAGATATTTAGGAATGTAAAAGACAATACAAGTATTTAAAAAAATAAAAACAATGTTTAATGCTAGCTTAATGCCATCTTAATGCCTCCTTTGCCCACCATTTATCACATTATGGAATTATAACCTTCTTCTATTCTAACATGCCATCAAGTGCAGGCTAAAGCTGTTAAGACTATTTACAAAAATACGAGGTTGCTTAGGGCATAAGGTTAGCTTACCTAAGAGTGTTATTTTCTTTTTTAACACTTTGATTCAAAGACAGACTAAAATTGCTAGAATTTTGTAGTGCCAAATCGAGGAACTTCCTCCTTATTTGGGTCTTCCCTTGTGCTCTAAGGTTCTTGATTCTTTTTGGCAGAGTATGATTGATAAATTGAATTCTAAATTGGTTGGTTGGAAGGGTGCGTTGTTGAGCCAAGTCGGGAAAGTTCAGCTAATTAAATCTACTTTTCAAAATCTTTTTTTATGCTCTTAGTCTTTTCCTTATGCCTAGGAAATTTGTGGATACTTTGAAAGGAATTCAGAAAAATTTCCTTTGGTCTAGTGTTGAGGATTAAAGAAGAATTCATTTGGTTGCTTGGGATGATGTCTGTAGACCCAAAAAGGCTGGTGAGCTTGGAATATGCAAAATCAAAGCATTTAATATTGCCCTTCTTGACAAAAAGTTGTGGAACCTTATGTTGGCTAAGAGTGAATGGGTGAAAATTGCTTGGAGCAAATACTTACATGGTGTTAATGGTATAAGGGGTTTCTTATCTCAGGAATTTATTCCGTCTCACTTCCCTAAGAATTGTAATATTGGTCTCGTAGTTTGTGGCCAGTCCTTTCGCGATGGGAGATGGTAGAAATATTTTGTTTTGGGATGATAGCTAGTTTGGAAATAGGCCTCTCAAAGATGAGCCTTGAGCTCAACCTTTCATGGATCTATGTGTGCGGCGGTTTGGAAATTTTTTTGTTGATTATATTGAGGGAGGTTGTTGGAAGAAGTTGCATGAGGTGGACCTAGGACAAGATGTTCTTTTTAAGGCTATATCTTCAGTTCATATTCCTTCTTTCCCTTCTCCTGATAAATTTGTTTGGAAGCCTTCTTCTAATGGTAACTTCTCTGTTGCATCGACTTTTGATTTTAATGAATCCTTTGTTGGTCCTGCTCCCTTTTGGGCTTTCTTTTGGTCCTCTAGATTGATTCCTAAGGTTAATGTTTTCTTGGATCTTTTCCAAAAATAAATATTAACTGGCTGATAAATTTGGTCAAAAGTGAGAATGGTGATGCCCAATGTGCTTTCTATGTGAAGAGGAAGTCAAAATGTTTGTCATAAGGCCGATTGGTTGAGATTTGTCGAATGGTTTGGGGTCCATGTGCTTTGGAATTTTAAGTTAGTGTTTCAATTCTATTAAAGAGTTGTATCTCAAATGGGTTGCCCTGTCAGTCCAATCCTTCCACTCTGAGATTTTAGGTCTCTTTCTCTCTTCCCTCAGCATGTTTGAGGTTTGGCTTGGAGCAGTAACAATAGAATTTTCAAGAATTCTACCCTCCCCACTATGTCTATGGCTTACAAAATATGTGTGGCTATTAAAGAAAATTTTCATTCTAGGATTACTTTTCACAATGGACTGAAGATTAATTTTAGTTCCTATGATATCTCTATTGCACAAAGGTGGAAGTTTCCCTGTGATATTTCCCTCCCGGTGACTAAAGGGAAAACTTCTAGAGAAGGTGTTGTTTGGAAAGCTCCTCCGGATGGCTGGGTGAAGGTAAATGTTGATGGAGCTGCTAAAGGGAATCTGGGACCTGTAGGTTGTGGGGGAGTGATAAAAAATTCTAATGGTAGGCTCGTCTCTGTTGTGGCACTCCCTTTGGGAATCTAGACAAACCACTATGTGGAAGTGGTTGCAGCCTATCATGGTCTTAAGTTGGCACAAACGAAAGGTTCTATAAGAAAGTTTGGCTAGAGGGTGATTCTTTGAATATCATTAATACTTTGAAAACTTGTGCTCCCTTGTCTTGGACTATTGACTCTTTGATAAGGGACTCCATTGATATTCTGAAATATTTTGATGAATATTACATCTCTCACATTTTGAGAGAGGGTAATGGTCTAGCGGACATCTTCACTAATACTGGAATTAGAGAGGTTAGGGAATGGTGTTTGAATGACCCTCTCCCTATAGAGGCTATAGCAACTATTAACTATGATGGTCAATTTTAATTTTCTTAAGTTCTCATTATGGCTGGCAGTGTGCATGTCTTTATTCATGTGGTTGAATATTATGAGAAAGGATGGTAAGCCAGATTTGAATCAAGCTAATGGTACAAGGGTTGGCAGCCGTAGGGAACAAAACTCAAAGTTCTTAATTCTCCTATGCCTCATTTCAGTTCTCACATGGATTCTGGGCACTCCTATCATTGTCTTCCAAAATTTTCCTTTCACTAAGTTTAGAGTTCTCAAGCCGTTACTTTCTGTTGACTTTGTTGATATGGGTGGAGAAAGGAGGGTTAACTCCTTACCTTGAGAAATTGCATGGGAATAATCCTTAGGTTATGGAGCTATTTGCCAAAGGATGGAATGATAGGGTGTTGAAACTGGGTGGAGTAGAGTTTGATGTCAATGAATAATTTATAGCTAAAATTACTGGTCTAGACATGAATGGTATGAAAGTTTTTAGAGATAAAAAGGAGTTGCAAACTACTATGCAAATCTTCTTCAAGGGAGATGAAGCTAAGGATTTGAGGACTGCAAGGAGTGGAGGCTACCTGAGAGGCTCTCTTAAGGCATTGTGGGAAGATGTTACTGAAAAGCTAATGGGATTCATTATGTTGGAAGGTCGCTTCTCAACTATAAATGCATACCACTTCATCTTGCTCAATAATTTCTGTCATAAGAAAAGGATTTCCTTTCCTTATTATCTCCTAATGTCTCTGGATTCGAGTCTCAAGGATCATAAGAAAAACCCTAAAAATCTTGTTTTGCATGTGGGGTTAATCCTTCTTATTTTTTATTATGCGAAGTCCTTTGATGTGGTTAAGACAATTGCTACCCTGAAGGGTAAACAGTCTAAGCCTGTAGAGGAGTATGAGACTGCCTCTAAAGAGGAACTAGCCAAAAAAAAATTGAAGAAAAGGAAACTTATTTTGGAAAAAGAGTCGGATTCAAAGAGGGATGTAGACTATGTCCTAGATTCACTTACTTCTTTGGAGGTGGGTCCTCAATCCCCTACTATGGGAAAGACAAAGAAAGGGGAGTCATGTGCTAGTGAGGGCTATTTGACTTGTAGTGATGAGGTGGCTGCTGATTTTCCAAGTAGGGGTGTGAAGGAGAAGATTGATTTGTATGGCAAGGCTTCTTCGCCACCCCCTATAACCAAGCAAAAGGAGTTGAAGGAGGGAAGCAAGAAGAAATAGGTTTTAAGGACTACAAGTCAATTGTTGGAGAGGGACTTTCCTCTCACTATAGCGGGTGGTTTGGATGTTGATGATTCTCTAAGTGTTAAGTTAGACTTGCAACAGAAAGGTAAGACTGGGGTTGCTGGTGGTTTGTTTCTTGTGGGTACCTAGGATGTGGAATTGGAGAGGTTGAAGAAAAGAATGGTTGTGGCAAGATTGTGAGCTCCACCCACAAAATCAAGACTCCGGTTGTTGTTGGGAAAGGTAAGGAAATCTCTACCAGTCAGGATAAGGTTAGCTCCTTTGCGGAGGAAGATGCTTTAGGGAAGGGTGTTTTTAATATTGATAGAGAAGATATGTCTGATGTGTTGGGAACTGATCGTGAGGGTTCCATTGTTTTGTTTGAACTATTTAAATGGTTTTTTCATGAACTCAATAAAACTAATGTCAAAGTTAGGGGTGTTGTGAGTAAGGTTGAGGAGTCCTCTATCCAAAACCAGATAGATGAATTATTTGATTCCTGAAGATGAAACAAAATTTGGAAGGTAGAATCCACCCTTGAGGATCAAATGGAGAAAATTTGGGCTATTGTGATGAGGGGTGGGGAGGTGTCTAAATTTGTTGTTAAGTTTGATTTTGTTGGTGTGACTTCTACTGTGGTTAGTGCCAAGAAGCGTAAAGGAATTGTTCATGCTGAAGAGATCAGTGCTGCTAGTAAGCTGATGGAGGAGGGTGCTGCTGAGAAGGGTGGGGAGAAGGGTAATGTTTTGATTATTGAGGTAAATATGGATGGGCTTGGTGCTAGGACTAGAAACAAGACTAAAGTTTAGGTTGGGGCTTTTGGTAAAGAAATGCCTTATATTTTGGATGATGCTCAGAAGGCTGCAACGAGCGACGTGGAGGCGATGGATATTTTGAAAAACATGTAGTGCTATTGGTTGGGGTCCTCCTTGTTGGCTGACTTTTTGCTGTTGGTTTACTGTTGATGGGCTGATTTATGCTTAGTGTTGTTTTCTTTAGTATCAACTGCTTTCTTTTGTAAAGGATTTTGAGCCCCTTCAAAACCTGTATTTTACCTCTAATCAAAAACATGCCATCAAGTGCATCTTTATAATTGGAGAATTAAAATTAAAAAAAATATATAAGATGGAAAATATAAGATCTATCTAACCTATAAAATTTCCTTAGAACCATTGATCATTACCTTATGATATTTGGTAGAAGCAATTAAAAATTTGCATTGAAACATACATACTATTCAAATAGATTGTTAATTGTAATATCTATGCAAATGCACAACATTTATAGGTTCTTTTGGAGGTGTACCATCCATTGCCTTTAGTTTATACACTTTAGACCCATAAACCTCGTCAATGATATAATTTCCTAACCAATTTGGGCTATTTTTTCCTTGCTCGTTTGGAGCAACATTGACATTGCTTTGATTTTAATACAACACCAAATCCCCCTTGTTTTTTATCAAGCATGAAAAGGGCCTTGATCCCATGGTTACAAAGGTAGAACAACAAATAGAGAAATAGGTTAGGAAAAACAACACTAGCCTCCACTAGAAAAAAACAATAGAGAAAACAAATCAGAGCCCAAAATGGCATTTAGGCCAAGTACCCAAATTTGCAACCACAAAACCATTAACAACATAATAAAAAAAATCCCCATATTAATCCACAAAATAGTATGCATGCCATTTATAAGATTAACTAAAGTCTAGGAGGTACGTAAGCATAACATTGCTATCATGAAATAGCAGTTTGAGATAATAAAACTAAGTACCAATAGTTTCAGAGCATACATATAACTTGAGCAAAAGGATAACAAAAATGAGAAGCAATGCCATTACTTAACATTAGCAATCAACTCCCAATTTTTTCCGATTTGGGACACAGACTCCCTCCAATCAGGGCCATCTTCATCTTCCTGGTCCTTCTTGTCTTCACTTTTCCCAATATTTTTGAGCATCTTCTTGATCTTAGTTTGCCCTAAGACCACACCCACCATGGCATGGTGCATGATTCTACTCAGGGTTATGATTTCCTCCATGTCACCTATCTATACTTCTTCACTTAAACCAAGAAAACAAATGACAGTTTGTGAAGCAGACTTGGCTTGTGTATCAACTAAGCATATGAATAAGACATTGGTATGAATAGACTTAAATGAACTATTTGTGCTTTCCCTTGAATGAAAGTTCATAACATTAATAGGACAACTTTAGTATAAACATTTGAAGAAATGAAAAGACAATCATTCAAATATGAATTGATAAGGAAAAACATCACAATCTAGCCTCATTATCATAACAAAGCAATGACACTATAAGACCATGAATTTGACGAGTGGAAAACCCTCTTGGGGTAGAAAAACCACTCCAAAATGATGCCTTACTGGCTTATATAAAACCACTATTTACAATTCCTTATAGGCAAAATTTAGAGCACCCACTCTAGGAGCACCAACCCCTTACAAATTTAGGAACACCCATTCCAAGGAGCACCAACCCCTTACAAATTTAGAGTACCAACTCCATTACAATGCAACACAATTACAATATTCTATCAAAACCCTAGAAGTGCAGATTTTGCAATGCTAGAATTTCAATAGAAGACTATGAATATCCTCTTTAAGTACATTGAAGAATGTTGTATGAGAATAACATCTTCCTAAATACAATAATATGAGAATCATAATAAAGATTTTCAATGCAGTACAACCTTTACACAATGTGTTTGAAGCTTCATATTCTTCTCACTCAAGCCTTCTATACTAATACATCAAATATACTAAAGATTCAATCTAGAATCTCTAAAATACAAGACATATCAGTTAAATACTCTGCATCATATTTGCAAGATTTTTATTCTAGAATTTTGTGCATTAATCCTTCAAAAATACCCACACACCCAAACAATGATCAACCACACTATTTATATACTATCATGAATCTTCATCGAAAACTAATTGCAATAACTATTTTGCTTCAAGATACCTGACTACATTAACCCTTTACCTATTTGCTAAAAATAGTCAAGTGCTTCAAAGTAAAACAATGTCATAAACCTCTGTAACTGAAATATTATTGTCTTAACACAAATGTCTTAAATCCAAATGTCTCAAAGCCCGTTAAAAGGAGATTTTACTTTAATACCTGTTTAAGCAATGAAGAAATCAAACAAATACCAGACTGATGGAGACAACCACAACTGCACAGCTGAAGAAGCCATTATCCACTACCAAGTCCTTGCTGACTCATGATATGCTGTCCATGCTTGTAACGAACTCATCTAACTCCTTTAGTGTTAGCCAAAAAGAAAAAAATTACAACTTCAAACACAACATTCTCATGGCAGCTAGGGTTCCAAACCCTTCAACAATAATATTTCCCTAAGTTTCTTTCTTTCAAGACTGTTGAAGAATTTATCAAAACCAATGCTGATTCAAAGTTCGATGCAAGTCAAACACAATTATTAATGAACCATCATAATGCTTTAGAGTTTGATGACTAAGTCTTCAATGCCAACAAAACATTCCAACTGTTCACTGCCAATGCCAAGTCATAATAAATAAAGTTAAGTATCATGTGTGTTAAGTCCCATACAACCCGATTTAGACTCAAAATAATGATCTGTAATATCATTGCTAAGACTTTTAAAAAATAAATATTTCATTCACATTCAACAAATTCCTTTATCATATTCTTCGATACTCATTAAGAGTATAAAGTAAACACAAGCCTTTTACAAG
>VDFB02000003.1:712373575-712407890 GCA_007258455.2 Sequoia sempervirens | reverse complement strand
GTCTCCTTGCATTGTATATATAGGAGATAATCATCCATTTCATCATCAATTAATTCATTCTCAAGTCAATTCGTACTTATCAAGGAGTTCGCATATCTACAACAGATCATCATTTGCTTAGAGCAGATCGATATCAAGGAGAATTCATAGAAATTGTGTATTCGCATCTAGGAGAGGTGTTGTGTTTCATTATATCAGATCGACCTAGAGTTTGGCCCAATTGTAAGCAGATTTTTTCTCTCTTCATTAAATATATAAGAGATACATTTTGGCTGGGTTTTTCTCCCTCGAGGAGGGTTTTCCCAAGGTAAACTGTTGTGTTCATTTGTCTTATGTGTTGCATTATTAATTGCTTACATTTCTGATCAGGCTTATGGGTTGCCTGAGATGAAGATGAAGAAGAAGATCTCTCTCACATTCAATGTTTTAGGTGTAACAAGTATGATCACCTTGCTCAGGATTGCAAATTAAGGTCTACACAACTTGTTTCTATTGTGGAAATTGACATAGGGACATCTTAGAAGGAGCCAAGTTCTAAAGTCAATTCAAAAGGTTTCTTATTCTAAAGTCGATTAGTTTCTTTGAAGTGGAGGAAATAACATTCGGAGGGAGTCTGACAAACCATCAGAGGCAACCTTGGATGAGGAGGTCAGGAGGTCAAAAGGTGGACAATATCACATTGAGGGATTTCGTGATGAACTCTTTTCCACTAATGGGTGTAGCCATTGTGGGTGTCATGTCGAGAGACTCCATGACATGGATATCTGAAAAGATACCTCCCTAGCTAAGAGGGAGTGTTGATGTAATAGCGACGAGAGATATCTTTCTTTCTAATTCAAGAATATTAAATATTAAAAAAATAATTGTTAAGGCAAGTCAGCCTTATTATAATTAATATTTTATTTTCTTTAAAAGGCCGACCAAGTGAAGAGTCGCCTTGCTTGTGAAGAGTCTCCTTGCATTGTATATATAGAAGGAGACAATCATGCATTTCATCATCAATTAATTCATTCTCTAGTTAACTCACACTTATCAAGGAGTTCGCATATCTACAACAGATCATCATTTGCTGAGAGCAGATCAATATCAAGGAGAATTCATAGAAATTGTGTATGTGCATCTAGGAGAGGTGTTGTGTTTCATTATATCAGATCGGCCTAGAGTTTGGCCCAATTGTAAGCAGATTTTTGCTCTCTTCATTAAATATATGACATACATTTTGGTTGGGTTTTTCTCCCTCGAGAAGGAGGGTTTTCCCAGGGTAAACTGTTGTGTTCATTTTTCTTATGTGTTGCATTATTAATTGCTTACATTTCTAATCTAAAATCTAACACCTCAGGCTTGTGGGTTGCCTGAGATGAAGGTGAACCTCCAGATTATGGGTTGGTTCCCTTTGAAAACCTCCTACGAACTACTGAAACTAATTTGGAAAAGGGGAAGAGATTGCTGAAATTTAAGGTAAACTAAAACTAGGAGGTGATGCACTAATGATAAAAAGCCTTATACCTCCTGTTCTCACTCACAATTCTCTCAAAAATAGCTTTATTCTATGCACAACTCAAGCTTTTGACGAGCTTATACAAAAGTGTTTCAATGGGAGGTTATATTTCAAGTTTTGTTGTAGGAAAATGGTGTGTTTTCTCAACCACATACTCTAAAAAATAGCTAACACAACCTATGCATATGACCTGCATAAATTGTTCATCTTCTTGCATAAAACTCGTTGCAAATGAGACCTAACTCAAGGATTTAATGTTTAAATCACAAAAATTACCTCAAATCATTCATAATATCATTCATACAGGAAAAATTGAGAAGGCAAACTTGCTGATTTTTTATTGATAAAAGGAGCTTCTTTGCTTGTACAATCTCTGAAGAATACATAAAAATAAACTAAGTGTTGCTTCTCTACTAATCTCAAAAGAGTTGTAATCTTTTCTTTTTTGCATAAGGAAAAAGAAAACAATGAAAGAACTGCTCTAAAAGAGTTGAAAGCTTTGCTTTATAGAAAGCCACCTTAGATAACTGAAGCTGAAAGAGGCTGCAACTCGTTGAAGACGTTGAACGTGCATGAAGCGTTGAATTGGATGTGAACTCTGGAGTTGAGAGTTGACTCGAACTCTTTGACTTGTGCATGCTCCTTGAATTTTGCTTCAACTGAATTAGAACTGAACCTCCGAGAAAAACATGAAGTTGATTGAAAAAAATTGAGTTTAACCTCTTTGCATGAGGTTTTAAATCTGTTGGACGTATAAGGTAATAAAGCCTATATTTTAGGGCCTCAATCTACCCCAATTTGCATGATTTTAGGCTTGAACTCCCCCTAACTTCAGTTGTGACCATGAGCGCCCCTAAAATAGGCCAAAACTGCCTCAAATTGCCACTAAACTAAGCATGAAAAGATCATTAACTTGTGAAAACTCATATATACCCTTGCATGATGATAAACATGTGAGAAGATAAGTAGGTGCTTTAATGAAGTCTGAGATTGCCCTTTGTATTATCCTTTGATGTTTTTTTTTGAAAATCTTGCATGTGAGGACTCAACTACGTCTTTGCTGCATACATGATGAATTGTATCAAGGTGACTATCCTTATGGTGATGACTGTCCTTACATGCTCTCATATGCTCTATAGTCACACAATCTAAAGTCACAACCAAGAAACTTCAAAAAGGTTCATATTCATGCATCATTTCACTACCAAAGTTGTCATACTTATCAAAGTTTTTAAGCTGCCCTTATGCTTACCAACCTTGTTGCCCTTTAAATTTCTATCACCATTTAATGGTGGACTCTTTATTATGCACTCTCATAGTTTTTTTGTTTTCAGCTTCTGTGCATATGAATGTAAAGACTGTCTTTTCAGATTTAAATTCTTCCCTCTACACTTCTTAGTCCTTGGTATCTCTATTTAACTCAGCCGCATATTTATTGAACATAACTTCTCTATAGAATTAGCAATATCTGTAGCTTGTAAGGCCTTCACCTTCCCATAAATATTTCTAGCTTTCTCCAACAATATATCTGCTAATACAACATTCTCATGATCAGTACCACCTTTTGAAATGTCATGGCACTTTCAAAACTCTGTCCTTCCTTTATTTCATTTGATAAAACTGCCCCCATGAAAATGCCTCTTTAAACCTTGCATTTTTTTCACCTTCTTATTGCAACTTCCTTCTAACTCTGGCTTTGATTACTTAGTAACTGTCATTGTTGTATCAACCATAGTAACGAGACTCAGACTCAACTCGGACTCGGCGAGGGCGACTTGGCGCGCGACTTGGCGACTCAGGACTAGGGACTCGAACTCGGCGTAGACGCGGCAAAATGAAAAAAAGTTGAAAAAACCCTAGAAATTTAGAGATTTTTAAGGATTTAAAACTTGTTTGAAGCACCCTTTATTGAATACAACACAAATAAAAGAAAATTTGATCACATGCACAAGTATACAACGATCACATAACTATAAAGTACACAAATTGTAGTTGCACTGCTGAAGGAAATAGCATACTTAGATATATAAAATTAGTCAAATGTATACAAAACTCATGGAATATGAAATCCATGACATCAAATGTTCCATACAAATATGAAATATCAAAAGTAAAACAATAGCTATAAGTCCGGGACTCTATGCCCTATGGCATGTTGGAGCCAAAGATCCTTCCCACGGCTGCATCTAAGGGTTCCGATGATGCTGTACCGGCAGCCTATAGTCTCTGCCCTGCGGTTCCACTCTCCATGCCACTCTCACCGACAACAACTATGTCTCCTCGTGCTCTAGCCTCCTCTTCATCCATGGCTACAACCTCGACCTCTCTCTCTGCTTGGTCCACCTAATCAAGGTCCTTGTCACTAAAGACTGCATCTGTAGCTTCAGTGATCCACTAACCGTGGATCAACTCTCCTCTAGACCTAGGACGGTGGTTTTGTCGTGGGTCAAAAGCTTCCTGTATCTAAGTGAAGGTTGTAATGAACATATACCAAGTCATTCATCCTCTCCTCTATCAATCTATTGTGCTTCTTGGAGTGTATGTGCTCAAACATACTCCAATTGCGCTCACAACCAGATGAACAGAATGGCTGGCTCAATATACGAATGGCGATATTATGCAGGATCGGTGTATCAGAACCAAACATATTCCACCAGCTATCTAAGATGAGAAAAAGAAACAAAATCAATCTCATTTCAAGTTTCAAGTTCAAGTTCAACATTTAATAATAAATTATAATATAAAAAGATGAAAATTATGCCCTTAAATATATTTTTACCTGGCAGTAATGTTGTCCTATTATCTTTGCACATTTGACATGCAAAGAAGTCTCCTTTGTGCCTTAGTGAAGGCATCTATCTCCTGCACCATTTGTGTAGTAACAGCGGGCAACATCTGCTCTATCGTCGTGTAGAGCCCACTAAGAATTTCTCTATCTGCACGGAAATCACGGCGGAATTGGAAGGCCGGATTTAGGAAACATGCGGCTACATGGATGGGCCTATGAAGTTGGTTTTGTCATCTCCTATCAATGATATCCCAAATGGGACGATACTTCTCCTCAACTCCACCATAGACTGATCTAATGGCCTCTTTGGCCCTATCCATGCCCTCATATATGTAGCCCATTGCGGGCTTCTCCCCATCTGCAACTCATAGGAGAACTAGCAAGGGCTCAATAAACTGCAAAGTGCAAACATGTTTCACAAATAAGTGTGAATGAAAATAAACAAATAAAAGTAAGATATGATTAAAAGTTAAAACATAATAAAGAATTAAATTTTACCTTCACAACTCATCTTTTGGTGTCCAAAACCCTTGCTCATCAAAAATGCAATCAGTCACAATAATCCTCTGCAGTGCTTGTAGAAAAGGATGAGGAAGACCACTCCTCACTAGTAAACATGCGCCTTAAAGTTTCCCTTGACCGAATTAAGGATTGCATCATGATAAAATTTGTTGCAAACCTAGTGATGCTAGGACGAGACAACTCCCTCAACCCCGTGTATTGCCTCATAAGGTTAAGCACCCATGTGTGATTGTATACAAATTTGCATATGTTTTTTGCTGCATCCACACATGTTTTGATCCATGGGAGCTTGCCAAGATCCTCCAACATGAGGTCAATGCAATGGGCGGCACATGGAGTCCAAAATATAGTAGGGTGCCTCTCCATCAATAATCTACCAGCAGCAACATAATTTGTTGCATTATCTATCACCACTTGCACTACATTCTCTTCCCCCACATTAGCTATCACCTCCTCTATAGCCTCACACAGGTATGTGGCATTTTTGAATTGGGCAGAAGCATCAATGGACTTCATGAAGACGGTGTCACCTAAAAAAATAAGCAAAACCAATTATTAAAAAAAATTAAAAAACATAAATCAGCCATATTAAATTATTAATCACTAAATCAAATTCAAATTTCAATGCATTGAGGGAAGTACAATTACCTCCGGAGGAAACTAGGAAATTAAGCAGCGTCCTATTTCTCCCATTGGTCCAACCATTAGTCATGATGGTGCAACCAATCATCCTCCACTGCTTGCGCTACTCCTCTAATTGTGCTTTCACATCTGCCACCTTTTGAGTCAAAAGTGGGCCCTTTAATTCATCTTCACTAGGGGCTTTGAACCCCGCCCCACATATGGTTATGGCATCAACCATGTTTTGCCAGAAAGGTGACCTAAAACATGTCATAAATAAATTAATATGTTACATAAGTATTGTAAAATGAAAAGTTTTAAGTTTTTAACTTTAAATTTGAATTCGATGAGATACATCTAGATTCTAAAATTTAAATATAAATTTTAAAACAATTAAGCAAAAAAGAATTACATGGCTACATGGAAGGGAATGGTGCAGTAGTACCAAATGTCTGCAATTTTTTTTTTGCTGCATCATGTGCATCCTTGTTCCAACCCATGCTCTCAAGCGACGGTTGGGAACCAGGAGTAGTGTGTGGTACAAAATATGAGTCCACCCTAGATTTACGAACTCTAGGGCCAATGCTAATACTGCCACTACCGCTAGCAGTAGTAGTGCCACCAGCACTAGTATGCATAGGCATACTTGATGCAGAAACAAAAGCACTAGCACTAGGACGGTATGGAGGCATGGAAGAAGCATCTCCAACAGCACCAAGTCCCTATCCAACTCCAACACTCACCAACTCCTGCTTCTATTTCTTTTTCATTTCTTTTTGCATTTCAAAAGTTTCTAATTGCACCTGCACTTCACGAACAACTTCAGGAGGTGCTCTAGTGCAACCCACTGCATCATGGGTGGGTATGCGTGCAAGATGGTATTTTAATCTATTTATGCCTCCATGATATATTTTTTTGCAGCAGTTACATTTTGTGTCTCCTCTTTTCATTCCAGGAAAGATTTCAGCATGATTCCAAGCAGGGTCTTTTCTGACTGGGGTTTGAGACATTGTGAAAATAATAATATGGTTTGATTTGTAAATGAATGTGGCTACAAAAGTAGGGTTTCTAAAATTATTTAAGCTGCAAGTAGGGTTTGTAAAAAAAATATGCAAACTCAAAAAAACAATGATTTTACAAATTACAATGAATTATTTGTTAAAAAAACACAAAAAAAATCAATTAAAATCAAACTTACCTCTTAGATTTGGCTTGGAATGTAATGCAAACTCCTCCCAATCACTGGTAATGAGCTCTCAATGCACCTCCTTGCTGGTATGAAGCTCCCCAAATGATATATGACCCTGGATTTGTCTTCAACAACTTGCTGGTTGCCCTCTCTTCTCCTCCTATTTTTCTTCACAACTCTCTCTTCTCCTCCTATTTTGCCAAATAAATGAAATAAGGTTGCTTTTAGGGCTAAGGAGATAATATAAGTCAAAAAAAAAAAACTTTAACTTTATGTTTTTTTTGGCCTTTTAGGCCTTGGCTGCGCTGGCCGCGTCCAGGGGTCAGGACTCTCTTGGACATTGCGCTTTTGGCGCGTCTGGCCTGGACGCGGCCGCGTCCATGCCAACACTCCCAGGATGTGGCCAGGGCTGCGTGGAGCGTGACTCGCCGCGTATGGGTGCTTCCGGGTGAGTCTCGGGACTATGGTATCAACATCTCCTTCACTATTTCTAGATTTTTGTTTAATAGAAACTCTCTCCTTAATGGACAACATAGATTCATTGTGATATTTCAATTTTCTCATGCAGTGTCCTTCATTCATTGTAAATTTCCCCTTGTTGATCAATGATTTGTGCCTTTTTTTAAGACTGTCATCCTTCTTGAAGTATTAAGACTATCATTTCCCCCTATTCATATTGCCCCTTGTTGATCATTGATTTGTGCCTTTTTTTAAGACTGTCATCCTTCTTGAAGTATTAAGACTATCATTTCCCCCTATTCATAAGGTGACTGTCTTTGCATTTGATTGTGGACTGCCTTTTTCTCAACGGTGATACGCCCTTTGTGTTTTTCTAGGAATTATGCTTGGTTTCATCGTGCATTTATGACTGCCAATCTTCATAAATTGTCCCTTTAACTGCTGCCTCACTGTCATATGGGTTTTCTTACATTATTTTTGAGCTACTAATTCCATGACCACTAATGAAAGTGGAAGAAAATTTGGGTAAAGAACTATATGCTTCATTCATTCTTGGCATAAAAAACTAAAACCATTCTATTTTCATATCATTTACATATGAAGAAACCCCCCCCCCCTCTCCCTCCCCCAAAAAGACTTGTAGCAATAAAAAAACCATCAACAACATGTTATAATCTCTAAGGCGTACCTGATAGCTGCATAATGAAAATACATGCATAGTCCTCAACCACTCAATATCTAGCAGCTTGGGAGATATCTCAAGAGTTGCATGCTTTTTCCTTTCCTGATTGTGCTTCTGAAACTGCCCTTTTTCCTTAGATAAACTGCAGATAGACTTCTTCATCACCATTGTGTAGCTTTCTTCAACTGAATTTTCCCCTTAACAAAGACAAAGCCCTAGTTCTCTCCATGTGAATCATTTTCCAGTTTTTTTTGTTTTCTAAACTTGGTTCTCAAACAAGAGTTTTTCTCTATTTACATGCAAAACTATGCCTTTTAATTTTTCCCTAAGTTTGGCATAGGAAACTGGAGACTTTTTAAGAAAAATGTTTTAATGAAAACTCCACCAAGCTTTTCCCTTTTTTACTAAAACAAAAATACTCTTTAATTGATTTTTCACTTAAAACCAAAATATTATTTAAATGAGTTATTTAAACAATATTAATGATTTTAAATAAAAAATGGACTACATTCTTGGCAACCTCAAGGGTGTTTTGCCTGCTAAAACAAATTTGACTAGTAGCCTTGTGTATTCATTTGGCATGGAGTCATTTAGGCTTGAAAAGAAACTCAAAATAATACCTTGACACAGCTGTTAGAAACATAGAACAACAGCAACCACCTACCAAATAAACTAAAACCTGTGCACCAGCACTTAGGGAAATGGGAAAAACTGATTTGAAACACGTGCATCGACACTTATTTAAAAGGGAAATCTATCCTACTATGATACAATTTTGAAATATCACCTCAATAACAAAGTTTGAGATGGATCCCATTGAGTGGGATTGGTAGCTCCTCTGCTTCAAGATTTGATAGCTAAAAGGCATTATGTGGCTTGTATTTTTTGATCATGAAAGGACCACTCCAAATAACATCAAATTTGGTGTGCTTTCTAGGTCTACTTTTCAGCTCATCCCATTTGGGAACAAGATCTCCTTCATTGAGAACTCTTGGGACTACCTTCTTGTTAAATGTCTTCTTCATTAGTGCTTGATGAATCTCTAGGCTTTGAAATGCTAGTCTTCTTGTTTCTTCCAACTCCATCAACTCAGAAAGTCTTACTTCCATTGGTTCTTCTTCCATCATTTCCAGCTCTTTGATCAAACTTAGAGTTGGTAACTCTACTAAGATAGGCAGCCTAGCTTCTTTTCCATAAACAAGAACATAAGGAGAATTACCTGTAGACCTTTTAGGAGTAATTCTATCAGCCCATAAGGCTAGTTTCAGCTTGTTGTGCCAGCTTCTTTGATTGTCTTCAATTGTTCTTTTGATGATCCTAATCAGATTTATGTTAGTAGACTCAGCTTGTCCATTATCTTGTAGTTAGTAATTGGACAAAGTGCTCAAAAAGATATCATTTTTAACAGCCCATTCAATTCTTCTCATGCCTACAAAATCCAATGCATTATCTGAAATAATAGATTCAAGGGTACCAAACCTTGCTACTATGTCCTCATAGAAGTTTAGTACTACACTTTCATTTGCCTCCTTCAATGTTACAACTCGTCTGTCCATTTGGTGAAGTAATCAATGGCTATCAATATCCACTTGTGTCCTAAACTAGAAGGTGGGCTTATTGGTCCAATGAAATCAAGACCCCACTTCATGAATGGCTGCTCTACCTCAATTGGATGCAATGGCAAGGCTGCTAATCTTTGTTTTCTTGTAAATATAGCTCACATTGTTTGTATTTTCTTACCCATGCATAGGCATCCTTGTACAAATTAGGCCAATAGTAACCAACTCTCATGATTTCAAGAGCTGTAGTTCGTGGTGCAAAGTGGCCACCAACTGCTCCATTATGGAATTCTTTAAGCACTTTGTTAATCTGATCAAATTCTATGCATCTCAATAGAACTCTATAAAAGTTCCTTCTATACAAGTTTCCATCCAAAATGATATAAGGAATGGCCTGAAGTCTGAAATACCTTCTTTTTGCATGGTTTAGACCTTGTGGACACTCACTAGTTTGGAGGTAATGCATTATGTCTTGAATCCAACTTGAAGGAGGAGCTACTACAACATCTTGACCTTCATTATTTAACACAAGGACAACCTCCTCTTCAATTTGTTCACTGTCCTCAATGCTACCAGCTAGCTGCTCACACAATCCCTTACCTCTTATCAGCTTTGTCACTTTGATGTCTACACCATATTCCATGACTTTGGTTATCCAACCAACCCTCTTATCATTTAGATCCTTACTCAGAAATTTTTTTTTAACACTTGGATGAGAAACCATAAGATGTATCTTGTTATTTGAAAGCAAATACTTGAATTTTTTAAGGCTTATAATGACACCTAAAGCATGTTTTTCCACAAAAGTGTACCTTTCCTCATAATGTTCCAAACCTTGGCTGAAGAAGGCTATTGGCTGCTCTATCCCATCTTCATTCTGTTGTACCAACATAGCTGAGATGGTATCAATGCTCCCAAAGGAATATAGTGTGAAATCTTTAGAAAAATTTGGATTTACAAGAGTAGGTGCAGCTGTGATGGCTTCTTTAATCTCCTCAAAACTCCTCTTGGCTTCTCTTCACAGTTAAAACTTACATTTTTCTTCAACATAGCTATTATAAGCTTCAAGAGGGGTGTGAAATCTTTAGAAAAAATTGGATTTACAAGAGTAGGTGTAGTTGCGATGGCTTCTTTAATCTCCTCAAAACTCCTCTTGGCTTCTCTTGACCAGCTAAAACTTACATTTTTCTTCAACATAGCTATTATAAGCTTCAAGAGGGCTACAATGTTAGGTATAAAGCTTCTAATGAAATTTATTCTTCCTAAGAAGCTTTGTAAACCCTTTTTGTTAGTAGGTAAAGGTAAGGCTAAGATTGTGCTTACTCTTTCAGGATCTATTGTGATACCTTGCTTATAAACTTTGTGACCAAGCAATTTGCCTTCATGGACAGCAAAGATGCACTTCTTAGGATTGAGAGAAACACCATATTCCCTGCATCTCTCAAAGATTTGTCTTAAGTGATCAAAAATGTTCATTAGCATCTTTTGAAAAAAAAGTTATGTCATCAAGATAAACAAGTACAAACTTGTTCATGAGACCTTGGAAAGCCATGTCCATAGCTCTTTGGAAAGTTTCCCATGCATTAGACAATCTAAAGGGCATCTTTCTATATGCCATGGTTCCCCATTTGGTGGTAAAAGCAATTTTGAACTGATTTTCTTCTTTTACCAAAATCCGATTGTACTTGGAAAAACCATCAACAATGAAAATCTATTAGAACTTGATACAACTTGCAATATTTATTCCATTGAGGGCAGCGTATAATGATTTTTGAAGGAAGCTTTGTTTAGATCTCTAAAGTCAACACATAACCTAATTTCACCATTCTTTTTTCTTACAGGTACCAAATTAGACACCCAACATGTATGCTTAATAGGGAAGATGATATTACCTTGGATCAGCTTGTTTAGCTCTGTTTTTATGAGGTGTTCCAACTTTGTATTCAAAGGCCTTTTCCTTTGTCTCACTAGTTTTGCATTGGGTTCCAACTCAATGGTGTGTTGAGCCAACTCAGGTTGAAAAACCTTAAAATCTCCATATTTCCCAAGCAAACACATCATCAAATTCTTGGAAAAGTAAAATAAAGGCACGCTTTTCTTCCTTGATACATACCTTGCCAAGTTTTAGGAGCTTGTCTCTGAAGATTTCAATAGATTCATAATGTTCTTCTTTTACTGCCATGCTGGTTTTGTCTTTCCTCACTTGATCATTAGTGTTAAAAATAGATTCTAAAGTTACCAATCCTTTTGGCAACTTATTTGACTTTAGCTACAAAATCTGATTATCATATTGTTGTTGTAACTTTTGTTGATTCCCAGCTGCAAATTTAGCCTCTTCAATCAGAAAGTTCATAATTTGTTCATCACTTTCAAACACTTTCCAATTGATGTTGTTATCTGGAACTGATGGCCTTACTACCATCTTTACATACTACTTTAGTTCAACATCTTTTACCTCATTTGGAATATCAATTTGTGAACCCATGGCAGCCAATCTATTAGCTTCTTTATTCTGACTTCTTGGAATGGACAACAAGTTAAAAGCATCAATTTCTTCAATAAGATCACAAATCCTATGCTTATACAACTTGAGCAAATCATTTTTAGTTACATTGAGATTTCTCACCTGATTTGCTACCAATTCAGTATCCCCAAATACCTACACTTGATATTTTTCTTTCTTGCCCACTCTAAGCCATGGATGAGTGCTTCATACTCTACTATATTGTTAGTACAGCTGAAAGCAAACATCATAATTGAATAATATCTTTCACCATTAGGAGAGACCAACATAGCACCTCCACTAGCACCAACCTTGCTTCTTGAGCCATCAAAGTACAACTGCCTAATCAAACTACTATTCACACTGCTGTTTTTCCTATTTTACTAGGTTAGGGACAGCTACATCTTGCTCATGAATCATGTAAATCCCTAGTCCTATTTCATCTATATGATTGAAAGGATCAACTTCATGATTTTCAGCTACCCACTCATCTAATATTAGATTAAGTATGCCTTCAATGGGAGTGTTGGGATCTTCGAAAATGGATTGTTCCTCTTGTTCATGAATGGCAAGATTTGCACTAATAGCATTAGGAACATATGGCTCTATGTGGTCTTTAGCAAGAAGCTTTGATTTTATTGTCACCTTAGTGCCATATCTTGTTCTAAAAAACATGTGTAACCAATCAAATGATAGATATCCTCCCAACTTTCCAGTAAAATCACTAGAAAGGCATGTGGCAAAGAAAGGTGGTAGATCTATGACGTAGATATCCTGTGGGATTGAAAAATTTGGGAAAGCATGTAAGGTAAGAGCTAGATTTTTAATTACCCCAACTGTGTTTATCGCTGTCGCATCCAATTGAATTACTTCCTTTAAAAGAGGCTCATATGTTAATCCCATCTTATTTACTAGTTGTTTTGGCATTATGAAGTTGCTTGCTCTTGAATCAATCATGCAATTGAGAACCAAGTGCTGGCCAATAACCAAAGATACATAAAATGGAGTTGGTCTTGTATCTTTTGTTTGTTCACTCTTTGTTTGGGGATTGTTTGGAAGCACAACTTTGGGCTGCTCTTTAGGAGTCTCATTTGACAACGAGATCTTAGCTAAGGCATCTTGCAATAAGTCTTTTTTTCTAGGGATATACAAAGCATCCAACATTGACAAACTAACAGTAGCTTTATTCATGTGATCCACAATATTAAATGGATTAGTACTAACCTTTTGTTGTCCTTTAGAAACAATATCCTCTATTTGTGGTTGTAGAGTTTGTGGTTGGACTTTTGGCTGCTCTTTACTTGACACCACTTGATTCCCTCGCAAAATCTGAATATTTTGTGAAGATGAAGACCCAACTTGGCCTTGTTGACTTTTAGAAGTCCAATTTCTGCCCTTATCAGCTTGTTGGCCTTTATCAGCCTGCTGCCCTATGTCAACAACTCTTTTCTTTGACCTTGTATTGGTTGCTATAGAGGTGTAAGACTGATTTTGTCCTTGTGGGTGATTCACTCTACATAACTCTTCACCTTGCCAATTCATCAATGCAACATCAAGAGCACCTTGCTCAAACTGAGAACCTTGTTGTCCACTAGTCTCTTGTGTCTTGTGGGGCAGTAGTGTTATTTTGTACTATGAGGGCCTGATTGATCACTCCATTCGAACATGTGGCTTGGTTATGAGGTTGGTTACATGGGAAACCTAACTCATAGTCCTGTACCATGTTGCTTTGCACTAGTACAAGTTCTCTAGAACTATTTGCAATGTTTTGATTGAAGGTTGGTAAGGCCTTGCATTAAAATTCCTTCTCTGACCTTGAGGATCAACTTGATAGGGAGGCTTATTGGGCTGATTAGGCTGGTAAGGTTTGAAATTCTGATTTTGCTGCTTCTTTATGTTGACCAATTCATTACCAAATGTGTCCAATATGCCTTTTAACTCTTGAAATTTAGGGGATGGAGCTAGGACAACCTTTTCTTGGAGAAGATTTGGATAATTTAGTGTTGGTATAGCAGGTGTAACAACCTAACCAGTCTACGGTTTTCAAAATTCAAACATCTATCGGTTTCAGCAGAAGAACAACTAACTTGTTTTCATTCTAGGGTTTCCAAATCATTTCAACTAACTTCCAAGTTTTCAGTTTCAGCTGAAAAGTAACATCTAACTGTTTCCATCAACCGTCTCATGGAAGATTAAACTAAATAACTGTCAAACTAGGGTTCCCATTTAACCAATATATATATAAACTAAGGAAAGGAAATAACTTCTCTTTATTCAATAACTAATTTTAGATCTTTCATTTCAGCTGAATGATACAAGTAACTGCCTAACTAATTAACTGTAGATTATTACAATGTACATTTAACATATACGAATGTCATTCATTGCATAAATGAAAGTAAGCTTAAAAAGCATTGCATGTACCTGGATTTATGAGTGAGGAAGAAATGCATTTGACATCATCATCTTGCTATTATACTTGGCTTCTTTAGCAATGAGGGAAAGAGAATTATCATCAGGGGCTTTACCGCCCAACCAAGACCTACTGGTCTCCTGAGTTTCTTCAACTGAAGAACCCACCCTTCACAAGGGTAATCAACATGGATCAATTTATCATCATGCCTCTGAGCCTGGTGTCAAAGACCTATACCTCCTGATCGACCTAACTAAGGGTACCTCCCAACTAGAAAGGCCAGTCTGATAAGTGGTATATCCGGTATTTGATAGCTGACAGATGCTGAATCTAGCATCGTACCTTGGCCAAGGATTTTTATATTACTAGCAGTCCTATGCCGATAACTCTGGCACACCTGTGCCGTCAGCATTCTCACCCTTGCTCGACATGACAACTCTCTGTTCGAGTTATAATTTGATAATAGCAATTTAATTATCATTTCTTCTTATTTCAAAGTTATAATTTAAAATTTTCATATATAAAACTGGAGATTCATTGGCATAAGGATATTCAGGTCTCTCATTAATCTCATAAAGGACTCGGTGAGTAATATTATGCACTGGCCAACTTCTAATTAGAGAGGAGGAAATTCGGTTTAACCAGATAGATCAAGTTCCTTAGATAATTTTACAATGGCTCAATTGAACCCAAATTCATAATCTTCTCTCTCATTTAAGGGTAAGTTAATATCATTAAGCATTTATTTATAAAGAGAGAGAGAGAGAGAGAGGGAGAGAAAGAGAGACCCGACTCCACAACTATCACTTCTTTTAAGACTATCTGTCTTCTCTAAACAAAGGTTGTTATCATTGAGCTCTTATGTACTAAACGACATATTCAAATAAGTGGTCATTCAGATCTTGCCATTCAACTTTCTTATTTGGACCCAAGTGTATATTTCATTGACTGGTTTGAAAATCATTTTCTTTTAGTTTCCGGTTAATATACAAAGAAAAGAGAGAGATTGATACCTCGTTGAGGTTTATTTACATATTATGGTTCCAGATCATACCTCTTGATTTAAAGTTAGATAGATTACTTAGGATTTGTTAGCTTCATGATAATAGAGGAAGTCCAAGACTTGACATCTGAAAAGATTCTCCAGATTTAACAAAATTGTATCGGAGAGAGACTAGTATCAGCTCTGATACTCAAACAAAGTATAAAGATCGCTTGCCTGAATTCTTTTAAGTTTGTTCTCAGTTCAGATCGATTCAATCAAGGGTATTCCAAGCAAAAGAATAGGTACAGAAGTTCATAACTTTGAATATGATTGTCTCATCTCAGATAAACCATTTGAAGAGAAAGAAATGAGTTTCGTTTCAGTCAAGGAGGTGACTAGATTCAAGACAGTCCGACGACTACTTAACAAGCATTCATTTACTACTAAGAAGAGATGGCTTAGAGTTCGACTCATGCAGTTTATTTGACATAACATTTGATGATAGATTATTCTAAGGGTCGAGTCTTCTACACTTTCAACTGGTCGAGGATTCTTTGATAATCCATTAATTCATGAGTAACATCAGAATAGTTTATTGCTAGGGTAGCTAGATTAATCAATTTGCAAATCACAAATACGTGCCTTACTGAGAATGCTCAATCCCGAAGTATCCCGCACTGAAATTCTCCAAGCATCTGACGCTGAAGTCTCTGCTCCTGAACTCGTTTCCCTCTGATACCCGAAAATGAATGGCCAGGGTTTGTCGCCACCCGCACATGACAAAATATTGCCCGTTGATGACAAGAATTTAAGGATCATTTACAGTGATGGCTATCGTTGAAAAAGATTAAGCTCTCTTTTGATTTCGGTTGGAAATGGAGAGAGAGAGACCTTGGTTATTGTAGATGATTGATAAATGAAGGGCTCCAACAAGATTTCGAATGAATTAAAAAAATGATAGAAACAGAACCCCCCAGGCAGAGTTGCCTCCGTAAACAAGGATTTTACCCCCCCTCAAATGGAGAGAGCCCTTCCTAAAATCGAATAGCACCCAAACGTTACAAGAATCCATCCATCTGCTCATTCTTGGGCGTTCCAAGATGGAGGTGGCGCGTGCACGGGAATTTCCTTCCCCGTTAAATTGATTTCACTCAATATTCAATTTAATTAATTTTAATTTAAGTCATTCGATGATATAAATTTGAAATTGATAACCTTTAATTTATGCCATTACTTATTGATTCAATGCTCAATATTTACTCATGAGATTAATACATATATCAAGAGTCGCTTCACTCCATTTTAAAAGGGTGTAATAAATTTAAAATTATAACTATTATATTTATTGATATTTGATCAATCATTTGAAATCTTTCCCAAAGATGATTAAAGATTGTACATTTTAAATTAGCTTATAAAATAAATAACTATCATAAATTATTTATGGCCAAGTTATGACGTTGATTCACTGACTGACTCGAGGCTGACGATAAAATTGATCCTTGTTACCACATCCTCTCCCTGATGATATTTCGCTTTCTCTCGTGGCGTCGACAGATCCTACATCCACTGATTAGGATTATGATTAGATCATTCTCAACGGATACATAATATGCATTTAAATTTAATCTCATGATCTCATTCAACTTCACGTGAACAATAAATTCACTTGTAAAATAAAGAGTTTGTTAATATTACAATTATGATAAAAAGAACAACTATTGCCTTCTCAATGTCATTTTCACATGAAAGCAGTTGTTTGCAACTTAACTTTGCATTCAAAATATATAACCAACATATAGTCTCAATGTGAGGGATGTGACATACTCCTCCCCTTAAGAATCATCGTCCTCGATGATTGTTTATTCTAAATTTAAATCTAGCCATAAAAATAAAGTTAGTGTTCTCAATTGTTTAACAAAAGATAAGGAATTTTTTTTTTTTAAGGATTTCTACATAATCCTCCCAGGTGACATTTACTTAGCTTTAATAGGTTCCACCAATCTTTTCTGATCAGTTTGATTTGTTTTTCTATTTTAGATAACATTTCAGGACTATTAATAATCCTACCTTCTAGCTTACCAACTTACAAGAATTCGACTTCTTTTTTGTCTAATGAATCGTCTTGATAGCAAAATTATAAAAGTGGGTATAACAACACCATAAAGATGAATACTCTTCCTGAGTATAACAATCAATTAATTTTTAACACAGATTGACCAAGAGAATTTCACCAAAGGTTAACATCAACCTTCACTTTCCTAGCTAAAAGATTTTCGTTAAGCACTAGTTTCATTTATCTAATGCATTGTTAAAATAAACTATTAAGCAATTACAAGAGAAAAGGTCAAAATTTATTTCTAGTTTAATTGTCCTCCAAGACTCGGCATGCCACTGAAAAGGATAAATTCCCCTCAATTGCCATATGAGCTCTGGTGTATACTCCCACTCAACCAACTCTGTTGCACTACTAAGGATACCCTCCTACTAAGTACGACAACTCTGGTTAGCTAAGCGTCTGAAGTTAAGTTCACCATCTTGCTTGACTTGGAGATAATATTCACCTGGGCTTACTGAACTACCTGCCCGCCCACATACCATAACACAAAGTTTCCTCCTTTGTAAAGTTAAGAACATACAAGGTATATTTCTTAAAATTTACTTCCTTATAGAATCCACCAGAGGCCCATCCAAGACATGATAGAGATGTACATTTCATCAACATGGTGAACAACCAAATATATTCGTGGGTAACACCCGCAATACTTAGCTTTATATTCAATTATAAACAGTCTTAATTTCAGCAATAACCAAAAGAATGAACTTATTCTCGGCACTTAGTCAAATTCAGACCAACTGTCCCTAAAATAACAATCTTCAAATTCCAATAGTTAAACTATTTCAAATTTAAATAAAACAACAACATTCCTTGCCAATATTAAAAAGGAATTTTACCAAACTCCACAGAAGTGCCATAATGTAGAGGAACATTCCTTATGCACTATGTGACTTGAGTAAATCACTAACAAGGAAGTAGATTTCTGCACTGCTATCAATCCTGCTAAAAACTTAAAATAGGTTAGAGGCTGGGTTACCAACGCATCAAACAATAAGTCCCTCAAAACTTTCATCCTTACTTATGCTTAATTACTGCAATTGGTTTTCTCAGGTATCTCGGTGAACAAGTATTTCCCGGTTCTATACCATTTTCTCTGCATTCCATGCCAATAGATCACTACTTTAGAAAACAATAATGTAATCACTAGCAACCTGTGTAAGAATAAGCATGAAAAGCTTTCCCAACTATGAGTGAGCTCTGAACAACTATCCGACCAAAGTACTGTGCTGTGAAACATATGAGGGAACCAATGTATTATATTCATATCCACGGTATGCGTGTTCTTGTTCATAATATGTGTTATAGATACCTACTTAATGATCATCGATGGCTTAACTAAACTAAGAAACCAATCGAATATCATTTGTATCAAGTTTCCACCAATTTAAGAATGCTATATACCTATGGCTTTGTATGTCCTTTTGTTGCCATTACTAAGTTTACCACTAGCAAAAATGCTATAGTTAAAGATATCAGAGTCATTATGCCACTGACAGGTGTTGCCAAGAAGATCTGTAATAACCTTGTAGAAAAACAAGCTTTGTGTCATATTTTGAACTGCAACACTCACATTCTTATTAACTCATAACACTTATCTTCTATCTCTTCTCAGGTAAGTAACAATAACTAAGCATGTCTGAGTTGCAAATTTTATCAAAATCACATATAAACTTGGTGTATCAAACATAAATGTTTTTATGAAATTACACATTCACACAAGTTGTCTGCTTAACCGCTCCATCACCATTGTACCATTCAAGAGCTGAATTTTGAACAATAAACCTATGTGACAAGAGGTCAATGAGGGTTTTGAAAAAAAATTAACTCTTATCATTTTACTTTGTGTCTTCAAGAGATGATCTAGCTGATTCTCACCATCACCTTAATCATGTTGTTGTTGTCTTCATTAGCTCTATTCGCAAGGAAATGTATTTGTAGTGCCAATCATAGGAACCTGTCCAGGAGTTCTACTAATGATGCTTATCCAAGATTTGTATGAATATATCTACACCATGAATTTATTGCCACTGGCCTAAACACAATCACTGCTAAGAGGAGGAACCAATATCATTTGAAGTTCTTGGCAAAATAAATATATGAGATAACTATAACGCACCATATAAGCCAATACTTCCCGAGGTACCATAAAAATCAAAGTTCTTTCTTGTTGATTGTCATGTAAATATGTTTTGGGACCTGATAAAAAAAAGTTCATACGTAATTCATTAAAGAACACAGTGAATACTCTGTTTGTCATATAGTCAATAATTCCTCTAACAAGTATTTATTATTCTAGTAACTTTTCCTTCCATGTATGTAGATAACAAACTTGTCACCTTAAGTTGTCCACCATTTTGTCATATTGTATCTACATTTCATGCTGCTCGTGACATCAACTTTTTGTCATAACAAAACAAATCCACAACTCCTGATTCATCGGTCTGATGAAGAACCAAAAGTGATATCCTCAAACAACTTAATTTGTGATCTTACAATATTATCAATATGAGGTAACTCCTCTTCCATGAAGTAATTAAACATCCATTCAGTTACTGACTCATTCTTCTAGACTCCACAAAGGAATTAAAAGATAAAACACTAATCTGCTTCCCCTTTTCTCAAGCTATCTTTCATGCAACAACATGTTGTCCTTGATTATTGTTTTTCTTATCATCTTGATCCTTTAATTCCACTTGGCTCTTTTTGAACCATCTAGAAGTTAGACCAAAGTTCATCTTATCTTGATATAATTTTAAGAATCTTCAACACTTAGATGCCTCTGCACCCGGTTGATTGCTTCTGGATCTTCCCATTCTTAAGTCCACAATTTTTCAAAATAAGCTATTATTTAGGTTTTGATCATAATCTTGATACCCTAGGCATACCTTGCCTTAGATAGAATGGTTTCATACAAGTACTTGATAACTCAAATTACTTCTAGGAGCATTTAATGGTTACAAGCAAAATTGTTTACAAATTTTATTATCACTTCTTCAGACAAATTTAATACCAAAGGGTTACAAAAAGGCTATCACTCCCTATGATAGGCTCAGTAAAAGATTTGATTACAGGATTGGCTATCACTTCCTGTGATAGACTCTATTACATAATTGTTTACAGTAACTATCACTTCCTGTGATAGATCCAATACAAAGATGTTTACAAAAATAACTATCACCTCCTATGATAGATTTTTAATGCGAAATAACTACCACTCACTGTGATAGATTCAAAGCAAAGGTTTACAAGGTTCACAAGGTTGATTTCAATTTTTTTGAGTTGCATGATGAGCCCCGAGGTTCAGTGTCGAACCTGGTAGCTCTGATACCATATGTAACAACCTAACCAGTCTACGGTTTTAAAAATTCAACCATCTATCAGTTTCAGCCGAAGAACAACTAACTTGTTTTCATTCTAGGGTTTCCAAATCATTTCAACTAACTTCCAAGTTTTCAGTTTCAGCTGAAAAGTAACATCTAACTGTTTCCATCAACCGCCTCACGGAAGATTAAACTAAATAACTGTCAAACTAGGGTTCCCATTTAACCAATATATATATAAACTAAGGAAAGGAAATAACTTCTCTTTATTCAATAACTAATTTCAGATCTTTCATTTCAGCTGAATGATACAAGTAACTGCCTAACTAATTAACTGTAGATTATTACAACGTACATTTAACATATACGAATGTCATTCATTGCATAAATGAAAGTAAGCTTAAAAAGCATTGCATGTACCTGGATTTATGAGTGAGGAAGAAATGCATTTGACATCATCATCTTGCTATTATACTTGGCTTCTTTAGCAATGAGGGAAAGAGAATTATCATCAGGGGCTTTACCGCCCAACCAAGACCTACTGGTCTCCCAAGTTTCTTCAACTGAAGAACCCGCCCTTCACGAGGGTAATCAACATGGATCAATTTATCATCATGCCTCTGAGCCTGGTGTCAAAGACCTATACCTCCTGATCGACCTAACTAAGGGTACCTCCCAACTAGAAAGGCCAGTCTGATCAGTGGTATATCCGGTATTTGATAGCTGACAAATGCTGAATCTAGCATCGTACCTTGGCCAAGGATTTTTATATTACTGGCACTCCTATGCCGATAGCTCTGGCACACACTGTGCCGTCAGCATTCTCACCCTTGCTCGACATGACAACTCTCTGTTTGAGTTATAATTTAATAATAGCAATTTAATTACCATTTCTTATTTCGAAGTTATAATTTAACCATCAATTTTCATACATAAAACTGGAGATTCATTGGCATAAGGATATTCAGGTCTCTCATTAATCTCATAAAGGACTCGGTGAGTAATATTATGCACTGACAACTTCTAATTAGAGAGGAGGAAATTCGGATTAACCAGATAGATCAAGTTCCTTAGATAATTTTACAATGGCTCAATTGAACCCAAATTCATAATCTTCTCTCTCATTTAAGGGTAAGTTAATATCATTAAGCATTTATTTATAAAGAGAGAGAGAGAGAGGGAGAGAGAGAGAGACCCGACTCCACAACTATCACTTCTTTTAAGACTATCTGTCTTCTCTAAACAAAGGTTGTTATCATTGAGCTCTTATGTACTGAACGACATATTCAGATAAGTGGTCATTCAGATCTTGCCATTCAACTTTCTTATTTGGACCCAAGTGTATATTTCATTGACTGGTTTGAAAATCATTTTCTTTTAGTTTCCGGTTAATATACAAAGAAAAGAGAGAGATTGATACCTCGTTGAGGTTTATTTACATATTATGGTTCCAGATCATACCTCTTGATTTAAAGTTAGATAGATTACTTAGGATTTGTTAGCTTCATGATAATAGAGGAAGTCCAAGACTTGACATCTGAAAGGATTCTCCAGATTTAACAAAATTGTATCGGAGAGAGACTAGTATCAGCTCTGATACTCAAACAAAGTATAAAGATCGCTTGCCTGAATTCTTTTAAGTTTGTTCTCAGTTCAGATCGATTCAATCAAGGGTATTCCAAGCAAAAGAATAGGTACAGAAGTTCATAACTTTGAATATGATTGTCTCATCTCAGATAAACCATTTGAAGAGAAAGAAATGAGTTTCGTTTCAGTCAAGGAGGTGACTAGATTCAAGACAGTCCGACGACTACTTAACAAGCATTCATTTACTACTAAGAAGAGATGGCTTAGAGTTTGACTCATGCAGTTTATTTGACATAACATTTGATGATAGATTATTCTAAGGGTCGAGTCTTCTACACTTTCAATTGGTCGAGGATTCTTTGATAATCCATTAATTCATGAGTAACATCAGAATAGTTTATTGCTAGGGTAGCTAGATTAATCAATTTGCAAATCACAAATACGTGCCTTACTGAGAATGCTCAATCCCGAAGTATCCCGCACTGAAATTCTCCAAGCATCTGACGCTGAAGTCTCTGCTCCTGAACTCGTTTCCCTCTGATACTCGGAAATGAATGGCCAGGGTTTGTCGCCACCAGCACATGACAAAATATTGCCCATCGATGACAAGGAGTTAAGGATCATTTACAGTGATGGCTATCGTTGAAAAAGATTAAGCCCTCTTTTGATTTCGGTTGGAAATGGAGAGAGAGAGACCTTGGTTATTGTAGATGATTGATAAATGAAGGGCTCCAACAAGATTTCGAATGAATTAAAAAATGATAGAAATAGAACCCCCCCAGGCAGAGTTGCCTCCGTAAACAAGGATTTTACCTCCCCCTCAAATGGAGAGAGCCCTTCCTAAAAGCGAATAGCACCCAAACGTTACAAGAATCCATCCATCTGCTCATTCTTGGGCGTTCCAAGATGGAGGTGGCGCGCGCACGGGAATTTCCTTCCCCGTTAAATTGATTTCACTCAATATTCAATTTAATTAATTTTAATTTAAGTCATTCGATGATATAAATTTGAAATTGATAACCTTTAATTTATGCCATTACTTATTGATTCAATGTTCAATATTTACTCACGAGATTAATACATATATCAAGAGTCGCTTCACTCCATTTTAAAAGGGTGTAATAAATTTAAAATTATAACTATTATATTTATTGATATTTGATCAATCATTTGAAATCTTTCCCAAAGATGATTAAAGATTGTACATTTTAAATTAGCTTATAAAATAAATAACTATCATAAATTATTTATGGCCAAGTTATGACGTTGATTCACTGACTGACTCGAGGCTGACGATAAAATTGATCCTTGTTACCACATCCTCTCCCTGATGATATTTCGCTTTCTCTCGTGGCGTCGACAGATCCTGCATCCACTGATTAGGATTATGATTAGATCGTTCTCAACAGCTAAATAATAAGCATTTAAATTTAATCTCATGATCTCATTCAACTTCATGTGAACAATAAATTCAATTGTAAAATAAAGAGTTTGTTAATATTATAATTATGATAAAAAGAACAACTATTGCCTTCTCAATGTCATTTTCACATGAAAGCAGTTGTTTGCAATTTAACTTTGCATTCAAAATATATAACCAACATATAGTCTCAATGTGAGGGATGTGACAGTAGGGATAGTAGCTATTGGAGGTAGTGGCAATGGTATAGGTGGTTGTACCTCAAGAAAATAAGGCATTGGAGGCCTTGGGGCTATTTTACCAACTTGTATGGGGCTATTTTCTTCTCTAATGGCAATATCATATGCATTAGGAAGTGTATTTCCACCCATTGACTAAATCATCATAGATATATCACTATTAAGGGCTTTAAGGAAATGTGAGAATGCATGTTGGGTTGAAGGTCTTACCGTTGTTAGGATTCTATCCCACGTTTTTTGGAAATGGTAGTTAAAATCAAACATATGCTCGTATGGAGTCTCTTGATGGTACTTAGTTGCTCCACCAAAGACAAATGATCTGACTTGTCTTCAAATTGCTTGTGCAAACCATCTCCCAATTGATCCCATGTTTTGATTGAATTAACTGCCAAACTCCTAAACCATTGCAGAGCTTTTCCTTTTAGTGATGTAGCCAAGAGCCTAGTTGCTACATTCTTAGTTGTGATATTGTGAACTAAGCATAATGTAGCTACATCCCTAAGATGCTCAATATGGGTAGTCTCATCTTCTCCTATGAAAGAAGGTAAGATTCTAAGGGATGCCACAGGAATATCATCATGTTGAGCAAGATTTAATGGGCTTCCCCCATTAAACGGTGCAAAAGAAAACGACCTTGCCATTGGATTTTCCGACATTTGTATATTTGGTACTGGAACTCTTGGAATAGGACTTGGAGGCCTATAATTTGGAGGTGTAGAACGTGATCTAGCTGGTGGGATAAGACTCCTCATTGCCCTCCCTTTTCTTCTTAGTGGTGACAACTGCAAATACTCAAAGGGGGGAGAAATTTGTCTTGTTTGCACTCTTCTCATGTGCTGACTGCACTAGATTTGCTTCAAAATTAAAGATAAGAGTCACTAGGTATATGTTTATAACCTCAAAAAGGCCAAATACACTGCTGCATATACCAGGACTGTAGTGAAAACTTTGTATTTCTTACTGAAACGAGTTTCAGTGTCCCATAGGACATGCCAAAAATTGTTGTCATGAAGGATTGTGCCCCACATGCTAAGCTTTAAAGCTCAACAATCTTGTGCAACATGGGGACATCCTTAGGCTTGTGGGTTGCCTAAGATGAGCATGAATGTCTAGATTATGGGTTGGTTCCCTTTAAAACCTCCAACAAACTACTGAAACTAATTTGGAAAAGGGGAAGAGATTGTTGAAATTTAAGGTAAACTGAAACTATGAGGTGATGCACCAATGATAAAAAACCTTATACCTCTGTTCTCAATCACAATTATTTTAAAAACAACTCTATTCTATGCACAACTCAAGCTTTTGACCAACTTATACAAAAGTGTTTCAATGGGAGGTTATTTTTTAGGTTTTGTTGTAGGAAAATGGTGCATTTTCTCAACCACAAACTCTAAAAATCAGCTAACACAGCCTATGACCTGCATAAATTTTTTATATTCTTGCATAAAATTCGTTGCAAATGAGAGCTAACTCAAGCATTTAATGTTTAAATCACAAAAATCACCTCAAATCATTCATAATATCATGCATACATGAAAAATTGAGAAGGCAGACTTGCTGATTTTTTATTGATAAAAGGAGCTTCTTTGCTTGTACAATCTCTGAAGAATACATAAAAATAAACTAAGTGTTGCTTCTCTACTAATCTCAAAAGAGTTGCAATCTTTTCTTTTTTGCATAAGGCAAAAGAAAACAATGAAAGAACTGCTCTAAAAGAGTTGAAGGCTTTGTTTTATAGAAAGCCACCTTAGATAACTGAAGCTGAAAGATGCTGCACCTCGTTGAAGACGTTGAATGTGCATGAAGAGTTGAATTAGATGTGAACTTTGGAGTTGAGAGTTGACTCGAACTCTTTGACTTGTGCATGCTCCTTGAATTTTGCTTCAACTGAACTAGAACTGAACCTCCAAGAAAAGCATGAAGTTAATTGAAAAAATTAGAGTTTAACCTCTTTGCATGAGGTTTTCAATCTGTTGGACGTATAAGGCAATAAAGCCTATATTTTAGGGCCTCAATCTACCTCAATTTGCATGATTTTAGGCTCGAACTCCCCCTAACTTGAGTTGTGACCATGAGGTTCCCTAAAATAGGCCAAAACTGCCTCAAATTGCCACTAAACTAAGCATGAAAAGATCATTAACTTGTGAAAACTCATATATACCCTTGCATGATGATAAACATGTGAGAAGATAAGTAGGTGCTTTAATGAAGTCTGAGATGAACTGGATGTGAACTCTAGAGTTGAGAGTTGACTCGAGCTCTTTGACTTGTGCATGTTCCTTAAATTTTGCTTCAACTGAACTAGAATTGAACCTCCAAGAAAAGCATGAAGATGATTGAAAAAAACAGAGTTTAACCTCTTTGCATGAGGTTTTCAATCTGCTAGGTGTATAAGGCAAAAATGCCTATATTTTAAGGCCTCAAACTACCCCAAATTGCATGATTTTAGGCTCGAACTCCCCCTAACTTCAGTTGCGAGCATGAGGGCCTCTAAAATAGGCCAAAACTGCCTCAAATTTACCTTGAAATTGAGCATGAATAGATAATTTAACTTGTGAAAACTCATATATACCCTTGCATGATGATAAACATGTGAGAAGATAAGTAGGTGCTTTAATGAAGTCTGAGATTGCCCTTTGCATTATCCTTTGATGTTTTTTTTTTTAAAATCTTGCATGTGAGGACTTGACTACGTCTTTGCTGCATACATGATGAATTGTATCAAGGTGACTATCCTTCTTATAGTGATGACTGCCCTTACATGCTCTTATCTGCTCTATAGTCACACAATCTAAAGTCACAACCAAGAAACTTCAACAAAGTTCATAGTCATGCATCATTTCACTACCAAAGTTGTCATAGCGATCAAAGTTTTTAAGCTGCCCTTTATCAATTTGACTACTATCATGCTCTCAAGATTGTCAAAAATGATAATGACTGCCTCTTAGTGTGTCATTTATATTTCTAATCAAAACTCTGTCCTCCATATTTGATGATTTATAAGCACTGGTTTGATTGTCATCTTGAGGTTTTAATCTGAATTTGAAGTGACTGTCTTCTTTAGGCATGTTCCTTCTATACTTGGCTGCTCCTTCAAACTCTTGACTTTGACTGTGCATTCATTAATGAATGCTGCTCCTTTGGTGGCTGTCCTCTAAGGCATGATCACTTTTAAGGTCTGCCTTTTTGCTGCTCTTTAAATACTCAATTCGCTGCTCTTTAACACAATCAATTTGCTGTTCTTTTTCTATCATTATTTCTGCACTTTTCTCATCATTATTTCCGCACTTTGCTAGACTCTTTGACTGTCATAAGTTTGCTGCTCTTTGATTGCATTACTTGCTACTCATAAGACTTCATTTGCTGCTCATTTCATGACTCTATTTGCTGCTCTTTGATTGCAATTAATTTTCTGCTCTTTATGTCTGAAAACTGCCTTTTCCTCTGTCTATTTGGTTTGTGTTCTTGTGGAAACTGCCATTAATGCATTATAGGTTGATGAAACTGTCCTTGTTGGTGTACTGTCCTCTACTTGAACTCGTTAATCTGTCCTCAATTAACATGAAATTGCATTTAAGGCTTCATAAATATTGTCTCTATTCTTGATTTCAAGGTAGTTGTCCTCCATTTGACTGAAGGACTGTTTTGGATGGTCAAAACTTGTGCTCTCTTGTTTGAACCTGTATTGATCTGGTGAATTTGATCTCCTCTACAAAAAGGTAACTTGACTTGTCTTGGACTGTCCCTATACTGTTAACTAATGACTGTCCTCTTCTTGCATTGGAAGTGACTGCCATACTTCTTGCATAGGACTGTCCCAGTATGGTCTTTGAGCACTGACATGTGTACCTTTTCTTTATGGTAGGCATGTAATCTCACGCATGTGCCTTGTCATCACTTTGATATTTTCCCTTTCTTTAGTGTCGTTGCCTCTTCATTAAATCAGAGTGACTGCCCCTTTATTCAACCGTGACAGTCCTCTCTTTGAGATTATACTCTCATGATTGTCACAACTTAATATGACTGTCACATCTCATTTGTTGGTTGACTGTGCTAATGCTTACCAACCTTGCTGCCTTTTAAATTTCTATCACCATTTGATAATGGACTCTTTATTATGCACTCTCATAGTTTTTTTGTTTTCAGCTTCTGTGCGTATGAATGTAAAGACTATCTTTTCAGATTTAAAGTCTGCCATCTACACTTCTTAGTCCTTGGTATCATATAACTCAGCCACATATTTATTGAACATAGCTTCTCTATAGAATTGGCAATAGTTGCAGCTTGTAAGGCCTTCACCTTCACATAAATATTTGTAGCTTTCTTCAACAATATATCTGCTAATACAACATTCTCATGATCAGTACCACCTTTTGAAATGCCATGGCACTTTCAAAACTCTGTTCTTTATTGCATATGATAAGACTGCCCTCATGAAAATGCCTCTTTAAAACTTGTATTTTTTGCACCTTCTTATTGCACCTACCTTTCAACTCTGCTTTTGATTACTTAGTAAGTGGCATTGCTGTATCAACATCTCCTTCACAATTTCCAGATTTTTGTTTGATAGACAGTCTCTTCTTAATAGACAACACAGATTCATTGTGATCTTTCACTTTTCTCATGCAGTTTCCTTCATTCATTGTAAACTGCCCCTTGTTGATCATTGATTTGTGTCTTTTTTAAAGACTGTCATTCTTCTTGAAGTATTAAGACTATTATTTCCTCCTATTCATAAGGTGACTGTCTTCGCATTTGATTGTGGACTACCTTTTCTCAACGGTGATATCCCCTTTGTGTTTTTTAAAGATTGTGCTTGGTTTCATCATGCATTTACGACTGCCAATCTTCATAAATTGTCCCTTTAACTACTGCCTCACTGTCAAATGGGTTTTCTTACATTGTTTTTGAGCTACTAATTCCATGACCACTAATGAAAGTGGAAGAAAAACTGGGTAAAGAACTCTATGCTTCATTTGTTCTTGGCATAAGGAACTAATACCATTCTATTTTCATATCATTTATATATGAAGAAAAACCCCCCAAAATCCTGCAGCAATAAAAAAACCCTCACCAACATGTTATAATCTCTAAGGCGTACCTGATAGTTGCATAATGAAAATACATGCAAAGTCCTCAACCACTCAATATCTAGCAGCTTGGGAGATATCTCAAGAGCTGCATGCTTTTTCCTTTCCTGAATGTGCCTCTTAAACTGCCCTTTTTTCTTAGTTAAACTGCAGATAGACTTCTTCATCACCATTGTGTAGCTTTCTTCAACTGAACTTTCCCCTCAACAAAGACAAAGCCCTGGTTTTCTCCACGTGAATCCTTTTCCAGTTTTTTCTTTTTCTGAACTTGGCGCTCAAACAAGAGTTTTTCTCTATTTACATGCAAAACTATGCCTTTCCTTTTTCCCTAAGTTTGGCGTAGGAAACTGAGACTTTTTTAAGAAAAAATGTTTTAACCACTTTTTTACTAAAACAAAAATACTCTTTAATTGATTTTTCACTTAAGACCAAAATATCATTTAAATGAGTTATTTAAACAATATTAATGATTCTAAATAAAAAATGGACTGCAATAATATTGGAATATAATTCATATGGTCAATCATTTATAATAAATTCCTTATCTATTTAAATCATGTAAGTACATAACTATTTGATATCTATTTAAACTACGCCATATTCATAATGTATAATGGGAATTTAATCACAATAGGAATTGGATGAGAAATATGATAAGTTTGCTCGAGGCTATCCAAGCTAAGCCCAAGAGCAAATATACCATCCCTCTTGGCCCCAAGTGGTAGACCCTTGACCATTCAACATGAGGTGGCATACTGAGTGGATAAACTTGTATCTGCTTTCCCTATCCATGTTGCCTTATCCATCCTTTTTTATGATTGAGACTCCTTGAATCCTTCCCAACAACCCATCCATGTAGAGATTGGGGAAAAGCCATAATAGGAGGCCTATAGATTCCTCTTTCTAAGCCTAAGGGAGGTCACTCACCCCCTTGGCCCCAAGTGGCAAACCCTCGACCATCCACATGGAGTGGCGTACTTAGAAAGTAATCGAGTATCTACTCACCCTTCCCCCACTTCTCCTCATGGTTGCTTGGTGAGAATTACAAACATTAAATATATCTAGATTTATACAATAATAAATATATTATTATACTCAATAATCATGATAAAGCATACCACAATATCTATTTAAAACATAAGATTGCTATATTCACAACATCAGATGTAATAGATGTTGATTCTACCCTTGGATGCAGATAATTAATTCTGATATGCTCAATTTCCTTGTTGTTTTGATCTCTTTCTAATATTCTGAAGATGTTGGTTGCTTGGATGTAAGTATATTTCTATAGATGATTATATTTTTATATATAATTATTCTTTATTTATATTAATTGATATTCATGTATATATATACATAATTATAGTTATTCTCCTATTTATATTCTACAATTACTTCAATAATTTTCTTGCTGCAGACAATATTTATTTCTAATAGATATCTTGTATCTTTCCAATCCCATTATATTCCTTTTATTTATGATTATAACATATTAATATATCTTTGCTATACTTAGAGATATATTCTAGATTTCTAATTCATTTTCCTCCATGATTCCCATTGATTTACATTCCTTCATCTATTTATATCTTTATGGCTAAGTGAATTTAAGATACACCTTTTTGAAAAATAATAACTCTTCAAAGAATCATTTCTTCTCTTAAATAATTGCTCTCTTAAGACTTGATCGTTATCTTATTTTTCTTCATACCAACTTCTATCTATTAATTAACTCTCTCACTACTATTTGTTTCCCTCATTAACGAATCCTGGTTGCAGTAATATTAATCCCTATCTTAAGTAATCACTGCCTTTGCAATAATAATTGTTGGATATATCATAGTTGTTTGCTTATATTAAATGATGTCTTTAAAATGATGACTAGTGCCTTTAATCACTACTATTCAAAACTTGTTCTCTATTGATGTCTTTTAAATTATACTGATCGTGACTTTTGAATTTGCTTCATCTTTTATCTTATGTGCTATTTTGTCTTATTCTCATACCCAACACTGCCTTTGTAATTATTTATTTATGCCTTTTATTGACTTTTGATTAAATACTAACCTTGAATCGTCACCACCCTTCATAGTATATCTTATAATATATTAGTAGCTGCATTTACTAGGGTGTTAAAAACATGAAGGTTAGCCTATGTTTAGGGTTGCAATTTATGGGAGCATGATAGATTCTCATATTTTGGTGGCATATAGTCCAAAAACTATTTGGTTTTTAATGTATTAAGTTTTGATTCTTTATGAAGTATTAAACAATTGAGTTACAAAATTTTACTCTTATATTCTTTCCAACAAGTAATGCTCACATTCTCCTCCAGTCACTATTTTTCTCTATTTACATAATTACTTATCATTCTATCATGGTATCCCATTCAACACCTTGTGCTTTATAATGGGGCCCATTCATGTTCAAAATTCTTCTAAGGGTGGACCCCAACTGACATGAAGAAATATTTATGTCTAGTATGTATTATGTAAATAATGGACATAAAGGACCTAATTTCATTAAAAACCACTTAATCATAAAGTTCCATTTGTATTTCTATATCTCTTTATCCTAAAGCATTCCCTTAATTCATACAAATTCTTTGAGGTATTTATTAATAATTATGTATTTGACATCTAGGTAGGGTTGATTAGCCTCCAAACCAATTAGGTCAAACTTAAGATTGGTTTAATCTCCTTTCACCCGTAAGGTGTGATGAATTGTTGCCATAAATTTTCTTAGAAATGGTGTTTTTACATCACTCAATAGTTTTAATTTAATCATTAACACTAAAAATGTATAGATAAAATCATAGACCTTAATCATTAAAATAAGAAAATTTCCCCTTAAAATAAGAAAATTTCTACCACTAAATGTAAAACTTATTCATACCCATGATTTATAATGTAACTATTTTCAAGTTTAAAAATTAAAGAGCAATCTAGTATAAACATAAATCTTATAGAGTGTAAGTATCTTTTTAAAGAATTTATAATATCTTGAAATTACCAATCACTGAAGTTCCAATGAAGTATTATTGCTCAAGTTATGTAAGACATGCTAGCATTAGTTTATTTTATGAGGCATTCCAATTAAAATATTAATAATTTTCTATAATCTATGTCTAAAATTCTAGTTGTATAGATCGTGTTTAAATAATAAAAAAATTATTCTCTAAAAATTCTTTCCACGCATATTAAATATTTGAATTTGGGGTTGTAACTCCTAAAGTCCTAACCTTGAATTAATTCAAGGACCTACTCCTTAGAAATATATAGAGTGTATGTGTCTCTTTTACGGATTGATAATAACTTGAAATTGTCAAATCACTAAATTTTCAATAAAATATTATGACTAGATTCATGTAAGATATGAAAGCATCAATTTCTTTGTATGGTCTTCAACATATAATATTTGTTCTTCATAATCTATGATCAAAATTCTAGTTTTATCAATCATATTTAAATATAGTCTTACCACTTTTTAAAGATTCTTCCCATGTATATTGAATCTTTGAAATTGGGTTTGCAACTCATATCCTTAAATTAATTTAAGGACTCACTCCTTAGATAGAAATTCTTTCTCTAGAGTATTCCTTATCTCTTTATCCAAAAGTGCTACAGGCTCACATAGTGATAGAGTGTTGGAAAGAATCCTCAAGTAGAGTGACTTGTTCAAGGTTATAAGAATATACATTTCCTTGATTATGAATGTACCAATGTATCCCTCCTCCACAATCACAACTACAATCGAAATAAAGGATACAACAAAAAAAAACATAATGAAATTCTTATATCAAAGATCCTTTTCCTACTAAAAGTTTTGCATAATGGTACATCTTATATTCTATTGGCTCTAGAGCTCAAAATATAAAAACCATCCAGCTAATATAGTGACAAAGTTGATCTAAAATTTGTGGATATTTTTAACAATGAGACATAGGAATTTGTTATATTTGTGAATAACATGAGACACATGATCACACAATGAACAAAACACCTTCTACTCAAAATATCTGCAAAACAAAGATTTGCTATTCCTCAAAAAGATAATACTTATAGAATGCAAGAGACTATCAAATGGTATAAAATCTCGAGAGATAATACAATGAGGGTTGAGTGCTATATTAGGAGAAACCCTAAATGGTAAAGGGATTAGATCATGACAAGTGTCAACATCTTATGTAATGAGACAAAATGATATAATAATACCTCTCTAATTAACATTGTAAATCACTCTTTAAGTTTAGCTTAAGTGCATGAGAATAAATTAGACTAATAATTAATTAAAGATTAATTAATTCTTAGCTAATGCATGATTACTCTAACAGAATTAGCCAAATAGTTAGCCTTAGATCTCTTATTCTCCTTAAACTATCTAAGCCATATCTCTAAGTACTTCCCAAAATTATGCCAAACATTGTCATGACACTTTGAATACACATAAGTTATAACCACATAGGACTTCCTTTGAAACATATCTATATACACTCAAAGAAATTTATATAACTTGACTGGCTCATCCATATGAATATCATGACAACCACTTCTTGAGTGAATCAATTTTTCATTATGAGCATTTATAGAAGAAAACCATTTATCAAAGGAATATTCACTTTAGGACACCAACAATGTTGGAGAAATGTAATAATTTATAGAAGAAAGAATATAACCAACAATACCAAATACCTTCTATAAGAGAGATGCAATATATATACTTGTTATATTGTTATAAAATAATGAATATGTAATTGTATAAGATAAAAAAAAAAGATGACCTTGCTATATAGTAAAGGATATAACCTTAGATGAATCCTTAAGACAAACTAAGATCATATCAAGTGTAATTAATCTTATGATATGAGACACAAAAAGTAAATGACCTAAGTAATCATAAGTAATTAGGTGTGTATAGTTCCTAAAATGAAACTAGCTAGGTAATATACTCTATTCACACCAACACCCACTCTCAAATGCAAGTTAGGGAGAATGATAAAACATGTGGGGTGCTACCACAATAGTGGTTTACACTTTCTGGGAGATCTTGGTTTTTGATGAAATCACATATTTTTAGAAAATATAATGATTTAAACCTTGAAAAGTTCTATTTAAAGGATTCTAATTGAAGAGGGTTTAATCAAACCACCTTAGACCAAGCCCCCTTAGATAGAACCCTGCTAGTTTTAAACCATACTTATGATAGAGTCTCCTTTACACCTATCAAAATGTTGATAAAAAATCACTTTTGATTTACCTTTTGGGGGATCAAATGAATTCATAAATTTTATTTTACGTATGTATTTCTTATTATAAGCT